>JAOWCC010001589.1:81103205-81530727 GCA_030867875.1 Actinernus sp. WN-2022
AGTACTTAATGTTTTCATATTTTTATTGACCTGAATTGCTTGTATAGCCACTGTTTATAAGTGGTATTCCCTTCCCATATTACTGCTAGCTGCCTCAATTAAACATTTATTTCAGTAAATGATATTTCTCCCTTCTCTCAAACATTATAAAAATCATACAAGACCTGAAATATTTTAGAAGATGAGAATCCTGTGTAGAAACTAATATTATTTTTTTCCTTGAAGAAGAAAAACGAGCAGGTTTTTCAATAGCGGTCGGTTGAATCTGTATTTTCATCGTTTGACTGATGCCCATTGATTGAATATCATCAACAGTCTTTTCTTCATTCTGGTAGCTGTAGCTATCATTGTTTCCAAGAGCCAGAATTATGCTTGAATATTTCTCTTCCCTTAAGGTCTCTTAAGTACATTGACACCAAGGGAACATATTTTTCCGGGAATGCCTGTGCCTAATACGACTCCTAATGCCCGCATACTTCAAATATCACTTTTCTGGGTGCTTCTTGGTGAAGCAGATTCATTGTTTGATTCATGTTTCTGGGGATAGGGTTCTTTGTATTACAGGGTATTGTTTTGCTTTAGAAGACAATAGTTTTCTTTGTGTTACATATGTGATGATCTGTAACACCAAGAAACCCCCACTTCCCTCAAAGTTATACGTTAACTGAACAACCATGATATTTCAAGCAACCGTATCAGCCATACTCTTTCTCAGTTTTGGGTCGGCTTACACTACAAATCACATCTCGAGAGTAAATAAATAAATATTCCAGTACATAGTGTACACAGCAATGCAGTATTTCATACGGCGTGTGCTTTTTGTGGTACTGATCTGTGGAGATTTTCAACAAAAGTTAATAGTTTAAAAGTTTCATCCGCGCTCTTTCGGTATTTTGCCCAAAACGTGGACGTTTTTCATGCAAATAATCAGTTAATATACGGTAGACTATACATGAACATAAATACAGTGATTCTGAAGCCAAATTCAGGTACGATCTACTAAATAACGCACTTTTCGAGTCTTTTCGGAGGTACTTTCTAGCTGAAATTGAGCAGTTGTCCGCCATCTTGGGTTTCAAACCACCTGGAGCCTCGTCTTCGTGACCGGAAGTAAAACTTATGAAAGGCGTGTATTAGGGTTAGGGTATTGCAAATCAATGGTATCAAGGGAATGAACGGTATTGGTGCATCAAGTGAATCAAGGGTATCACAGGAATCAAGGATATCTAATGGATCAAGAGTATCGGTCACAGATTGAAATAAGTATCTAATTGCTCTGTAACTACCATACATACATTGCTTGGGGAGGCTATTCTGCAATTGCCCTGGAAAGATAACAATTACACTGCACCTCAAAACTCTGAAAACTTGGAAAATTATATAATTTTTTGTAATTAATTCTACCAAACATTTGTCTGCATGCTGGTTAATAATTACCATGCATGCATGTCATTCTACTCATCGGTCAATGCTATCTGTATTCAATATATAATTTTTTCAAACTATGTAATCAATATTTCCAATAATCAATAAAAATCAATATTTGAAATTTGAAATTATCAATCAACTTGATTGCTTTGTGAGTATTGATTTTGATTGATGGGTTCAATACTTAATTGATGTGTAGCCTGATTCTTCAAGCTGACGGAGAGGGAAAGATTAAAGAACCTCTGAATCAGACTACTTGCAGGGTAATTCTTATAATACATCATTGAGAAAATTCAAAATGTTCATACACCTAAGCTTGGCATAGTCTACAACTTCTTAAGCCAATAAATACATACTAACATTTCCCTTCCTAGAACATCCACACATAATATTTTAATATGGCTTTGTCTAATTGTGTGCAGGATAACCCTGATGTGAAACTCTCCAAGTCATTGTCCTACCTCTGCCGACATGGTGCTGCAAAAGAGGGTATCACAATGTACAATGGTACGAAGAAAAAAGTACCATCTGCTTACCCGAGCGTAATAATATAATGTTGCATTTAAAAGGAATTCAGACAATACATTTGCCATTGACCAATCATAGGAGAATGTTCACTGGTGCACCATTCCACTAAAATTCTAACAATGGCTTTGATTGGGCAGAAAAAGAAAACAAATATGCCGACATCGTGCTTGTCTGTACTAGAAAATTAAAGGGACAGCAAAGACCAAGATAACTGTTATTAAAGGGAGCCTCAGCAAAAAAAGCAATGTTTGCTCTAACTTGAATATGTTCCTAATATGCAGATTTTTCTATCCAATCATATAAGCATGCTGCTACCATATCTTGGAATCGTATTTCATATACACCGTTGCCCAGGGAAACTGTTAGAAAACAGTAGCTCTTTCGTTGGCAGTGGTGTGATATATGTCATGTTAAGATCCAAGATCTAAGGTGTTGCCATGCACAGGATTTAAATAAAAATATGGACAACAACATTAGGCCATAAATGACTTCTAGTGGAGAGTTAAATTATAAATTAACAGGAGACATGCAAATTAACACAGCTGTAATTAGATTTAGGCAAACATCTGAGAGCAAACATTGTTTTTCAGGTGAGGTCCCTTCAAAACAATTATCATGTCTCAGAAAATAGATTAATGCAGTTCAATGGGGACTAGGGAACTCTACCCCCCCCCACACAACTCAGTGGCAGCATGCCCCCTAAAAATAAGATTTTTTGGGAACTAGCATATAAGATTAGCTTTGGAGATCTGGGTTAAGATCAGAGTGCCTTTTGGCACCCTATAATCCTCCCACCAGTTCAACCAAACTCCCCCCCCCCCCCCCCCCCCAGTTTAAATTAACCACTCCACCACTGCTGTGTAATCAGTCGTCTTGTTCTTCTGTGTAGGTGGATTTTTGCTTGTAGACGAGATCCTGAAGTTGAAGCAGTTTTCACAGTATACAGAGGCAGACATTAGCAGAATTGTTGCTAACAATGATAAACAGAGATTTGCACTACAGAGAGACAAGGAGACAGGAAGGTTACAAGTCCGAGCTAATCAGGGACATACATTAGAGGTTTTAATGTCTTCCCTTACTGTTATGGTGGAAAAATAATGTATTTCAATTCATTACCCATTATTAATTCACATTTGACACAGTTTTCTTTGTTATTCATATAGGGCTTTAAATTATCTCCAAGTACTTCAAAGCTAGGGGAGGGATTTGATCTTCAGCAGGGAAAAGTCGGGTTGACATATAGAATTGAATTGCTCATAATAATTATGAATTCAAGGTTCTTTATTATGGTCAATAACCGCATATATTGAACCTTGAATTTATAATGAGCTGAATTCAATCCATAAATCCCTTGAGAATATCAAATTGCTTCCCGGCTTGTAATAACAAAATAATATTACTTAAATATAAAAACACTACATGGTATATTATATTATTTGTTAAGAAACGGTTAGTGGATGAAATTACTGCACTTTTAACTTCAAAGATAAATTAAATCCAAGCAATGTAAACTCCAATAAGCAATATATGTGAAGTCTTCCTGTCTTCCTTAGCATTCAATTCCACAAATAAAACCCTACCGATGATTCTTAAAGCAATTGTTGAGCTCAAGAATTCTTTGACTAAATTAAATACTTGCACCTCTGCTGAGCAACAAATTCCTCTCCACACAATATTCGTAAGCATATTTATTTACCAAAAAAACTTACATTCAACCTGTTATTTGTATACAATTATACCCTAGCTCATAATTAAAACAATTAGGTAAAGACAAATCTTCATAATCTAAAATCAATCGAATATATTTAGTTGAATTCAAAAGCACTGAATATTCAGTGAATATTTAGCCAAATAAATAAGTACACCTTTATTTCTTCCTTCGTTCTTAACATTCTTGACGTGCTGTTCCATATTCTTGTCCTTTTCCATGAATGTTTAAATCTTTCATTATAGTTCCATTTCGTAGCCCTCATTTATGACTTCTATAGTTAACAGAGCTATATGTCATGTACTGTGCATGTATCGAGTAATATATTTTTTTCACTCGTTTAGTGGCTGTTTAAATTGGATACAAACAGTTATACTTCCCTCCCTCGATGCTTGATTGAAAGGATTTTCAAAATTTCCCCTGGAGACTGTTTATATAAGGCCAGATAAAAACAATTCTTGTTTAGCGTCCACCCATTTCAATTTTTCCAGATAGGGAGGGAGTTTTTTTTTTTCTATGTGAAGTTTATTTCGTCTTGACTAGACATTATTCACTCACCTCGTGTTCATGACCTCGTGTTGTAGAAACAGAATGGCATCGATGTTAAAATATTAAATGCGCCGCGCATATTTTAAGTGGTACATGTAGGGGTCTGGGTACATTAATTGGTGTTCGCAGGTGCATTTACACTTTCTAAAGTTTTTATGAAAAATAAAATAAATAAAAATTAGAGGTCGGGACATTTCTCAGGTCGGGCGGGGACGCTAAACAAGTATTTTTTTATCTGGGCTAACACTGTTTGTTTGTCATTTTTGCATATTTGCTTTGATTTTAAGCATCCCTCTTTTGAGCTCTTTTGAGAGGCGGCTGCTTTCGCAGGCTATCCACATGGCTGAGAGGTTTGTTATTTAGTTCATATCAACATCGGTGGAACTATTTTTTTTTCTTTTTAAACTCTGAATTTCTAATGGCCTGTCAAGCAACCATATATAGGACAAGAGAATTAGTCATCATCTTTTCCTAAAATAACACTCACTGATGCTTCGAAAAGAAAAGGTCCTGTTAGGTTCTCTGTATTTAACTCTTACTTATACTGGTATATAGTGTAATATTATTTTCATTATATATTCACGCAGCCATATACAATTCCAGGTTTAATTATGCTCTACATAAAAAAAAAATTTCACATATAAAAACTTTTTTGATTGCATATTACAGGCATTCATGTCATGCATAAAAAAACTGGTAATTTATAGCTTGGTGAATTAATAAACATGGCAAGTTGGAGATATATGGTTTATCCTCTCTTAATAGCTTGATGAATTGGTTGTTATAAGCTAGCACACTGACATTCGCGATCACTGTGCTCACTTGTGCATTTATTTATTTACAACATTCACCACTCAAAGATAAAAACTGTATCTCTGCTAATGGCCATGTAATAATAACCTCTAGCTGTTTGTTTATTTATTTATTAGGTCGAAGGTCTTGACCTGAATCCAATAACAGATTCTCGTCACTTCCCTGTGGTGGTACATGGGACTTACGTGAAAGCATGGGAGGCAATACAAAAACAGGTCTTTTTTAACTCAAATGAACCAGTGCTATTGTTTTCTTCTAAATAGAACTGATTGAGTGTAAATATTCCATCACAGGGCCTGTCAAGAATGAAAAGAAATCACATTCACTTTGCATGTGGTGAACCACGGGAAGAAGGTATCATAAGTGGCATGCGCTCCAGTTGTCAAGTAATGATTTTTATTAACCTGGAGAAAGCCCTCAAAGGTAAGACCTGTTAATGGCCTTAAACAAGAAGCTCAGCTATAAAAGGGTTATAAGCCTCTTCTTTTCACACCTTGCACTTAAATTGCAGTGAAGAAAGTAACTCAGGAATTATAATCATGCTCTCCTGTTTAAGAATGCTAGATTTGTAAGGTGTCAATATTATACCAGCCATAGAAAAGTGAACAAATTAATAAGGAAATATACTTAATTGTACAGTATATATAATTATAATGACTACCAGTGGTATTTAATGACTGTTTGTGAACTGTGCACCCTAAAAATACCCTGAAGTTTAACATTTATGTGTTTGATTTAATTTGAATTCACATGATAAGCAATCAGTAGGGAGCACTATAGACTTTCTCAAAGTCCTTTAATTTTCCCCCCACTTCGGTTAGTTGTTTTAGGGCGACTTCTGGCAAGTCTATGAGCACTATAGCCACCGACCCCTGCGAAATGAAGCTGAGAATTCCTAGGAATTCCTAGGATTTTCCTAGGAATTCCTAGGAATGGAGGTGTTAATTTTCACGGTAAATTGGAACATGGAATTCCTAGGAATTCCTAGGAATTCCAAGGATTACTTGATCTTCTGAGGAGCATGGAAAAATTCCTAGGAATTCCTAGGAATTCCTAGGAATATTATTGTTGCCTGCAGGGTGACTTGGATTCCTAGGAATTCCTAGAAATTCCTAAGAATTCCTAGGCATTGCTTGGTATTCAAGGAATGTGAGAAAATATGTCACTTATTAAATGAACTGGTGTTCATATGAAACAATAATTATCTCAAAATATGTTTAAAACTGCCTTTATTTAAGACAACATAAATGACTTGGTATATTGAATAAAGAGGTAACATACAGTCCAATTACTAATCCCTATGACAAAACACGACAGAAAATAAAACAATTACAAATTAACTGTACTGTTATGAATGTCCATTACATTGCAATTGAGTGGGAGCTTGTCAGTCACCAACACTGAAATTATCCCCCAATAATTTCCAGCTCATGAACTTGATGTAATCTGCAACTCAGATAGACCTCTTCTTGTTCAATCAGTTAAAACAAATGCGAGTCATCAAGTGAGCAAGGTCATCTGGCGGCTGAACTCAGTGCCTATAAATTATAACAGATATTTAAATTTTAATACCTTAGTCTTAAAGGAGATCACTTCATAATTCAACCTACATGTAGTTAAATACACTATGGAAGCAAGGTTAAATTGATTATATTCATAAATCTCTTGTTATTTTCTAGTAAACACAAAAGGGACAGAGCTTGGTTTCCTGTGAAGAGCATATAACTATAAGCTTATAACTTTATAAGCTCACAGTGTCATAAAAATATGTGAAAGATTGAAACTGAACTGAGTGAAGCCGTCGTCATTGCATTCCCTTTTCTAGTTACAATTCACAACAATTTATGATCGCATCTTACCTTTATAGTTTTCTAATCTCCTGGGTGGTTTGAAAACTCCTTTGCTCAGTCTTTAAGCCATATTATACAGATATTATAAGAGATTCCATGTCCTGCCGCCGTCAAGAAAGCCGTTAGCTTTTGAACGGCGAAATGGCGCGCAGTTTGAGTGCGCCCGCACAATTTTCGTCAGCGGTCTTCAGATTAAAGCAATGCATCTTGGGATCTGTTAGTTGAAAGCCGCCATGTTTTGAGTGCAGATTGAGAGTGCTTCATCCCCGCTTCATCTGAGGATTAATTTGGCAAATGTTGTGGCTATATCCGAGGAATATAATACGCTAATGAAATGGTCAACCAACTCCGTCTTCAAATGTTTTGCCAAAGTACGTAAAGCCATTTTAATACCCGCGCGACTCCGAACTCTGATTTTTTAATGCGACATTAAAACGAATTGGAAATAAATTTAGTGTGTTGCATGGTTTTTGTGGAGGAGGAAAACCGGAGAACCGAGAAAAACTAGGGCTCGGAGCAGTCACCGGCGAGCCAGTTCCTTTTGTCCCGGAGAAATCTACGCTTCTGTAAGTAATTTAGATCGTTTGAAAAAGATGTATAGAAATAAATTGTTTTTAAGTGATTTCTTGTGATTTATTGAGCCTTCTTAAGTTCTATTGATACTTTGAAAGATAAAAAATGTTTTAGAGGGAAACTTGTGGTCGAGATTAATTTTAGCATAATGGCCTGCAGTGATATTTTGTGTCGAAATTATAGAGTAATTTTTCCTTTATGGTAGTAAGTTGGTAATTCCTAGGAATTCCAAGCTATTCCAAGCTGTCCAAAATTCATAAATTTGAAATCCAAGAAATTCCCAGGTATTCCATGCTTTAAAGTTAACACCTTTCCTAAATTAAATAGCATGACTTAGAAATCTTGGGAATTCCTAGGAATTCCTAGCTATTCCAAGCCTTATCTAATTTGTTATCTACAATTCCAAGGAATTCCCAGCAATTCCAAACCTTGTGGACTCGCACTCATTTGCATCACTTGGAATAGTTAGGAATTCCAAAAAAGCTGGGAATTCATTTCGCAGGGGCCAGATGTTCACTCCACAAAGGCAGTGAGTGACAACTGAAGGGCCATGGCCCTTTCATACTGGAACTTCTTGTTAATTGTAAAGTAAATTTTAAATGGCAATGCAAATTCTAATAATTTTGTACACACCATAATTATTCTCTTTCTATTTTCAGATGGATATCTGTTCTTTCAGTCAGCCAATGATGTTATCCTTTGCCCTGGTAATACCCACGGATTCCTTCCTCCACAATACTTTGACAGGGCTGTGCAGGTCAGACCCAGTAAGTATAAATTAAGTAAAAAATCTCAAAGTTCTCAATTTGGCCAAATTGCTGAGGGGTCAGTTTTGAAATTTCCTTTTTTTTTGGGGGGGGGGGGGGGGGGGGTTTGAAAATATTGAAGTTATAGTGAGGGTAATTTTTCATTTATTTCCTTTGTCTTCGTTTCAAACCCCTAATTTCATCTAGGGACCTGTCATGAGAGGTGGGGGTCATTTTCATACGTTGCACATCTGCGTGGGGGTCAAATTCCAAAGTGTTGGTTTGCAGCTGGCTTGCAATTGTGCTCTATACACAAATATTTTTCTAATAAAAAAATTTTCTTGAAGAATTTTTTTGTGACGTCAGTGAAAACGATCTATAGACGATTCAAACGGAGAAAATCCGGGTTCGTTCCCAATATAACTTATTCTGTGTTTTAGAGCTTTTTATTCTGAAAATCGAGTAACGTTTGTGGACGCCATGGCCAGACATACCTACCCATTTTCTATATTTACTGGATAGCACCTACTAAATAATAATAGAGGACCAGAGAAACGATGCATAACTGGTTAATGTAAAAACTAGTGTGGATCTGTGTCGACAGGGAAGATATTAAACGATCGAAGCCTATTAAACACTGGCATAATCAACTGAAAGTCGAATAAGGTATGCTAACCTTAAAGTTAAAGCGAGTAGCAACGGAATTTCGGGCACACGCTATTCCTTCGTCAGTGCGGTTTGTGTCAAACTTCTACACTATGATTTTCTTCTTTCATTTTTATTACAGGAAGACAGCAGCTAACGTTCTGAGCTGACGCATGACTATACCAATGTTCGCACCTCCAATGTTATCCTATTCACTGTTCAACGCCAGCCGATGATCGGCTTAGAGTTCTGCCTTAAGAGTTCTGCCTTATAGGAACAAGACAACAATTGTCTAAGGTCAGCACGGGTTCTCTTGCTGTTGGTGACCACCAGATTGCTCCAGCTCAAGAGGCCAGGAATCTGGGCTGCTGGTTTGATCAGCAACTTAGTATGGGGACACATATCAATAGGATTTGTAGTGCGTCTTATTTTCACTTGCATAACATCAGATGCATTAGGAAGTTTTTATCAAGTGAATCAACTAAAAAGTTAGTGCATGCTCTAGTTACTAGTAGAATTGACTACTGCAATAGTTTATTATATGGTTTGCCGCAAACACAGTTGTCTAAGTTACAGCGTGTCCAGAACACAGCTGCGCGCCTTATTTGCAATGTTTCCCGCTTTGATCATATATCGCCTGTGCTCTTTAAGCTTCACTGGCTGCCAGTGCAATTTAGAATTGAATTTAAGATACTAGTAATTACATTTAAAGCTATTCACGGGCTAGCGCCTGAATATATAAATGATTTAATTATCATTAAGGGTGCATCGCGTTATTCTTTAAGATCAAATAATGAACTTCTCCTTGAGTTGCCAAGAGAGCGTACAAAGAGGACATTGGGGGACAGGGCCTTTTGTGCTGCTGCCCCTAAACTATGGAACTCGCTACCATGTAGTATTCGTAATTGTAGAGCCTTAGATTATTTTTAGAATGTGTTGAAAACGCATTTATTTAAGTTAGCTTTTTATAACTAAGATCTATTAGAATTGTTTTATTTATTCTTTTAATTTTATCTTATTATAGTTTTACTGTGGTTTTAGCTCAATTCTTATATTATTGTAGTTAATTTTGTGATGCGCAGGCGATCATATATTCATGCAGCCTGCGCACTATAAATGTAAATTATTATTATTTATAACCCCATTTTAGTTTTATTTATTTTCAAAGGCTATATGGAAATTGAGGACGAATAAAAAAGAACATAAATAAATCGGTATAATCCCTTATTTTTAAATCGTGAGTAAAGTCCCGGACAACTTGTTTCACGACCTTGGGGTCTTGGTAGAGTGACGAAAGTTGAGGCAACAGCCATTGTTTACTAGCACTTGGTGTAGTTTCTATTGCCCACTTTAGAAACGAGTAGGGGAATGGGGCGAGTTCGGTTTCGCAAAGGTGCTTGGGATCGTTACTGGGGACAGTTAATTGCGATATTTGCTATGTTTCTTTGTATTCTGCAATTAGGGTGTCCCCAGTAACGATCCCAAGCGCCTTTGCGAAACCGAACTCGCCCCATTCCCCTACTCGTTTCTAAAGTGGGCAATTGTTGTGGATTGCCGATCTTACGTCATACAATGCACGATGTACCAGACTAATGCTCCTAATTAGTGTACTGTGGCTCGCTGGTGAAAAGAGCCTGGTCCATTTTCTACCTTTTTAACCAACTCAACAAGTCCTAAGCAATCAAAGATTCACGCAAAAACCAAACTTTTTTCACATTCATAATTAATTTAATATCATGATTTAAAGAAATAAATAATACAAAATGGGGTTAGGAGTACTTTAACTAGCTGATGTGTTCCGCCGTATCTACTTATTGCTGCCGCAGCGAGCGAGCCTGAAGCGAGCGAGCAAGGCAGCAGTTCTAATCTGTAAGCGGGTCCAAATCTCGATTATTTTTGTTTACCACAATGCATCACTTCTATTGTCTTTTTTTTTACCACACTGCTTTGCAGGCATCTGATCGTCACGCGACATTACACGAGGTGGAATCTGCATTGTTTGAGCTAACTCTTTAATGCATTTCTGTACTGTGTACGCAATCTTTGTGTAATCATGAATTTGTTGAAGTGTAGACGTGTAGGCGAACTATCAGTTTCCAAAGAGCAAGATCTCTCCTGTTATCAAGGTGGTGAGCAGCAAATACTTTTCTTCTATTGGCTTCGATAAAGTCAAAACATTTACAACTACATTCTCAATTACAGTTGATTTCCGCTATTTAAACTTCACCTGGGAGAACAGCAGTTTGTTGTGCCAGAAATCTAAGAAAATGTCGGGAATCAGTTGGTAGGCTCAGGGAATTTACCGGGAGATCGTTGATATGTCGGGACAAAATGAAAATAAATAGCGACAACTTTTGAGTTACACACCACAGCTCAAACAGGATTCAGTCGCACGATAGCCCCGAAACTACAAAATATATTCATCTAACACCTTGGCATTTTTATCACCCAGTAATCTATTTTTCCTGCCAAAGTGCTACTGTAGGTTCTCTTCTAATACACTAGCTTCCTTAACTGAGTGTAGCAGCATTCACTACCTGTTAGGTATGCTAGTAAATATAATAAAACTAGTTAAAATATTTATAAGCCTTATAGTGAAGTAATAGATACAGAACTGGAGTAGCCATGCATGCTTTATTCGAGCTGAAAGCGAGAGTATCCCATAAAGCACGGACACGAATTCTGTATCTGACTTATCAAACGTCTAGATGTATTAATAGAGTAATGTTTAATTTCAGTTATTTTGGCGATACGACTTATTTTGGCCGAGCAAATCGAAGCAAAAGTTTATGTAAATCGGGACGAAATCTGTATTAGATTTACAGATCACTTATCGCAAATTGATTTCCTTTGATTTTCCTTCATGAGTTATTTTAATAAAAACTAATTATAATCTCACTGCACTTTAACAAATTACACATAAATAAAGTCATTGTCGCTTAGTTTCTGATTTGGTTTCAGTGGGATACGGTAGGGTTTTTTTCCCCACCAATTTTTGAAAAGATATATAATGACTGTCCTGGTTCCCTTGAAGGAGTCTGATATTTTTTATTGCATCAGTTCTTGGACGAGGGATTACGAGCTTGTTTCCAATAATATTTATATAATAGATTCGATAGTACGCGCGCTCTGATTGGCTGAAAGCCGTGTTTCTATAACTCTATAGAAACAGAAAGTTGAGCGCTAGTACTTATTTTCTGTGGGTTATTTTATAAAGGAAATAGAAAACATTTTCCCCTTGTTTCTATAGAGTTATAGAAACACTTGTGGAAGTTTGGAAGAACTCCCACTCGTGTTTCTATATCTCTATAGAAACACGGGAAATGTTTTCTCTTTCTTAATTAAAGATGATATTTGCTGTCCGTACATGCATTCGCTCAGTCTCGTTAAACAGTGTTTTGTTGGAGCTGATCCCCATATTAGTATTCCGTTCATCAAAGCCCTTACGCGTGTAGTCCAGCTTTATTAGGTTACTACCCATAAACACCTTGTATGATTGACTCCATTAAAGATTGTATCGTTAATGGCGATCGCATTGATTGGTCCAATGAATGGTATTCTTGATACATCCCACTAAAAATGAAGCGATGATCATTGCGTTCTCATTGCAACTCTCGGCAATGAGCTCTAGTGCTTTGTTCTTGCATGGCCATTACTGCAGAGTCTAGGGAAGTTGTATTATCAGCGTCAGCCACAACAAGAGCTCGCCCAGGTATCGAGATTACAAATTTAATTGGCGGGTTCATATACACCATATACCACAAGAGGTTCATCATCAAAATTCCAACTGTCCCTCCCCAAAACGAACTATGGTAAAAAGCGATTCGGCTACAGAGGACTGTAATTTACCGGAAGACCTGAGGTCTAGCAAATCGTTAAATACATTTAACTAAGCTAAATGGTCTACCTCTCTGCTTCTTTGACACCTTATGATTTATTCTATTACAATACTATAGTTAATGTTTAATATATCGCCAAACAAAGCAACTGGACCAGACAATATTCCACCTCAAACTGGCTGGTGCCACCATCACCCACTGACACTGATATTTCAGCGAAGTATGTTGGATTCAATGGTGGCCCCGACCTGGAAACGAGCTCGTCTCCGGAGCACCCATAAGAAAGACGCTGATAGGGGTAATTATAGACCTCTCTCAATATTGTGTTCCGAGTAAGCTAATGGCACGGTTTGTGTCTGACTATCATCAATCACACAGCCGTAGAGAATGATCTCTTAAGCCCACATAAAAAAATACTGCTCAACCGAACTCTTGCTTGTTGAGATGTCAGAACGCTGGCGCATTACCTTAGATCACCGTAACATTGTATGTGCGGTATTTGTGGACATTCGCAAGGCTTTTGATTTCCAATTTGCTCCCTTTCAAACTACAGAGCTTCAGCATCATGGCAATCTCCGATCGTTGCAAAGTAAGTATTTAGCGCTAGCAGTTCGGCTTTTTCATGATGATTTATCATTAATGGCGCCTATAGCGACCATCATCACGTCTGATTGCTGGAGGAGCTCCTGAGACACGGAAACTACGGCCACACTGATAGACCTTGATAGTCTCAAATAAGCCTAACTCTAGAATACTTGACCTAGGGATCTCCGATCATAAACATGTCCATACTACACGTCTATGTCTGATAGTTACTAGACCTTCATGGCCACCAAGGTACGATAAATGTGTCGAGAAATTACAAATTGCTGAACACTAAAACGTTTCAACAAGAGCTCCAAAGCGTTCCTTGGTCAGTTTGCCAGGCCTTCGCTGATCAGGACGATGCATGCTGAGCATATGGTCAAACATCTATATTAGATACGTGATGAACACGCTCCATTAAGTAATATTTTCGGTATTAATGTTATATTGAGAGCCCAAACACAGAATTTGTGCATGCATCTCCCTCGAGTGACGGACATGTTTGAATAGTTTCCTATAGAAACCTACCATAGTTTTGTATACAAACCGCTCAGTCCAATGAACGACTCCTGGACTCCCCTGTCCTTCCACAACCGATGGATCGAACGGTTTCGGAGACCAGTTCCAAACGGGATTCCACCTGTGGTTTAAGGTGGTGGCGAACGATGGAACCGCCATGGTGAATAAAAAAAGAAGTGTATCTCGTGAACAATTTCGCCCATGCTCAAATCGCCTCCATCGACTTTTAATTGGGAGCGCGGTCAGTGTGGAAGAAATCACCAGCATGCAAATACGCTTACAAAGCGTATGCCAGAAACCTTTTGAACTTTGGCAAAGCTCAGAAAAAAGCGGTCTTGTTCTAGAAGGATGGCACGACGACACTCCAGGATGCCTGGATGCCGTCGACCACACGGTCGCCGTGGGTGCCGCGACTTGCAATGTGCGCGGGTCTGGTGGAACAGCAAAAACTTTGCGACGGTGAAATCATCTACGTCGTGTTTCCACCTGTTTTGGACATTTTCTCCTCCCCACATCTTCTACACCCCGGAGTACCAACATCCGATTCAAAAGGCCTTTTGCAGCTAACAGTGTTGATATAATACTTCGTTAACGAATGAATCGAGGTCGTAATCCCCATGGAAAAGGCGTTGCCATGGATGCTGGATGGCAAGTCACTTTTGAAATTCTGTTTTAGAAATATCGACAGTCGATTAACTGGAGGTGAAAAATAGCATGTACAAACAGGTTTTGCTAATAACAATACCGATCTCGTACAAGTGCCGGTAAATATATCAATTAAGATTTTGTTGCTATCCAGCACAATCCTGTACAATCACGTGAATGCCAAACTGCAAAAGGCCCATTCCGACGACTTCTGTCTGAAGGTGGGAGAAACGACGGGTATCATTTAAAGACTGAAATGATGAGTTGAGATTACACAACGTGTTCCTAGGACCGAGGTTCTCCAGACAAAATCACAGGTTTCATCGTCGCTAATGACGCTTACAGTGGTGCCAAGAAGAAAAACTACTGCAACTTCAAGCATGAGATTGCCAGCATTCAATTCACGCGAGACAAACGTAAAGAATCCCTTCCGCGAATCGATTTCGTTTCCGGAGCTCACTGGCTCATGATGATGTACCGTTCGACGTCCAACTTGTGCTGCGGAGAGAGCAATGGCATGAAAAGGGGAGACATCAAGAAAGGATGCTTCGACATCTTTCAAGTGGATGGCACCTACGCTAGAAACAACGACATCATCGACTGCTTCACCAAGTTCAAGAATCCTCTCCCCGAGACCGGCAAAGTGATCTTCCTTCTAGAGTTTGAAAACGTGGTGGAGATTGGGGGTAAAACAAAACGTCACTATACGTCACAGCTACTAGGAAACCAGAGAAGAAAAACATGAAAGACCCCAAACCAAGACGCACGCGGTTTGAAGGACTGACCGACAAGAAGTTAACGTGTGGCAGGGAGAGTATATATTCGCGAAAGACTGCCGTACCGGGACGAGTTAACTCAATACCCTGCGGCCTTCATTGTCAATAACGAACATCGGTTGGCTCTGGGGCCGGACGAACCGTCCGACTTCTTCGACAGTTTTGGTGAACCCCCATGAACTATGGACTAGAATGCCTCGAAGACCTGGGAAATGGAAACACCAAGTACACCCAGGGACGTCTGCAAGCCAACACCTCAGCCGCGTGCGGTCACCATTGCTTGTCACTTCCTGTACCACTGCCTTGCGCGTGGGTAGTCGAGTCAGAAGGTCGTCGACTCTTACTCCAAAACCAAGTTTAGAGACAATGACTTTGCAGCCTATGCTTTTGTCTGTCGTCGTACGATTCACGGCAGGATTTAAAAAAAATGCACGAGTAAGAATTACCGTCGCCGCGGAAGAGGCCTGCCCAGTAACATTGCAGGCATCCAAGACTACCTGAAAAGTAAAGCCAATTGTGTGGGCGACAGCGCAGGGCATACCCTCAAAACCGTGCTGGGCCTCCCCGACGGTCGTCTGCGTATCCCACATATGATGGCGAAACCTAGAGGAGTCAGTTTCTCAAGAAGGAAGAGTCGACTGAAACGCCACTTTGGAGCACGACGTCGACGAAGAAGAAGAAGGGGGGAAAGGATTGACACTAAATCCAAACTCCCAATTTCGAAATATCCTGATCCTAGGCGCATTTTGTAATCATATAAAAGGTGTGGGTCTCAACTAGGATCCTGTCATGTTCCACCATCATCACCATGGCTAGACTAAGACGTAAGAAAAAGCTTTTGGCATCTCAAATAATCTATTCACCAAACATGGGCTTCCACGTTACGATGGGGGCAGTAACAACAAACACAACCCGCCGACGGGCCTTCATCCGGCCATGACAGTCTGGTAGATTCTACCGAAATCGTAAATTCCTTACCGCATCATGCAACGTAAACAATAATTGTAATATCCTATGTACTGTGCCCGTAAGGCATGACGGGAGCGGACATGTGCGGATCAGTGTCTTAAATAGCCTTATTGGCCTTCCTCTCGCTCCATCAGTTCCCGTGCGCGCCATACCCGTCTGGGTTTTCTTTCTACCGTTCATCTTATATGTTCTCCATTTGCTGTGTCAGCACGTTCTCGTGATCCAAAATGTAGCTCAGATCTCCTAAACGGGCCCGTTGTCATTCGCCATTTTGGGGTCCGGCCGACAACACCACACTCCATCTCCCCACCAGAGTCTTCACC
Organism: Actinernus sp. WN-2022; assembly: GCA_030867875.1. NCBI lineage: Eukaryota > Metazoa > Cnidaria > Anthozoa > Actiniaria > Actinernidae > Actinernus > Actinernus sp. WN-2022. Next base: position 81,119,702 of record JAOWCC010001589.1, read on the forward strand.
AGACAAGCTTTGACCTCGGCCTCGGCTTCGGCTTTTCTCCATTTCTGCTTTAATTTCTTCTCGTGGTCGATCTGCGTACTCTGCATAAAACGTTCCATCACCCCCAAGCTCTAACTCTGCTCGTTTCTCAAACAACCATCTTGCAATCTCTCCAATCTACAGTCATGACTTAATTTGACCATGCATCAGTGCGTCCCTTGTTCTTCGATTTTATATAAATTCACATCCGTGACGATGCCCCTCAATACCCCCAATACATCGTGCATCCTTTATTGTGGCATTCGTCCTCCGTCGCACGTAGGGCGTTCATGGTTTCATCGTACCCTTCCTTTTTACCAAACCATTTCTCAATCAAAGCATCGTACTTGACCGCTGTTCCTTCATCCTCAGGCGTGTGACTAGCCATGATTTGTTCGATACGTATCACTGCTGATTACGTCAGGGGTCAAATGTCTTTTGCTCAAGAGACCATTTATACCTGTGAGTAGTATAGGAGGCACCGAATTAAGCCCCTTTTTTAAGGTGTTATGCTAATTTTTAAGGTGTTATGCTAATTTTTGGTGAGCTCTCATTAATTCAATGACGTCACGGTTCTATTGTCTTAGACTCATGAATAAAGTGCGGTGGTTTCTCATTATCTATTGTCTTAGACTCATGAATAAAGTGGTGAGCTCATGAATAAAGTGGTGCGCTCATGAATAAAGTGGTGAGCTATGTTAATTTTTAAGGCGCGCTCATGAATATCTATTGTTCCTTTGGATGAGGTCATCGATCTATTCGGGCATGTTTGGGCAAAGCCTATTGTTTGGAGCAGCTATAAAACCAGGAGCAATCGGCCCTGAATACATTCGAAGTTGAATGAAAAAAAGTAATAAATATCTCGCAATATCTAAACCCCTTTGTAGCGTAAATAGTAAGAACAAACTACTCGTGATAGGCTCTAAACTGTCTTTATTATTTTCCTTTACAGTTAATAACTCATAAGATAATTGTATACAAAATCCACTGTGAGAAATGTTGCTATTGTCCTTATATTAGGGATTAACGATAACTGAAGAGCCTATTGTTTGGAGGAAAACTCTTGTGATGCAAATTCGTCTCTAAAACTGAACTATAATTACCATACGAATATAAACAAACCATCAGTAATTAAACAAAGTTTATTCAATCTCAAAAACACCAATTTTAAAAACAGTTCGTTTTCCTTATCCTCGCGGAGTTGATAACTTTCTTATTTCTCAGTTCTTGGGTTGATTATAATGTACCGTGTTACAAGATTACACTGATTTATGTTTCATTGATATTTTTCTTGTTGACAAATGTTACAGACAGTTGTGTTTTTACCGAGGAGAGGAAAATTAATGTCCTAGGTAGTCTGGTCTAGTCTAAAACTATACTTCAGCTATCATTTTCTAGTCTAGTCTAGAAATTGAAATTAAAACGAGGACAAGAGGAAGAATATTTTAAGAGACGTTTATTAATAGAAATCGACTTAATAAAACTTATTTCTAAAAGGTACGAATGTATTATTCATCGCGGAATCACTCTGTTCCGGAATAGGTTGTTTTTTGAATTGTTTAAAAATAATAATCTTCCGTGTTCATCAAGTTTTGTTTTGTTTCCAAGATTTTTTGGAAATCAGGATCTTTTCTTAAGCTGTGAATCCATTTCATATCTTCGAACAACACTTCTCTTAGGTCTTTTCTATAGGTAGGAACCAAAGCGTTACTGGCTTTGATTTCAGCAACTTCATGACTATCCCCATCGTGTTCATACTTTTGAACCAACGCTTCCCAATCTTCCTGGTGCCGTTCTTTAGCTTCGTTACGAATTCTTTCCCAAACATCCTTTTCTCCGTCATAACTATCATCTGTGGAGTCCGTGCTCTCCTGAGAATCAGAGCTTTGATAAGAATCTTCAGTCATTTCATCATCTGAGTTGGAACGATTAGCAGCCATCGTTTATATCTTTACTCTTCAAGGATCGGGAGTATAATGTCAGACCCTTAAAAGTTTCCAACTTTATAGAAAACGATTTGGCGTGGTCACTACGTTTAACAAATGTCGATTAGCTGATTTAGCTAAGGTCTCTCAGTTAGACCAACATTATAAGTAGGATTCCTAACCAACATATTTTCCATTATCAACAACTGGATTTACATTCCTCGACAAAAACTTTCTTTTTTGAAGTTTTGCTTCTTGTAAATAGGGTTTTCGTTCTTGAGTTGATAACCTATGGACTTGTGCCAAGTGGTTGGATAATTTAACAAGATACTTTGATGCACAATTCGGTACAGGGCAGTTTTTTAAAGTCCGATTTTCCATGTTCACTCGTTGAAAGTTAGTATCAAATAGCACAAATCTACTTGATCGTCCCTTTTATCTCCTTTCGTCCCTTTTGTCACCTCTTTTCCCGCTTTTTTCGTTTTGAAAAAAAAAAAAAAGAGGGATAAAAAAAGAAAAAAAGCGGGACAAAAGGAGACAAAAGGGATGAAAGGGATAAACGGAGATACCTACATCTGAATGTGGACACGTCTCTTGTCAATAGGCCCTCTCGTCCCGTGTGTCTCCTTTTGTCCCGCTTTTTTTCGTTTTGAAATAAAAAAAGAAGCATAAAACGAAAAAAAAAAGCGGGACAAAAGGAGACAAAAGGGACGAAAGGGATAAACGGAGATACCTATATCTGAATGTGGACACGTCTCTTGTCAATAGGCCCTTTCGTCCCGTGTGTCTCCTTTTGTCTCGCTTTTTTTTCGTTTTGAAATTAAAAAAGAAGCATAAAACGAAAAAAAAAGCGGGACAAAAGGAGACACACGGGACGAGAGGGCCTACTGACAAGAGACGTGTTCACATTCAGATATAGGTATCTCCGTTTATCCCTTTCATCTCCTTTTGTCCCGCTTTTTTTCTTTTTTTATCCCTCTTTTTTTTTTTTTTCAAAACGAAAAAAGCGGGAAAAGAGGTGACAAAAGGGACGAAAGGAGATAAAAGGGACGATCAAGTAGATTTGTGCTATTTGATACTAACTTTCAACGAGTGAACATGGAAAATCGGACTTTAAAAAACTGCCCTGTACCGAATTGTGCATCAAAGTATCTTGTTAAATTATCCAACCACTTGGCACAAGTCCATAGGTTATCAACTCAAGAACGAAAACCCTATTTACAAGAATCAAAACTTCAAAAAAGAAAGTTTTTGTCGAGGAATGTAAATCCAGTTGTTGATAATGGAAAATATGTTGGTTAGGAATCCTACTTATAATGTTGGTCTAACTGAGAGACCTTAGCTAAATCAGCTAATCGACATTTGTTAAACGTAGTGACCACGCCAATTCGTTTTCTATAAAGTTGGAAACTTTTAAGGGTCTGACATTATACTCCCGATCCTTGAAGAGTAAAGATATAAACGATGGCTGCTAATCGTTCCAACTCAGATGATGAAATGACTGAAGATTCTTATCAAAGCTCTGATTCTCAGGAGAGCACGGACTCCACAGATGATAGTTATGACGGAGAAGAGGATGTTTGGGAAAGAATTCGTAACGAAGCTAAAGAACGGCACCAGGAAGATTGGGAAGCGTTGGTTCAAAAGTATGAACACGATGGGGATAGTCATGAAGTTGCTGAAATCAAAGCCAGTAACGCTTTGGTTCCTACCTATAGAAAAGACCTAAGAGAAGTGTTGTTCGAAGATATGAAATGGATTCACAGCTTAAGAAAAGATCCTGATTTCCAAAAAATCTTGGAAACAAAACAAAACTTGATGAACACGGAAGATTATGGATGGCAAGAAGCGACCGAGGCTGCAATTCACCACCGAAAATTCTTGTTGAATAAACAATTCCAAAAACAACCTATTCCGGAACAGAGTGATTCCGCGATGAATAATACATTCGTACCTTTTAGAAATAAGTTTTATTAAGTCGATTTCTATTAATAAACGTCTCTTAAAATATTCTTCCTCTTGTCCTCGTTTTAATTTCAATTTCAAGACTAGACTAGAAAATGATAGCTGAAGTATAGTTTTAGACTAGACCAGACTACCTAGGACATTAATTTTCCTCTCCTCGGTAAAAACACAACTGTCTGTAACATTTGTCAACAAGAAAAATATCAATGAAACATAAATCAGTGTAATCTTGTAACACGGTACATTATATCAACCCAAGAACTGAGAAATAAGAAAGTTATCAACTCCGCGAGGATAAGGAAAACGAACTGTTTTTAAAATTGGTGTTTTTGAGATTGAATAAACTTTGTTTAATTACTGATGGTTTGTTTATATTCGTATGGTAATTATAGTTCAGTTTTAGAGACGAATTTGCATCACAAGAGTTTTCCTCCAAACAATAGGCTCTTCAGTTATCGTTAATCCCTAAGGACAATAGCAACATTTCTCACAGTGGATTTTGTATACAATTATCTTATGAGTTATTAACTGTAAAGGAAAATAATAAAGACAGTTTAGAGCCTATCACGAGTAGTTTGTTCTTACTATTTACGCTACAAAGGGGTTTAGATATTGCGAGATATTTATTACTTTTTTTCATTCAACTTCGAATGTATTCAGGGCCGATTGCTCCTGGTTTTATAGCTGCTCCAAACAATAGGCTTTGCCCAAACATGCCCGAATAGATCGATGACCTCATCCAAAGGAACAATAGATATTCATGAGCGCGCCTTAAAAATTAACATAGCTCACCACTTTATTCATGAGCGCACCACTTTATTCATGAGCTCACCACTTTATTCATGAGTCTAAGACAATAGATAATGAGAAACCACCGCACTTTATTCATGAGTCTAAGACAATAGAACCGTGACGTCATTGAATTAATGAGAGCTCACCAAAAATTAGCATAACACTTTAAAAATTAGCATAACACCTTAAAAAAGGGGCTTAATTCGGTGCCTCCTATACTACTCCTGTGCTCCCAACTACCCATACCTTACTATCATGTATAAAATCAAAAACAACTGCGCACCAAATTGTCTTTCAAAATAGACTCTTCCACGGTTTTTTGAACTTTTGATATATACCTATGACAGCAAATTAAAACCGTCGATATTGCTGAAAAGAGCACTTCGAAGGTAGTCAAAATCCCAAATTTTAGAGTTATATCTTGAATAGGAGCAAAGATACAGGCCCGCAAACTCGAAAAGTTTACAGACGTTTGTATGGACATTTTGACTGTATTTAAACAATCTCCCATCGATTCTTCAAAATACTGATGGCCTAGACCCGATTACTATGCCAAACGGCTCACTACTAAATTCCTTATTATATGCAGATGATTTGGTACTAATTTCTACTAGTGCCACGGGCAATATTGTAAGGATTGGATGATGTCAGTCAATTTAAAAAAGACTAAAGCCGTTATTTTTCAGAAACAATGTAGAAAATCAACTATAGAAAAACATAAATTCTTTTTAGAGGCTTCACGGATTGATATTGTCCCTGAATATACATACCTAGGATCCACGATCTCAAGTAACGGTAGTTTTTCAAAATCTAAACAAAAATCTATTGAAAAAACAAGACGTTCAATTTTTGCGACAAAACGTTATCTGGATTTTTCCAAACTTCTTATTAAAATATTCAACAAATTATTTAACACTATATTTTCACCTATTTTATTATATAACTCAGAAATATGGGGAGCTTATGAAAGCGTCAATTTTCAAAAGTGGGAGATAGACCCATTTGAAAGACTTCATTCACAGTTTTTTAAATATTATCTTGGGTTAAACAAACGAGCCCCTAATGTAGCTACTCGGAATGAAGTTGGAAGATTATCATTGAAATCATTGATTTACCGGAATACGGTTACACTTCTGGATGCATCTTCAAACCCTCCCCGAAGATAGTATTGCCAAACAATGTTTATATATTTCAAACATCATTGCGTCGTCTAATAAGTCGAGCTTCATGACCACCATAAATAAGATTTTAGAAACATTCCAGCAGATACCAAATACAATACCCCCTAATCTCGATCAGCATAAATTAATGAAAAAATATATATCTGATATAAATTTGAAAATTACGAAAGAATCCAAATTACATCAAATGAAGCTTATTCAATTAAACACAAAGCTTTCATTTTATTCAAAATTTAAAACAGATACAACTGAGTTATAATTGTTATGATTTTGTTAAAAATATGAAACACAGAAGAATTTTAGCTAAATTCCGAATAGGAAACCATAATTTACGTGTAGAAGTTGGTAGACACGCACAGCCTAAAATTCCAAGAGAACTAAGAAGCTGTGAGTGCTGTTTATCAACAGATGTGGAAGATGAAAATCATTTCTTTTTCATCTGTGTCTCATCACAGGCAGCCCAAGCTCTGTATTTGCACTGTGTGACTATTATTTCACAAAATTCTCAGATAAAGAAAATAAACTTACCTTAAGAGTTTGTTGTTGTCCTGTTGTTTCTCTGGGGTCTAGAAATGGCGGTTATGGGGCATTTCTCTCACTCTTCTCTGTCATAAAGAAAGGAAAGGCTGCACACTCAAATTCAAACCACGAGGCACTTGAGGCCGATTTTTCGCACGAAAACCCATCCGATAGGCGTAATTTCCTCCGTCAGGCGAAAGGTAGATAGTTTTTCTTACCCCAGAAGTTTACAGACTTGAGAAATCATTATCCTAACTCTTCCAAATGAACTCATTTCTTTGAAAAAGCCCTCTCATTCTTCGTCAGAAACTACGTGTTTGCTGCTATTCGGTCATGACCGTGGCAAAATTCCTCTTTCCGGTAGAGGGACAGTCAATAAATTGCCAGATACATTACTCTCCCCCCACGCCCACGGGGTCTAACGTGCCGCCTATTGTACTGAGTAGCCAATCGCGTGGCTACAATTTCAAACAAATTGACAACGCTTGACGTCGGCTAGTTCCCAAAGATCCTTATTTTGAAACTTCTCTACAAGCTCTATGGTAAAGTGGTTTAGAGCGCGCGCCTCGAATCCAACGATTAGGAGTAAGATTCCACACAAGCCAGTAACATTAAAAAAAAAAAATTTTCTCCTTTTTCAGTTTTATTTTATCTTTTCCTCTATTTTGAGCTATTTTTTTGATTAAAATGATCGCATACAAAGTACGTTAATCTATTAAAACTGTAGTGTTCGATACTTTCACAGGATTTTATATAATTGCACTATAATAATATAAATAAAAATCGAGGTCATGACCGTGTTGGAGCTTGAGAGCCAATGCAAAACAAAGTTTTAGTGTGGAAGGCGGCTCTAATAGCTTAAAATAGAGGAAAAGATAAAATAAAACTGAGGAAGGAGAATTTTTTTTTTTTATGTTACTGGCTTGTGTGGAATCGAACTCTTAATCGTCGGATTCGAGGCACGCGCTCTAAACCACTTTACCATAGAGCCGATTCACTTGTAGACAAGTTTCAAAATAAGGTATATAATGTATAAGTTCTGAGCCCGTGATCTTTGGGAACTAGCCGACGTCAAGCGTTGTCAACTTGTTTGAAATTGTAGCCACGCGATTGGCTACTCAGTACAATAGGCGGCACGTTAGACCCCGTGGGGAGAGAGTAACGTATCTGGCAATTTATTGACTGTCCCTCTGCCGGAAAGAGGAATTTTGCCACGGTCATGACCGAATAGCAGCAAACACGTAGTTTCTGACGAAGAACGAGAAGGCTTTTTCAAAGAAATGAGTTCATTTGGAAGAGTTAGGATTTTGATTTCTCGAGTCTGTAAACTTCTGGGGTAAGAAAAACTATCTACCTTTCACCTGACGGAGGAAATTACGCCTATCGGATGGGTTTTCGTGCGAAAAATCGGCCTCAAGTGCCTCGTGGTTTGAATTTGAGTGTGCAGCCTTTCCTTTCTTTAAGACAGAGAAGAGAGAAAAACCCAAAGTGAGAGAAATGCCCCATAACCGCCATTTCTAGACCCCAGAGAAACAACAGGACAACAACAAACTCTTAAGGTAAGTTTATTTTCTTTATCTGAGAATTTTGTGAAATAATAGTCACACAGTGCAAATACAGAGCTTGGGCTGCCTGTGGTCTCATATGCTGACTTGAGAAAAACATTATTTAACGATATTAGTAAATATTGTAACAACTTCTCTAAACTGCAAGATATTGACAATATCCTCTTTTTCTTCAACAATGTTGACCCATTTATATGTAAAAGGTTAAGTCATTTCATATACGAAGCTTCTGAACGGCGAGATACATTATTATCACGGGTTATAAAATAAATTGTTATAACAATAATTGTAATTATTGTAGGCAATACCATTTATGTTTATGAGACTGCTAATAAAATGTATTTGATTTATTTGATTTGACTGGGGGGCACAAACGTTATCGGTGTTTCATATGCCTCTAAAGCAATTGCTGAATTCATGAAAACAATTGGCTGACAAAATAAGCAATTTAACGCGAGTACACCGTAAAAGTTCCAGGCGAACAATATTTGTGTTGGTCTGGGCTCCCTGTGTTTTTGCACTCTATGGGTCAGCGGCTATTCACGTGCGTATAAAATGGTATGGCGGCGATGGAAGAAGAAAAAGTAGAGTTAGGATTTGCAGAAAAATCTGGTAATCCTTTGAGATTATCCAGCTCATTTTATCCCAGTAAAGTAGGAGGGAAGCCATCATGGCTAAACCTAGAAGATCTTCCAAAACATGAACGTTTTTGTTGCAAAATCTGCAAAAAACCGATGACTTTTCTGATCCAAGTTTATGCTCCCTTCACCGATGATCCGGACTGGAAAGAGAAGTGTTTCCACAGGACAGTGTTCGTTTTCTGTTGCAGAGATGGAAAATGCTATAAAGGGAACTCCAATGAATGCTTCCTTGTACTGCGAAGTCAGCTTCCTCGTAGAAACAAGTTCTACAGTTTCAATCCACCACCTGAGCTGGACGACCACGAGAATGCAACATGGGAGTCGGTCGCAAAAGAGTTCAGACCTCGACTTTTTGCTTGTCTCTGTGAAATGTGTGGGTGTTTAGGGGAAAAGAAGTGTTCTCAGTGTCGTTCTGTGTTTTATTGTTGCCGAGAGCATCAGATTATTGGGTGGAAATCTGGCCATCGAAATATTTGCCCAAAGCTTGCAGAAGGACAGTCTATAATAACTACTGGAACCAGTGGAGGTACCCCTACATGTATACAAAATGCTGGGAAACATTCTGGGTCAAGTGACTAGTTTACAACTCCAATCAAAATTTCCTATGATTTTAGAATCACTAGAAAATCAAACAATTTAGAATGACAAAACTCCATATGAGGGTCTCCCAGGGGTTTTGGAGAACAAGGGAACATGCCAAAAAATTCATTGGGAACAGGGAACAAACTAAGAATATATCGGGGAACAAGGGAACATGAATAGAGGTTTTAGGGAACAAGGGAACAATTTCCATTTTTCTAAATGGAAAAATTGACTTTCCCTGGAAAAAAATTGTGAACAGTCAAGGAAACAAAAGGTAATTTTCATTGCAAACAAGGGAACAAGGACCCCACCCCCTGAGAGACCCTCCCATATGATCTTGCCATCCCCTGTCAATATTTGGGGATTTTGTTATTATAAAATGTTTGATTTTCTATTGATTGGAATTGAAATTGTAAACCACTCTTGATCCAACATGCTATGCAAATGGTCCATTTCACAGTTAATACCATTGCGATGGTACCCTGGGTTCCAGAGGTTAAATGTTTTGCCTTTTGTTGGTAAATAGCATTGGTGAGCGCAAAAGGCGCGAGGATCGTTGAGTGCGTGGACAGCAAAATTTAACCTCTGGGCCAGATCTGTTTGAACTTAATTTATTCATCCAAAATATGGAGACCGATATCCATTGGCTAATGCTCACAACAACCTGTAATTGGATAATACCCATTGTCCAAAACCGCCCACGTTGAGCACGCGCTCGATGTTCGAAATGCAGTGCAGTGATGATTGCGTCAGCAGCGCGCGTGAACTAAAATTGAAAACTTTTCACCCGAAACTTCCCCTTTCTCTGCAGTTTTCTTTAATATCAACTACGTGCAAGAAATACGTGTGTACAAAGCTAGGTTACATTTAACGTCAGAATCTTTGGTTTTGAGACTGTGTAAAGGTAGTGTAATTTGAAATGGTGTTTCAACTTTTTTCACTGGTCTTTCAACATGTATAACTTGTGCTGCTCTTAGCCAATCAAAATCTAGACCTTTTTTGCTGACGCATTATTCTACATGAAAACAAGATTCAAACAGACCTGGCCCAGAGGTTGAATTTGTTTTGCCTTCCGCGCAGCTTGCCGAATATATCAACAAAAGGCAACATTTAACCTCTGGAACCCAGGGTATTGCGATGGTTACCTGTGGATAAACATGAAAGTGAGGTGATTTTGGGCAATATAGGGTCTTTACAAAGTGGAATAAAACAAATCTGTGTGTTGCCCAAAATTGCCTCACTCCCATATTTATCCACAGGGTGACCATTGCAACAGTATCAACTCACTGTGAAATGCATTCAATTTTTTGGGCAGTTCAAAAATAAATATTGCAGGTCGTACTATATTTGGCCTGCTAACGAATGATAAGTTTTAGTTCTATTTCAAGCCCTGGTACATGTATATAGACTGATGCATTCAAATTGAGCAATTATGGCAACTTCCACAATACCTTTTATAGATATACATGTATAGAGCAGAGCTCCCAATTATCTGAACTGAAGTCAAGGCAAATCAGTGAAAAAGGTTTAAAAGAAAAAAACGATAATGGAAAAAGAAAGAAACCAATAGTTTTATCACTAACTATACTGGCCAAGGTTTCAATCCAGGCCATCCAGTTTCAATCCGGGCCACCTGATTTCAACAGTACATGTGCAGATACAGCACTTTTTTAGGCACGTCGCTCGCTGTGTGCTGGGGTTTGGGCATGGGGGGAACCAGAAGTCAGCCAATACATTGCATTTGCTCACTTCCTATATCTATGGTGCTGTGCTTGTGCGGGAGCTCCATGAATATACTTGTGCTATAAAATATAATGTACAGGTAGCTAGCTATAGCAAGCTGAGAAATTGTGTGGCATGTATCACTTAGTCTTTGATTTTTTTGTGATTGAAGATTTGTATTTCTTATCCATTCATTTGATAAAGCCAAATTTGACACAACTCAAGTAATTTCTCAAGCAGATAGTGCAATTTTAGTTTCTTATGCATAGCAAACTGCAGTCTATATTTATAGCAGGATTACAGTGAATATTGCCTTCACAGGTAGCCCTAACGGTGTAGCCTGATATTGTATCATTATTGGTAAAAGTACCCAATCATCTTGCCAATTAAAAACAAATTGTTTTGCTTTTTTCCCAGATGGGTCACAGTCAACACCTAAAAATAATTTGTTTCCTGAATTTGAGGTTTGTACTGAAGCAGAGCCACAGGAAGATTTATCAGAAGAACGCAGTGAAGAAGACAGGATGAAAGAATTTGAGAAAATATCAACGAAATTTGATCAACTTGACATTGATAGCAAAAGCGATAAAGAGCTTGAAAAGTTAGCGATGGCTGGAAAAGAGAAATTGATAGCAGACAAAGAATTCAAGAACTTCAAAAAACGGGTTGCAAGAGAACCCCGACAGGTTTGTTTAAGACTTGATTAATACATTAATGATGGCAAAGCAGTTATTGGTAAAACAACCCTGGTTTTCAGTCATCTATAAAGCTATCAATCAAGCCAAAGCCATCCCACTACCACTAAAAATAAAATATGCCTAAACCCTCCCACAATACAAGCCATCAACTTTCCAAGGCCTTAACGTATTCAATTGAAAACAAGTCAGGGCTGTTATTAAGTTTTAAGTTGCTGGACAACTGAACAATAGTTAGTCTTTTTGTATGGAACCATAAGCTACAACTGGCTTTAAGTTTTACATTAAGTTAAGCCAGTGGTCATCATAGTCGCTGGTAGCCAGCTTCTTAATGACAGCCCTTCAAGGACTGCTTTAAGTACTTTTTTTTCCATGCACAATTAAGCCCACTTCCAAGATATGCCTCACTTCCTATACCAGGCCTACGAAGTGCTGTAGTCTTGTCACAAACAACTGAGCATTATGCACAGAGCCTTGTATTGATTCCTTTGTATGTAGGAAGTGAGGCATATCTCAGAAGTGGGCTATTAAGGATTGGAATGGATTACCTGACTAGGTATGTAAATGTCGTCCATATAATAACTCAGAACAATTTAAATTGCTGACCCGAGAATTTCTGTTGAACAGATAATTTTGACTCTTGACTTTGGATATGTGTACATGTATTTGTTGTTTTATGCACTTACATGTACAGTATGTTAATGTTGTAGTTTAAACTTAACTGATATATAATTATGCACATGTTGTGCACATGTTGTACCTTTTGCAGGATATACATTGTACAATCATGTGGTTTTACTGGGTGGCAAACAAAATGTGACTTCGTTTATTTAAATTAAAGTGCAAGTATCATGTAAAAAAAATAGAAATTTATATTGTCCTGTTGTGTTTGTTTCTCACAAAAAGGTATTAATCTTGCAAATTTTGTACATTTCTGGCATTTAATCCCTAATTTTGGTTACTTTTCATGGATCCTGTGATGTCATAAGATGAATCAACTACCTCCCTAGAGAAAACTACTACAATAAAATCCTGTAGGTTTTCATTGTGACATCACAAGATAATCAATCCCACAATTCGGGTAGCATTTATTCTAGTTTAATTCCTGTTCCTGCCTCTCAAAGAAAACTGAAGTATATCAAAAATAGAATTTGGGGCAAAAAGAGTTCATGTTGTTTTATGGAGCTATTTGCATTGTACTAGATTTGTAGATATAGTGTTATTACATATACCTCCAATTAGTTGTCAGTCTTTCTAAAACTGCACATTTTTGAAGATTGTTTGCCATTCAGTAATTATAAAACCTTTCCAATGAGTTTTGTACATTTTACATGTACATGTATGTAGATCTTCCAAAAGTAATCATGTCTAATTAGGAAACTTTATTGTCTTCTTAGATACTAAGGTTTGACAGAGGTGGTGAGCCTCTATGGGTGTCAAGTGAGCACCAGCCACAGGAGGGAGATATCCACAAGTGTTCATGTGGAGCAGATAGGCAGTTTGAATTCCAGGTGAAGTGAATTAGATTCAGAGATTTAGCAATCATTATGATAATGTTGAAAGCATCGTTCAAATGACTGGTAACAAGGACTCAAAAGGGGGAAAAAATCAGGAAAAATTGAAGTGATGATATAACATTAGTCTTACAACACTGGTCTGTATTCAATTATGGTTTAATAATTAGATTGTAACCACCATGTTGAAATGTAACCAAGCCTTTGGTAACATTGAGGAGTTGTCATAGTTAGAGGTTAAATTAATAATTAGATTGTATTGCTGGCTATAATAGTCCAATTCATAGTTATTGACCACCATGTTGAAAGGTAACCAAGCCTTTGGTAACATTGAGGAGTTGTCATAGTTAGAGGTTAAATTAATAATTAGATTGTATTGCTGGCTATAATAGTCCAATTCATAGTTATTGACCACCATGTTGAAAGGTAACCAAGCCTTTGGTAACATTGAGGAGTTGTCATAGTTAGAGGTTAAATTAATAATTAGATTGTATTGCTGGCTATAATAGTCCAATTCATAGTTATTGACCACCATGTTGAAAGGTAACCAAGCCTTTGGTAACATTGAGGAGTTGTCATAGTTAGAGGTTAAATTAATAATTAGATTGTATTGCTGGCTATAATAGTCCAATTCATAGTTATTGACCACCATGTTGAAAGGTAACCAAGCCTTTGGTAACATTGAGGAGTTGTCATAGTTAGAGGTTAAATTAATAATTAGATTGTATTGCTGGCTATAATAGTCCAATTCATAGTTATTGACCACCATGTTGAAAGGTAACCAAGCCTTTGGTAACATTGAGGAGTTGTCATAGTTAGAGGTTAAATTAATAATTAGATTGTATTGCTGGCTATAATAGTCCAATTCATAGTTATTGACCACCATGTTGAAAGGTAACCAAGCCTTTGGTAACATTGAGGAGTTGTCATAGTTAGAGGCTTAGATCTAGGTTAAATTAATAATTAGATTGTATTGCTGGCTATAATAGTCCAATTCATAGTTATTGACCACCATGTTGAAAGGTAACCAAGCCTTTGGTAACATTGAGGAGTTGTCATAGTTAGAGGTTAAATTAATAATTAGATTGTATTGCTGGCTATAATAGTCCAATTCATAGTTATTGACCACCATGTTGAAAGGTAACCAAGCCTTTGGTAACATTGAGGAGTTGTCATAGTTAGAGGTTAAATTAATAATTAGATTGTATTGCTGGCTATAATAGTCCAATTCATAGTTATTGACCACCATGTTGAAAGGTAACCAAGCCTTTGGTAACATTGAGGAGTTGTCATAGTTAGAGGCTTAGATCTAGGTTAAATTAATAATTAGATTGTATTGCTGGCTATAATAGTCCAATTCATAGTTATTGACCACCATGTTGAAAGGTAACCAAGCCTTTGGTAACATTGAGGAGTTGTCATAGTTAGAGGTTAAATTAATAATTAGATTGTATTGCTGGCTATAATAGTCCAATTCATAGTTATTGACCACCATGTTGAAAGGTAACCAAGCCTTTGGTAACATTGAGGAGTTGTCATAGTTAGAGGTTAAATTAATAATTAGATTGTATTGCTGGCTATAATAGTCCAATTCATAGTTATTGACCACCATGTTGAAAGGTAACCAAGCCTTTGGTAACATTGAGGAGTTGTCATAGTTAGAGGTTAAATTAATAATTAGATTGTATTGCTGGCTATAATAGTCCAATTCATAGTTATTGACCACCATGTTGAAAGGTAACCAAGCCTTTGGTAAGATTGAGGAGTTGTCATAGTTAGAGGCTTAGATCTAGGTTAAATTAATAATTAGATTGTATTGCTGGCTATAATAGTCCAATTCATAGTTATTGACCACCATGTTGAAAGGTAACCAAGCCTTTGGTAACATTGAGGAGTTGTCATAGTTAGAGGTTAAATTAATAATTAGATTGTATTGCTGGCTATAATAGTCCAATTCATAGTTATTGACCACCATGTTGAAAGGTAACCAAGCCTTTGGTAAGATTGAGGAGTTGTCATAGTTAGAGGTTAAATTAATAATTAGATTGTATTGCTGGCTATAATAGTCCAATTCATAGTTATTGACCACCATGTTGAAAGGTAACCAAGCCTTTGGTAGCATTGAGGAGTTGTCATAGTTAGAGGTTAAATTAATAATTAGATTGTATTGCTGGCTATAATAGTCCAATTCATAGTTATTGACCACCATGTTGAAAGGTAACCAAGCCTTTGGTAACATTGAGGAGTTGTCATAGTTAGAGGTTAAATTAATAATTAGATTGTATTGCTGGCTATAATAGTCCAATTCATAGTTATTGACCACCATGTTGAAAGGTAACCAAGCCTTTGGTAACATTGAGGAGTTGTCATAGTTAGAGGTTAAATTAATAATTAGATTGTATTGCTGGCTATAATAGTCCAATTCATAGTTATTGACCACCATGTTGAAAGGTAACCAAGCCTTTGGTAACATTGAGGAGTTGTCATAGTTAGAGGTTAAATTAATAATTAGATTGTATTGCTGGCTATAATAGTCCAATTCATAGTTATTGACCACCATGTTGAAAGGTAACCAAGCCTTTGGTAACATTGAGGAGTTGTCATAGTTAGAGGTTAAATTAATAATTAGATTGTATTGCTGGCTATAATAGTCCAATTCATAGTTATTGACCACCATGTTGAAAGGTAACCAAGCCTTTGGTAACATTGAGGAGTTGTCATAGTTAGAGGTTAAATTAATAATTAGATTGTATTGCTGGCTATAATAGTCCAATTCATAGTTATTGACCACCATTTTGAAAGGTAGCCTAGCCTTTGGTGACATTGAGGAGTTGTCATAGTTAGAGGCTTGTATCTAGTTTAAAAAAAATTGCATGACAATCAAAATCTATCCATATTCAGAGTATTGGTTAGACTTGCTCCAAGTCGAACTCGCTTAGTCACTGGGTAATATAAGCGATTACTGGGTTAAAAAACGAGCGCAAGAATCAAAGTGGGAGGCGAGTTCGACTTGTTTCACTTGCAGGGAATTGAATCGGGGGATTATGTTTTGGCGCAAAAACATGTTTCAGGGGCGGAGCTTATATTTCACGCCTTTGACAAACTCTTTATGAGTACACTCTCAAATTGTAAGTACCACATCCACGGTCGACTGACTTGACGTGTCGACATACGATGCCTGAAGAATCAACGCTTTGTGATTGGGCAAATCTTAGTACGTCATAAGTCATGCC
Organism: Actinernus sp. WN-2022; assembly: GCA_030867875.1. Lineage (NCBI taxonomy): Eukaryota > Metazoa > Cnidaria > Anthozoa > Actiniaria > Actinernidae > Actinernus > Actinernus sp. WN-2022. The sequence goes on from JAOWCC010001589.1 coordinate 81,136,054, forward strand.
TCCGGTTGAAAAATCAACCGGTAAATTTGGCGTGCTGCAAGTGGGAAAAGTCCTTCATGTGGGGGCTAAGAAGGACTTTGAGAAAGTCTAAGTATTGGTATCAGTGCTGGCAGTGAGGGTCATCTCCATCCTCCATGTGAGGCTAAAGCTTGGTTACCTTTTGAGAACTACATGTATAAATAATTATTAGTCTATTCTAACAAGTTAGAGCCACAGGTGTTATGAGGTAATACTCATGGAGCGAGTGCAACTAAGTTGGCTGTTTTCGCAGGCTATGCATATTAATGTCAGCAATGAAAATAGAGTTGCTACCCTATGCACCTTCCATTTTTTTCTGTTAAATCTCCCAAGCTGTGTAAATAAATTTGTGACAGTCAGACTCCATTGAATGGTATATCATTCTATGGTTACATTTTCCCCCTTAGATCATGCCACAATTACTGAACTATCTCCAAATGGACTCTCTTGAAGCAAGTATTGATTGGGGTACAGTGGCCATCTTTACGTGTAAACAAAGCTGTGAAGGTGACGATGCATATCAGACAGAGTTTGCCTGGAAACAGGACTTTACTGACACTGGATTACCAGGGAATGCTATGATAGGATAGATAAAGAATTAATCTAGCATTTAAATTTTCATTCAGAATACTTCGATTTGTTTTAAACAATTCGTTTGAATTTGCAAATTTTAGAAGGCGGTGGTAAGAGGAAGTACCAATTAACTTTCTGTGTTCACAAATGGAAAAGTTTGGAAGAGAAGAAAAAGACAGTCTAAATTATATACATGACACGTACCATAATATTATACAGAGCAGTTTTTGAATTGTAAAACTAAAACCAAGGTAGTTATGGAGCCAATCACGATAGCAAGTAAAAATGCAATGAGCCAATCATGAACTAAAGTAATTTGTGATTGGTTTTATTTGAACCAGTCATGAATGAGGAAAAGTAAATGCAATTATGTGGATATCTCTTGCTAAAACGAAAATTGATTATGTGATGGCCCAAGACAATTTTTGGTTTTGGTTTAGAACTTGATTGGCTGATAATTTCACAGCCAACAGGAAAACTAAGCAACTGCCAAACCACAGTGATCACTTCTTACTTTAGACGCAATCAAACTGCTCTATGTACCTGTATTCTACTAGTAAGAGAGAGGAATGTGTAGTGAAATCTCCCTCCTTCCTCAACGAAGAGGAAATGTATGAATTTCTCTAATTGAAAAACAATTAAGCACTGAATCCTCTGGAGAGCTGTCACATGATCTGAATTGAGACAACAAATGTACAAGCTCAATCGGTGCATTGTGACCCCTCCCCCACATCTTGTGCCAAAAGCTGCATTATTTTGTTGGTTTAATAATTTTGATAGTAAGCATGCAGACGTTTAGCCTCCCAAAAAGGCCACTAAGCTATTGTATGTGTTAGTGGCTCAACAAACACAATAAACTGAATGTCTCAAGTAAATGTTATTTGACTTTATTTACAGAAATAATATTAATAAAGGTGTAATAATTACTACATGTACATGTAAACTAAATTAAACTAAAACCAGACAGGCTGATAAAATATACAAACACCATACTTTAACCTGTAAAGAGGAATTAAGTATAATTCAAAGTGAATTAAAATCTGCATCATTATTTTTAGTTTTAAACTCGGAAAGATTTTACATGAAGTTCATTGCAATATGAAATAGTTTTCATTAAGCATTAAATAAATGAATCACTATCACAATTTTCCCATCCTACACAGACTGTCTAATAAAACTTTAAGTATTGCTATTCTTACCAATTGAAAGTAAAATGCACAACTATTTCTAGACTTCAATAGACCTAACTCACTTTCCTACTGTGACTTCTACACAGAACTCAAGATTAAAACAAAGCACTAACTCCTAGGAATTTGTCAATTTTAGCAATTATATGGGACAAAAAGGAGTGAAGACAAAAGGGTTTATATGTACTAAGTAAACAATGGGCAGCAAAAGAGCTAGGTGTAATACCTTGATCACCTTGATTTTCTTTGTCCCCCAAGAAACATTCAACCCACTAAAGAAGCCCTTTTAGGCGGGTACATGTACAAATGTATGTATGAGTTTCAAAACTAGTTGAGTCGCAGTCTCTTAAGGTGGGCATGTCACTGTCATAAGTTTGTCTGTTGTTTTCTTCTCTCTGTCACTTGCAATTTCAGATGTTTGTTGTTAGCTCACTCGGTTTCAATGCCATTTTGCTTGTTGGAATTTACCCATAACAGGAGGGCCTCACTAAATTTCCCTCATTATACATGCATGAAGACAATGCATTCTTCTAAATTTCCCCTGCATGCATAATGAGGGAAAATTAGAAGACAATGCAGGCTGGACATGAGAGGGTCAAAGGCATCAACTCTTACTCTCCTCTGCAGCTCTGGGCTAGACTAAGTACCAGATGGTACTTGCATGACTAGCTCTATGGTTCTGGGTGAAATAATTGATCCCAAACTGACCTGTGTTCATCATAACCATGCAAGTACGTAATCCATGTGGGATCACATCTTTCAATCGGTACATGATCAGTATAGTCTACATTTTTGTGGCATCATATGTCTTCACATTGAAGGCTAATATTCTTCTCTGGATTTGCACCAGGATTGATAGACATTAGCACTCCAACATGTGTGATTTTTAGTGTTTTTAGGAATCCTTCCCTCTCTTATCTTTACAACATCCAGTTCGGAAATGAACACAATTTAAAATAAACGTTCTGCCATTTTTAAGATAGTGCAAGTTCGAATGAAACCAACAAAGGCTCTAAACCAAATATTGATTAAATTTATTCAAATTGTTTTCATGTATTTTCAAGCTAATTGCATCTTAGGGGCTTTTGCTGCTCTTTGTTCAAAACACAAAACATGACTGCAAAGTGTTGCTGGTGCCTATTGTTCCATTAAAACTAAACTCAGATATACAAAGTTTCCTTCCTCTGTGATCATATAGTATTACACACTTATACCATGGCAATTTGGGGTATGTATTTAATAGTGATTAAATTGCCCCTCGAGCCTTGGGAGGATTTGTTTTGGGAGAATTTGTATTAGGAAATCCTCCCTCTGCTCGCAGGGTAATTGTATCACTAATTTAATACCCCTCATGCCATGGTGTTACTTATAATAAACAAGTTGTACAATAAAAATATGGTCGGTATTAAAGCCAACTAAACATAGCCATTCCCTAATGCTAGAATGGAGCAAGTCTTTGATGGGCAGTGACATCACAAACAATATTACCATGTGGCAATGAAAAGTGATTTCTCATCATATACATGTATATCTATTAATAATATTACTTTTACTTCCCCCTTTAAATATTGTATGTTACAGCATAACCGACAGACAAGGCACATACCTCATCTAAAATTTTCACTTTAAATGTTTAGTTGGTTTCTTGCAAGTCCACTCACAAGTCATGCGTCATCTAAATTTATGGTCTGGCTATGGCCCTGCAGTTAATTTCTAAAAACGTTAAGAGTAGGGGGTGTGTGGTCCAAAGCTCCCAGCTTCAGCTAATAGAGCAGCTTTCAGTTGAGTGTTGGATTTTTAACATTATATTATTTAGGCTAAGCTATAGATAAGTTATTTACATATCATGTAATGCGCAAGTGATCATATCGGCACATGAAACTTGCGCAATATAAGTCATGAAAATTATTATTTATTATATTATAACTGGAAAACATTTCTCGCAGCCAATAGAAAAGCTAAGCAAATGCAAAACCAAAGCAATCACTTGTTGCTTTTGACAATCAAATGAAAACCACTCTAACAGAGACCTTGCTATCATGCTCAACCTCATGATATCCAATAATTGCCAGGAGCCTTAATTACCCAGAGCATCCATGTGCTAATAATATCTGAGGCTATTTTTAGATTAATTTTTCCCCCACAAATAAATGTGTTTCCTTAAATGATTTTTTCCACAAATAAATATTTTTCTTTGTTCGAAAGAAGTGACTAAAAAGTGACCTGTTCAGTACAATGTACCGTACTGTTTTTAATGCATTAAATAAAATTAAGATTTAGGCATACAAAAGACTTTTACTACAGCCATCAGAACCTTTGAAGTGATTAATTTTATATTATATATGTGACCTCTATAACTGACACTTTAGTCTTATTGTCCCTTGTCCAATAATTAACATGGTTTGTCTGTATAATTAATGGGGTTTGACTGTACCTTACTCTGATGCTGAATTATTTTTGTCTGATAATATTTGCATTGTTTTTAAATGAAGGGCTGTGCAATGGTGTAAGTGTCACATTCTAAATTCTCCTGCAAATTCTTTGTTCATGCATTCAGGAGTCACTTACACCCTTGTTGCACACATCCCTCCATATAACAGTTGCAGCAGCTATAAGTAATAGTTGGAGTGGTTTCAATAAACCGGGGCACTACAAATTATTGTAATACACAGCCAACAAACACTGCTAGAAACCACAAAATATGTTTGAACTATTGTTGCTTTGTAGTACCTGGGTTTATTCCTAAACATTTTGATTGTGTTAAACAAGGTCTCGCACTAGTCAAAAGGGCCTCAACCTGGTTGAAAACACCTTCAGTTGTCAATCAGCCTTTGTGAAGTGAACCCGAACATCTCTGTTCAAACCTCCAACATGTGATGCTTTACTTGAGTGATCATAATAACATTTGTTATCACATGAAATTCAAATTGAACACTTGAATACATTTTCCACAAGCAAAGTTCTAGCTTGCTGCTGTTTGTTTTTGTTTGGCTTATTCTTATTTTAGCTTCAGCAATTTAGTATTCTAACAGCAGATTGAGGACTGGATCAAGCTTGCTTACTTACTTTTCTGAATGTGTAGTTCCAGAAAATATCCATTCGGAAGGGATTTGGTCTTTGACCCCCCCCCCCCCTCCCCTCCCCTCTGGATCTTCCAAAATGGGTGCCCAAATTGTACCTCCCCACTCCCCTCCAGACTTTTGCCACATGGACCCCCCACCCCTTTGGAAATTACAGCTATGATTGTATATAAATAAAACAAACATGCATGATTATGATACAATACTCATGCACGAGATACAAATAATTACTAGTATATTTTCTGGAACTACACAATTAAAAAAAGGTGAGAAAGTGGGAGGAGCTTCCCTTTTATAGTGGGGGTCCTCGTTTAAACCTGATTTCCATATGATCGTTATGATTGCTAATGTAAAAAAAAGGACCCTGTGATCGTAACAATCTAAATTATATGGAAACTGCACTATATAAAAGAGCATAATCTATCTTAGCAATCGCTGGAGAGTGTCTTCCATACATTTATGATTGCTTCACAGCACTTTTGCAGTGATCACAGCAACCTAAGCAATCATATGGAAACTGTGTTTTCATTGCTATATATGGGATGGCTCAAGACCAAAGTTGACAACTTCAAGTAGTGGTTGGTCTTGTGCCATCACATACATGTAGCAATGAAAACAGACTGGTAAGTTAACATTTTCAGTTAATAAAGGCCACCCAATACAAAACTTTCACATTAATCCCCAAAATCACCACCCCCATCAAAATCACCACCCCCATCAAACCCGCCACCCCCATCAAACCCGCCACCCCCATCAAACCCGCCACCCCCATCAAACCCGCCACCCCCATCAAACCCCCCACCCCCATCAAACCCCCCACCCCCAACATCATTGTCATACTCAACATGGTCAGTTCCTTCATACGTGGGACCACCATCATGAAAATTATCATGACCGTGAACATGCATGCCATGATCATGAAAACCATGATGGTAGTCATGGTGATGACCATAGTATCCATGGTAACCATAATGTGGTCCATGCATAGCATTATGCACCATAGCACCTGCTGCCATGCCAACCATAAAATCACCAGCACCTCCACCTCTTTCTTGGACAACTACTGTATTGGGTTGTTGGACAAATGTTGTATGTCCACCAGCTACAACACGTTGCTGGGGGTAAGGTTGTCTGTAGCCAGGGGGTGGACCACGTTGCTGTGGGTAGCCAGCTTGGGGGTATTGCACTGTTGTTACAAAAACATGGGAATATCAAGAGATAGTGGCATTCCATGTCTTGACATCCTGAAGGTTGTCAGTATAAGCCGACAACTGGCAGATTTCTGCCAGCTTTTAGGATAAAAGCAGCTACAGGTGTACCTGTTTTGCCCAAATTTTCCTTCGTTTCATGGATTGTTAGCCATGTTTTCATTCATTTTTTTCCCATAAAATTTTGCATTGAAGAAAATAATACAAATCATAATACATGTCAATAATGCAAAGACCTTAAAATAAGCAATTTCAGTGCAATTCCGTAGCCTATTTCCAATAGAACGGTTTTAGATTGAGTGTCGAAAGTAATTATATTACACTGTAGGTGATTGCTTTGGTTTTGCATTTGCTTAGCTTTTTTAATGTTTTGTAACTATATATCAGCCAACAAGTCTGAAACTAAATCCACATTGTTTTGGTCTGCCATGCAATCAATTTTCCTTTTAGTGAGAGTTATCCATGATACTTTTCCTTGTCATTGGTCCAAGCAAGGAGGTATCACCTCCTGTGATTGGCTAGATGTAATTACTAAAAAAAATGCTTTTGGTTTTACAACACTCAATCCAAATTAAGCCACTCTACAATGCTGGTTAAAATAGTTTCAAGTGAAATGCATATACTGATTGAGCTTTATCACACGTTCCAATTAATGCCTTATATTAAGCCAAGGTATACGTAATGCTGTTCTTTTACCTGGTGCACCACCATAGTGAGACGTTGTGGTTACTTGTTGTGTAGGAACATGGTGTACTTGAACCTGGCAATTTATATAAACAAAATTAGGAACAAACAAAGCTAGTGCACTTGATTTATTTATAGTGAGATTTTGAGAATGAACAAAAAACAGTATTTGTTTATATAAACAGTAAAATGTGCATAATTGTCCAAAGAAACAAATTTATATATTTATTTAGCAGAGCTATTTGCAGGCCAAAGGTCCATGAAAGCAGAGCTCTAAACACACAGAAAATTAATTATAAATAAGAGAATAAAATGGGAAAACAAAGAATAACCCATGTAAGTAAAAAATATCACCTCATGTGAGTCGGTGTCCTGCTTGCCCTTGTTGTAATTCTGTAAACTTTATTGCTACAGTGGTGTGGACTGTGTGTATAAACAATTAATATCCTGATCAAAAATGTCTGTCTTTAAATAAATATGAACAGTTTTGAATGTCTTGACTTATAAGTTATTCAAGGGGATGGACCTGTTCAGTTAAATAGGTAATCGAATGACTGGAAATTAATGTCGATCTTGAGGAAAATTTTAACAAATTCAACAGGTATAATGCACATTGATAGTTTAACCAGTGGTGTATAGCGGCTCCACAATACTGACTAATAATGTTGGTGATTACACTCCAGTGTAGAACTTAAACTACATGTATATACATTGTACCCATGTGTATAATCTACACTCCAGTTCCTTCAGAGCATTAAAATTATTCTTCAAGTGAGGTAAAACTGACAAACACCCAGGCTGGGATGAGAAAAATATCCAAAGGGGTAGATATCCACACCAGGGATATCCAGGATGGTAGCCAGGATATAATATCCAACAGCCCCTCCCCCCCCTATTGAGGAACTTGGATATCCTTGGGGGCGGCCGGGAGAGGGAAAAATCCTAGAGGGCTGGAAAGGCTACCAAGGGGGTCTGGAGAAACGGCAACTAAAAAAAAAAAAACACCCAGAGGGGGTATGCCCAAAATTATATCCAAAGGGGTATAGAAGTGAATTCCTCAATAGGGGGTGTGCATATAAAATGGAATGGCCCAATGGAATCTTCACAAAGATGCTGCTGTAGGTTCTCTTCTAATACACTTCCTTAACTGAGCGGAGCAGCATTCACTACCATATACCTGTTAGGTATACTAGTTTATTCTAAAAAGTACAAACATACATGAGGACCGACACGAATCTTGATTTCTTTCGCCTGGGAAAGCACAGGTATCCCACACATGACCATAGGGAGTCCACTGCAAGATTAGTATGCAATCTCCTTCGTCGAATGCAATTATTAATTCAAAATAAGATAGTAGCCAGTATATTGAAGGTTGAGCAGACATATGTATATATCTATAATTTTCACATCAAGTTTTCCTTTTTGATAGCTATAGCTTCCAGAATTTGAAATACTATATTGTACCTTGGAGTATTGAATGACTGGTAATGTGCTTGAATTTTATTATTATTAAATGAAAGTGAAGCATTATCTACTTGCAGTTCTGCTCCTAGGCCTTAATAAGGCCAGCTGTTTCAAACTTTGTGCCACTTCTGTACCTAACTAAATGCAGCAATTATTAATTTTGTAAATTCAGTCCAAACCTTTATGTGTAAGAAAGGGGGAGGTGGTCCCGAAAGCAAGCTCCGCTGTAATCTGATATTGTTAACATTTTGGAGTATATATAATAACAATAATATATTATTTGTTTTTGTAGTAGCTGTAGCTAGGCTGATCATATTATGCACTCCCTGGTATGTAATCAACTAAAGTCGATTGAGGTATGCTAACCGCCGTGGAAAGCGAGTAGCAGCTGACGTTTCGAGCGCTAGCCCTTCGTCAGAGCATATTATGGCAGCTGATATGATGCATATATTTGGCCTGCTGATCTCCACACACTCCTCACTAAATTTACTGTTTTGGACACAACACTCCACTCACAATCATGTTGATTTTTACTGTTCGAAGATTCAAAGGGTTTTATTTCCACTTTCTAATACAAAGACTGAAAGAGAGAGAAAAAAATAAGCGGAGGGTGCTGTACGTACGTTTCAGGTACGTTTCAGGTACGTTTTCCTCCCTCCATCAAAATTAATCAACGATTTGACTGTGCGTAATGAGAGTTGCATGAGTGCAAAGAATAAATGATTATGAATGTTGTGAGAATATGTCCGGTTAGCATATCTTGCTAGAGCCTTAGAGGCCTAATCAGCCTCATCCATCCGAGGGGTTACAATATTATATTAAACCATGCATGCACCACCCTTCAAAAGCTTCATGTATGTGAAGAAGAACAAAATATTACGATTTGTGATTACAGTGTCTACAGATCACTAAGCTAAGCACTCACCGTATCGGGGGCTGAAGCGGCACAGCCCATGTTTAATACTAACCACAGAACTGTCAGAACTGTGATCAGTTTCGACAATGATGTGATCGACGATCGATAAGCTTATAGTTCTTGGTCTTGGGTTGATAGAATTAAGTTGTTCGTAATCGAGAATAATATAAACTTGAAGTCCTATCTGGTCAGATCTTACGGCGACTAGCTTTTGACTGTTTCTGTTGTCTCAATAGTTATAATTTTGGTTTGAATTCACGCTAAACGTCCTGAACGATGCAACCACTTCTTTCGGCCCTTCTTTCTGGCCGCCATTATCAATATTTACATATTGAAGTGCGTCATTAATTCCTTGGTAACCAACATGTCAACAACAGACGCCATCAATTCGAAGAAAAAAATTGAGCCCCTATCAATTTAATAGGCCATCCCAATAAAAATGTTTCGTTTTATACCATCGCCCTCTGGCTAGACTGCGAACAGTCGGCAGGTTTAAAGTACAGGTCACAATTCACAGGTCGGGTTGTTAATTCTAAGACAAATCCTAACCCAAACCACAAACCTAACCCTAATGCCATCGGACGAGTTCACAGGTAAGCGACGGGTTCTCACTCACCTAGAGCTAGGGTTCACAGGTAAACAAGAAGTGACTGATCTGTGACGTCGACCTGACCTGTGAATTGTGACCTGTACTTTAAACCTGCCCGCGAACAGTCCCTTTCTTTTTCTTGGTCTCTTGTCACGAAAAACTCGAAAAACGATGTTTCGGCCAAAACATCGTTTTTCGAGTTTTTCGTGACTAGAGACCAAGAAAAAGAAAGGGACTGTTCGCAGTCTACCCTCTGGCTCGTAGCCTGAGAAAACAGCTCCACATACAGGCACCCCAAGCTCAAGTTACGAAGGTTGGATGGAAAATGAGGAGGGGGGTGGGGTGGGGGAGTATGGAATATGAGGAGTATGGAAAGTGCGGAGTGTGGAAAAGCGCATTCAACTGTACACAACATAATGTGCTGATCAATTCGAAACAACATCACACCGCCGGGATTACCCGGGCATTTGAATTTTTGGAGTTTGGATTGTTCAAATCCCGTCCCCCGGGCCAAAAATGTTGTTCAAATGCCCTACCCCATCGTCGTATTAGGCGATCAAATGCCCCTACCGCCAGGACTTAGTATTAGTTGTAACACCGCATTTTGTTTTTATATTTTTAACAGACAGTTTAAATATTCGTAAGCAATGTACATTTATATTTAATACCTTCAAAGACAGCACAAAGCTTTTAGAGTCCCTTTGTTTTTTAGCCAGTCGCTTACAAAATCAGTCTTTTTTTGAAGTTATCTAAAGTGACCTACGGAGTCCTGTAAGGGCCATCCACAAACACAAATGTTATGAAAGAATATCGCGCGATACTGCTTTACTATCGCGCGATAAATTGTTACTATCGATTTATCACGCGATACTGTTTTATTATCACGCGATAGTGTTTAATATCGCGCGATACTATGTTATTTTAAAATACGTACATTACTTAGCTAGACAACATGGTGGCGAATACACTACGTGATCATGATAATGCTTTTCTCCTTTATATGTTTCTTTTACTTCCGACAACAAATTTGGCTTTACCCGAACACTTACCGGCGATTCAAAATGATATTGAAAATAACAGGGATGCATTAGTCGAGAAATACTAGCCATCTAAATGCCATATGAAGTTAAGGCCCTGGTGCAAAATAATACCTGCGCTATAACAACGCATTCTCCCCGTTGAATTAACAATTATCCTGAAATGGCAAACACGCTTGAAATACCGATTATTGGTAATACTACGACAAATCCTAACCCGAACCATAAACCGAACCCTAACCATCGGACGAGTTCGCGGGTAAACGACGGGTTCTCACTCACCTAGAGCTAGGGTTCACAGGTAAACAAGAAGAGAAGGTAAACGAGAGAAAAAATATTATTTGAGCGCTCCTACTCGGACTCGAACTCGACTCGAATACGATTTTGGCGGTTACAGACTAATTTTGAATTTGGAACTCGCCAATCAGAGGACCAAGACAGTGGGCTGGGGTCTTCACCGAGTGTTATGACAGTTCCACGTGAGAAATTTTCGCGAGTTCCAAATTCAAAATTAGTCTGTAACCGCCATTTTCGTTAAAAGCCTAGTAATGGTCTCTCTGATTGACGATATATTTGTTTCCGTTCCTCGAGCGGAAGTATAATTTCACGCTTGGGGGTCCCCCCCCCCATGAAGAAAGGCGATTTGCATCGTTTTGGTTAGGGTCGGGAAAATTTTGGACCGCTTTGGTCATTCTGGTTCTTACAGATCATTGGAAGGTCGCGCTTTTTGGGTCTCGAGGAGGCCATTTGGCGATGATAAATTTGATGGATTTTCCTAAATCTCTAGTCAGATGTTGCTTGATAACTATTCCCTCCTATGCCGAAAGCTGAATAGCGAGCGAGGAAGAAAAGCGCCGATTTTTGGGTGATCTTTGAGGTAAGTCTGTCCTTTGGCGAGGTCGAGTTGCCTACCTTGTAAATTTTTTTAGAGCCGCGGCCAACGGTCAAAATTTCGAATCCTAATAAACTGCTTTAGAAGGCCTCAAATCGCCAAAAAACCACTCGCACAACTTGAATAGGTATCAATCTTTTATTATTGAAGATTTGTTTCGTAGGAATCGGAAAAAAGAATTCACACCGAGCAATTATATAAACTCTTCTGAGAACGTTATGAAACTAATCGATAAACCACAGGTAACCCAATAGACTAATAAGCGGGAAATATACGTCGAGTCTGGGAAGCCTGTGATCTAACAGTTTCCTTGCTAATTTAATACCAGCGAATATTTGTTCCTTAACAAGTGGTGCATTTGCCTGTAGCCTAGACAGCTCCCACTTCCCTGGAGTTCCATTTCTATGGCGTCAATTATTGATGTTTCGAATTGATCGGTACATAATCCCCCCATAAGCCTTTCACTTTTTTGGCTTTTCCAAAAAAAAAAGAAAATGGGTCGGTCGGCGATGGTAAATGAAAAAAATTATTGGGATGGCCTTAGTTTTTTCCGGTCCCGGTGCCCTTGGAAATTTGTATCTCCGGTGAAAATTTCCTGCGAGCAGAAGTTTCTCATCTCTTTGCCTTTCCTGTCCGCGTACAGAAAGGCAAAGAGATAGAAACCTCGCTCTGCTCGCAGGGTAAAATTGCCTAGATTTTCGTCTGATCAAGGCAATTTAAGTTGGCAAAAGCAATGTCCATATTCTAATACAGTGTTACTCAAAGGTTTCATTATGAGGCTCTGGCGTATAACGCTCAGTGATTCGTGAAAAGAATCAATTTAATTTACCCCGGAACCTCATGTTTAAACCTTTGTGCGTGACACGTGAAGCATTTGTCGAAAGTGGGCTATTTAAGCGAAGGGGAGGGGGAGCGATAAATCGAGGGGGCGCTTATTTCGAATCGTGCACAAGGGGGGCACTTAATCGAGGGGGCGCTTATTTGAGAGAGGGCGGTTAATCGAGGAAATACGGTATTCTATTATTTATGAAAACCAGTTCAGTTAGTGATGTGCTCCTGATAAAACTTCAGTATTTCGACAAATTTGGTCTCGCGAGTCGTTCCCAGGAGTTTATGCGCGCCTAATCCAAGATGGCGTCGAAAGTCCAATCCAAAATACCCTGTACCCTACCTATTTTACGGCTCAAGAAAGCTCTTCTCTTCATTTCTCAAACCCGCTTTTTCATGTCACCATAAACGTGACGTAATTAAACTCCAATACATGCGTTTTGAATACCACATAATTTCATTGTATTTTAGTCGGTTATTCTTCTCAAAAACAACACGCTTGTCTCCAGGGGAAGCCAGGGTCATTCAATCAATGGCGCTCTATGAAGTATAACAAAACATTTTCGAAAGCAACTCAACTGCGACGACTTAATTTAGTTTAGGCAGAGAAAACGGAACTTCTCTGAGATTTGTTCCGTTTATCGGTGATTTATAGTAATACAAAGTGATAGCATGACATTAGTGATTAAATTTCCCCTCGAGCCTCGGAAGGATCTGTAAAGGTCCCTCTGCCTGCACCTGCGGCGTTAAATTGCTCTTGCGCATGATAGAGGGACGACACAAAACGGGGAAATACTAAGCTGAACGAAAAAGGAAGGACAAAAACTAATTGGAAAAACCGTCATCTTGCTCCGCTGACCGCATGATGTACAGCAGGAGAGCAAGGCAGGACCCTTGAGGAACGCCACAATTTACCTTAAAACTTTCAGACAATGCGCCACGAATAGAGATGCGTTGACTCCTGCCAGTAAGGTATGAAGAGCTTTGCCAGTAACACAGAGAATAGAGTTAAGTCTGCGCAGAAGTATAGTATGATCTACTGTGTCAAACGCAGCACTTAAATCCAATAATACCAGAACAGCTTGTTGCGAGTTCCTGACTTTCAGCAGCATCGACTCTGTGCTGTGGTTCTGTGTCTATAAGCTGATTGCGACGATGGATATAAGTTGTTAGTATATATGGTTGAGTCTGCGCAAACACAACAATTTCTGTAAGCTTTGACGTAAACGGAAGATTACTAATAGGCCGGTAGTTTTTAAAAATCAGGTCAAGTCCCATCTTTTTTAGGATTGGGAGAACTGAGGCCTCTTTCCACTCATCAGCAAAATTACCACTTTGCAGGCAGATAAACCTTGAAGGTTAAAATGGGCAGAATGTTAATACACTTGATAATCAAGGTGTTGGCATGGGATCCAATGCGCATTTCTTTTTAGCTGACGCCAAGATAATAACATTAGGACTTTGAAGTTAGTAAGAACGTTACGATCAGAGTGTTCAATAATAACATATTCTTGACAGCACTCGTCATGACATTCGAATTCACTAAAAACGGTACGAATGTTAGCGATCTTCTCGACAAAGAAGTTTCCCATCTCATTAGCCAACGCAGAAGTATCAGATTGAGGAGGGAGAGGGACTTCAGTACCATGCTTCAGTAATTGTTTTTGTGGTTCAGACGACAAAATGATGGATTCCAAGTACTCAGCATGCAATTTCAATTAGACCCTTCCACGGTTTTTTGGAACTTTTGATATATACGTATAACAGCAAAACCGTCGATACTGAAGTTAGTCAAAATCCCAAATTTGAGAGTTATATCTTGAATAGGAGCAAAGTTATAGGCCCGCAAACTCGGAAAAGTTAGTACTAACTTTGTATGGAAATTTTGACTGAGGGGCAAGTTTGTGAGTAGTAAGGTTGCCCGGGCTGAGCACTTTTGCTCTCTCCTGATTGGTCTAGAGCAACCTTGTGACGTCACAGGTTTTGATGACGTCACAAGCCCCGCCTCCTCAGGGATACGGCTCAATACGGGTCCCTGATTGGTCGGGATTTTTATACGGCTCACTACGGCTCCCTGATTGGTCGGGATTTATGCGGCTCACTACGGGTCCCTGATTGGTCGGAAATTTATAGGGCTCACTACGGGTTCGGGAGTGGTGGGATTATAGATCCAATCCAGGGCGGGGATTGGCGGACCGGGGAACTACCCGGGCGTATAAAAAAGTAACCCTCCCTTGTAAATTTCAGTGTGAACGATGCCCCCTACTTGTTTTTGTGGGTGTTACGCCAAAGTCGTCAAAGGATTGGCAGGGACGCCAGAGTGTGTGTACAAGTGTGGACAAACGGCGGATTACAAGTCGAAACCCCAAGTGTTGCCGTGTAGTTTCTATTTTACGGAGCAAGAAGTTCCTTTGGTGAAAGCGGTTATCCCGGTCGGAACTTTATACAACACATTTCCCAAGTGTGGCCACAATTTGTGGATGAAAGTGGGCATAAGCCGAAGTGAGAAAAATCCGAACCGCGTGTTCTTCACGTGCACGGCCCCGGCGCCCAACCCAAAGTGTGAGTGGCCACTTGGATTTATGTGGGCTGACCCTGCCGCACAACCTACCGCAAACGGACCCCCACCCCCCAAGAAAGCCCAATTCTACGCTTCGCCATGGACGTCACAGGCCCCCCCAAGGTCCGCCGCCCGTCGCTTGGACAAGTCCCCATGCCACTATGCCCTATACGGTTCCCCCCGCGGAGATGCCACAGGGACCCCCGCCGGTTCCCCCATGGGGGTACCCCTAGAGACTACACCGACACCCCTGTTTCCCTACGGACATATCCCCACCCACCCATCCTAGTGACAGCCCGGGACCAGTCCCACGCGGATCCGAGAAGACCTAGATTTTGGAGACAAGCCGGCTACCCGGGATTTTACCCTTGTGGTCTTATAGGAAGCAACCACTATGTAATAATACCTTGTGGTCTTATGTGATTCAACCACTATTGGAGACAATAAAAAAGGCATGTGTTTGGTAAAAACAACTTTGTTTTCAAATGCTTAACAATGAACAGAATACAATTTACAAAAAATAAAATAATAGTTGCAAGGGGGCCCTATTTCGGGGCCCCACAGAGAGAGAGAGAAATTACATCGAATGGATGGGCCATTGCCCTATTATTTGAAAAATTACATATGGTAGGCTATCGCCCTATTATTTGAAAATTACATATAGTAGGCTATTGCCCTATTATTTTGAAAAAGTTGGAATTTTTTTAAAAATGAGCAAATTGCTCTAATGTATGAAAAAGTGTGATAAATATAAAAAAGGAAATTGCCATGGAGAAAAATGTTAAATCATATGGTAGTGGGTAGCATAACATTTTTGTAGGGGTAAAGTGAGGACACCAAAAGTACCTAAATGGTTAAACAGGACAACGGAACCTACCCTCAGGAAAAAAGAATGTTCAATCGGGCTCAAACAACAGAAACAGAGAGGAACTCTGTCGTATCTTAGGGATCTTGCCACGAATCGGATAAAACAAGGGGTACACACTTGCTCCCCGCAGCACGGTAGTGGTGGTAATTGATTACTGGGGAGATCCCCACAGATAAGACACTATAAAAAAATAAAAAAAAGATTGGCTAGGATAATACATTTTTCTCCATGGCAATAGAACTCCCCTACTTCCGAGCTTTCAGGGGGGAAATGTAAGTGTAATATTCTACAAATTTATGTGGTAGGGGTAAATGAAAACTTGCCAACGTGACACAATGCCTAAATACAACCACGCTCCCCGAGCGAATAAAAAAGGAATGCTGCATTTTTAAATAGCAAACCCCGCAACGAGGATGAACATTTTCTCTTATTGCCTTGGCGATAATTAAAATGAAACAAGACTTGCAATACATGGACCCACAACAGGGCATGGGAGGTAAGTTAACCCGGTCGATGTTTCCACCGCACCACAAACACTATAAAATAAAAAATAGGAAAATAGAAAAATTATGAAGTAACATGGAAGTATAATTTTTCCCACTGAAAGCGCCCCCAACCATCCCAGTCTCCCAGATCAAAATAAACTGGGTGGTGACGGCAACGGAAGTAGGCGAGTCCCTTCCGACAATGCATACGTACGACAGTCTTATTAGACCTGCAATAGCTACACCAATCAAAACTATATTCAGTTATGGGCTCCATGTGCATGGCCGCGTGGGGGCCAGTGCACGCCATAAAATTTCTGTCGAAGTGCAACGTTTGATGCGAGTTGTTCCACGAATAGTCCCCCCGGATACCCGTCGGTATATACTGCAGGAGGAATAGGGTTGGCTTAAATTGGTCCTGGTGTTTCTCCTTCCTCCTATCTACGCGTTGTTGAGTACATACGTACTCTCCGATTTTCGCCAAAATCTCGGGAGGGAGTCCGGTGGTACGCAGAACCATGGCATGAGAATAGAAATGTTGTTTGACTCTAGTCTGGTTTGGGGAAAAAATTAAAGAATTAAAAAATTAAAAAATTAAAATTAAAAAGAGGTACGCCATGAATAATGCTTTAGAGGAATTTGTTTCTGTGTGTAGGCGCTCTTACCGAGAGCGGGCAGGTCCCGAGAGGACCTCCAAGAAAACCTATAAAAAAATTAATCAAATTATTGTGCGTCGGGGGATTTTTGCCAATAAAAATGAACGGTCCTGTTAAGCAGAGTCCGTCCGCTACACACTGTCTTTTAGGGGGAACGGGACGGAGAAGAACTTACAGGATCCATGTTAATAACATCGATTCCGTGAACATTCTATAAAAAACAAAAACAAAAAGTTAGTGGTTGTGTCCCAAGATAAAAATCAATTCAGCAGGACCGTACTTCTCTTTCTCTATGGGGCCCGCGGTATGCCATCTCAACTCTTTCTTTCTTTCTTTTCTTTAGCTTCTTCTTTAAGCTGTAGAAATAAAAAGGAAACCAAAGGGGAAAAAAGATTAATACCAAAGCGTGTTGAATTTCAAGAGCGAATTCCGTGTACACTTACCTTCTTGAGTTGTCAGTGGCAAAGGCACCGAACTTCATTCAACCCTATCCTTTATAGATCCTATACTGGCTCCTGATTGGGGCACTTTCTCGGGTTTTGATTGGCCCGTTTTACGCCACGGGCTCTAGGATTGGTGGACGTTCGATCCGGTTTTGACGTTTTTTGCCAAACTTTTTTTCTGAGCCCCTAAGAAGCTCAAAGTCAACCCTAAAACATTGTGGAAATTGGCTATTTTTTTTTCTGGAGGTCTTCTTCTCAACCTCCTCTTAGTTTTCCCCGTTTTTCCCCCCTTCCTTCGACCCGGGAAAGGTATTTTTGGAGCCCCGAAACCTGTATGACCTTTGGGAAACCAGTTGAACGTTACCGGATTTTTGACGAACCAATCACAAGGCGTGACGTAGTTTGTTTACGCACCCTTTTCTTACTTCGGGTCAAGGTTGTTTACCAGAATTTTTGGGGGAAGTCCAAGAAGCTCAAATTCATTCTGAAAACATCGGGGAAATTTTCTAAAATTTTCTACAGACCCTTTTCTCACGGACCTCTTAGTTTTCCCCCTTTTTGTTTTTGTTTTCCCTTTCACACTTTCCGGGCAAGGGCTCCTAAACCGTCTGAAACCCCAACGCGTCCCTCGGGAAACCAGTGGAGTGTTGGCGCGAACCTAAAAGGAGCCTAAACCCTCCAATCACGAGCCGAGGCTTATACACCGGCCCTATTTACGCGCCCTTTTCTTACTCCGGGTTAACTTTGTGGACGTTGGTTCGGAGCGGCGATTTCGGGAAGGCTTTTTCGCTAGTTTCCTTGGCGCGAAAGAGAGAACGGTTTGAAGAGGACTGGAGAGGGAGGTCTCCCGGGGGGAGGGCCCCACAAAAATTCGGAAGAATAAGGAGGGTGGGGTGTTTGGGATTGCCCGGAAATTTATAGAACAAATAGGGGTTCGGGATTGGTCGGGATGTATACGGCTCACTACGGTTCCCTGATTGGTCGGGATTTATAGGGCTCGCTACGGGTTCGGGATTGGTCGGAAATTTATAGGGCTCACTACGGGTTCGGGATTGGTGGGACCGGGGGAACTTCCCGGACCGTATAAAAAGTGAACCTCCCTTGTAAATTTCAGAACAAAATCCGTCACCACAATGTCCACCTTAAACTACCTAGAGGAGGAAGGCATGGAAGTCGAGGGGGAGTCGCTAGAGTTGGGTGGAATAACCGAAGAGGAGGACGACGAGAAACTAATCGCGGCGTGGCCCCTTCCCACCGAATTACCAGAAAATAACGACCAAGAACTTGCTGAAGGTTTTTCCGAGGAGACCGAACCCCTCTGGGATGCAGACGCCTGGTTAAACGAAATGTTTCCCTCCACAACTCGGAAACGCATGGCAGAACAACGGGGTGGCGGGGCGACTAAAAAGACAAAAACAATCGTCCCAGAAAGTGAAGAAAGTGATGACGACGAGGACGACGACGAAGAAAAATTTGAACTGGTTCAAACAAGTTCGAGAGCCTGTAAAAAATTCAAAACAACGTGTAAGGACTACGAACTGAAAATCAAGACACGGGCCCGCGCGACTCTGGCTGAGGTAAGTCGAAAGCAAGACTACACTAATTTTGATGTGCTGTCATGACCGCGCGCGCGGTGGCGCATGGCTCTAATTCTCCTGTTTGGAATCTCAAAGGAAAGGAGTGGGTTCAAACCCCCGCGCGTAGATATTTTTTTTCTTTTTTTTTTTTATAATTGTTTTTCTTTCTTTCTCGCCTCCCTTACTACAGAGAGCCTCATTTTTTTATTCATTTATATAAAAATAAAAATAAAAAAATATTTATTTATATTTTTAATTTTTAAAAAAAAAAATTTATTTTAAATTTATTTATTTATGATTTTTTTCTTTCCTGTACAGGCTCTTCAAGACGTGACCGCCGTTATAGAGAGGGTCCTGGACACCACTCTTGGGTCCGCAAACCCAGAAGATCGGGTTAGGATTACCCTAGACGCTCCACGCTTGGACTACCCCCTTTCCTTTCCTTACCTGATGAGGTCTACCCTCACCCCCGCCCTGGTCATGGCCAGAATTGGAGAGCTCACACAATCCAACCAAGAGTTCATCATGCAGGGCAACTTCCATGTCCACGTGTTTCACGTGGAAATACCGAGGGCGGGAAGAGGTCGCGTGGCCCGCTGTGCCACTACCGACTTGGAGAAATTCAAGAAAATTAAAAGAAGTATTGTGAGGATACGAAATGTAGACGAACTATGTATGGCCAGAGGATTGGTCACGGCCCTAGCCAAGGCCCAACAACATCCACGGTACAGACCCATAAGTCAGGGGAAGCCCATGCAACGGACTCTAGCCTTGGAACTCCATTGTCAGGCGGGGGTCCCTATTCAACCGTGTGGGCTACCAGAGCTTAAGCAATTCCAGGAGTTTTTTAGGCCTCAAGGTGTAGAAGTAAATCTGGTCTCCCGTGTACACATGAACAGCATTATCTACTCAGGACACCTCCCCGGGGCACAACACCGCCTTTACCTGTACCAAACAGAGGACCATCACTATGACGTCATCAACAACATGTGTGGGCTGTTGAACGCCAAGCACTTTTGCCCCTACTGTAAGAAGACCTACACAAGTCCTATACATCACGCCTGTGACACGACATGTGTTTGTTGTGGCGTCAAGAATTGTTCCCCCCTCCCCCCTGGAGAGAAATGGGATTGGAAAAAGTGTGACCATTGCCATCGGTGGTTCAAGAGTGAAGGATGCTATGAGAACCACCGCCGTCGCCTACCCCGCCGGTCGGGTCGAGGGTCTCTGTGCACAAGAGAATGGAGCTCTTGCGAGCGGTACACCCGTTGTGTCCAGTGTGGGGTGACCGTGGACCATCTGTGCCGGAGCCGTCAACAAGCAGGGGTCCACGTGTGTGGGGAATACCGTTGCCGTAGTTGCAACACTATTGTCCCCCCGGACCATCTGTGCTACATGCAAGTGGCTGACCAGAAAGCCCCCAGGGTAGAAACAGAAGAAGGAGGAGAAGAAGAAGAAGAGGCCTACACGGCACTTCAGGCGGAAGAAGAGGGGACGGAGAGAGCCGCTGCGGAAGACGAGGGGAATGAGGACAAGTTCCGGTACCTCTTCTTCGACTTCGAAGCCATGCCCCTGGAGGCTCAGCACGTGGTCAACTTTGCGGGAGTCTCCAAAGTGTGTGAGCTCTGTGTGACGTCAGATTTACCCACCTGCACTCAATGCGGTCCACGGAAAATAGAATTCAAAGGCCCCACGGCCCTCACCCAATTCTGTGATTGGCTCTTCTCGGGGGATCACAAAAATTACGTGTGCCTGGCCCACAACGCCATGGGGTACGATTCCTACCCTATCCTGGAGTACTTGTTTAAGAACGCCGTCAAGCCTAAAGTGCTCTTCCGCGGTGGTAAGGCTATGGTGGTGACCATCCCCGACTACAAGCTCGTCATCAAGGACTCTCTGCTCTTCATCCCGCTAGCCCTAAAACAATTCCCCGTCACGTTCGGTTTCCAAGCAGAAAACCTCAACAAGCTGGATTTTCCCATCTTTTTTAACAAACCAGAACACCAGCAGTACGTGGGACCGCTACCAGACCTTCATTATTACGAACCGGATTCACTGAGTCCTCAAGGCAAACAAGAACTGGAGGCCTGGCACGCGACCGAACGGGGCAAGGGGACGGTGTTTGATTTCCAGAAAGAACTGGCCCTCTACTGCCACCGGGATGTGGCCATCTTACAAAGGGCCTGTCTAGCGTTCCGGGCTATCATGATGAAAGCGGCGGAGATAGATCCCTTTACCAGGACCGTGACGCTCGCCTCTATGTGCAACTTAGTGTTCCGCAAGAAATTCCTACGCCCTAACACCATTGCGGTCTTGCCACGGCTCGGCTACCGCCCCAAGGATGCGCATTCGACGCTGGCCCTCCAATGGTTGGCCCACGTGGAGCGGCGGGACGGGATTCAGATCCAGCACGCGGGCAATTTGGGAGAGAAGCGCGTGGGGCCTTACAAACTGGATGGGTACCACGCCGCCACCCACACGGCCTACGAAATCCAAGGTTGCTTCTGGCATGGATGTGATCGTTGTAACCACCAAGACAGAGTTCATCCCCTACTTCATTGCACCATGAGAACGTTGACCGACCGCACCCGGGACAAAGTCGCGTACTTGGAACAGCAAGGGTATCGCGTGGTCCAGACCAGAGAGTGCGACATCAGAGTGGCCATGGCCTTGGACCCTACCATCGCCGCCCTCGCACCCATCCCTCAAACCCAGATTCCACTCGACCCCAAGAAGGCCTTCTTTGGGGGGCGTACCAACGGGATTAGGACCTACTGGGAAGCCCAGGAGGGAGAATGGATGGAGGCGCTGGATGTGTGCTCCCTGTACCCCTGGGTGCAAAAGACGAAACGGTTTCCGCTGGGCCATCCAGAAATCCTCACCGAGAATCTAGACCCCACCCTACCCTACGAGGGGTTAATTCATCTGAAGATTCTACCGCCACGCCGCTTGTTTTTCCCCGTCCTCCCGACGCACGTGGGGGAGAAACTTCTGTTTACCCTCTGCCGGACCTGCGCCGAAGACAAGAACCAGGCCCCCTGTACGCACGAGGACGAGGCCAGGGCTTTGACAGGGACCTGGGTGAGCCACGAACTCCACGCGGCCCTGCGCTACGGCTACCGGGTCCTGGAAGTCTACCGTGTGTGGCATTATTCCGATTCGGAACAATACGACCCCACCACCGACACCAAGGGGTTGTTCACCGACTACGTGAACACCTTTCTTAAGATGAAGCAAGAGGCGAGTGGCTGGCCACCCGGGTGTAACACCGACGCCGAGAAAGCGGCTTTTATAGAGAATTACCGGGTGGCCACGGGGATCTTGCTGGAGTGGGACAAGATCGAGTTCAACGCGGGGATGCGGGCCCTGGCGAAATGGATGCTCAACACCTTGTGGGGAAAATTTGGCCAGAAACAGAACCCTCGGCAGACGGAGTACGTCACCGAACTGGACCGCTACTTTGAGCTCATGATGAGCGAAGAGAAAGAAGTGCAAGACATTCTGTTCGTGCACGAAGACATGGTGCAAGTTCACTACACCGCGACGTCGCAGCACATCGACTCCAACCCCCACGCCAACGTTGTGTTTGCCGCCTACACCACAGCCCATGCACGCCTGAAATTGTATTCTTACCTCGATCTCTTGAAGGACCGTATCGTCTACCACGATACGGACAGTATCTACTTCACACAGAAAGCAGGCCAAGTGGCGCCCCCGATCGGTCGATTTCTAGGCGACATGACCAACGAATTGAAAGAAGGCGAACAGATTGTCCGTTTTGCCTGTACCGGGCCCAAGAGTTACGGGTATGAAACGAATCAAGGCCGTACCGTCTGCAAAGTGAAAGGACTACGCCTCAATGTGAGAAATCGGGCGATCGTCAACCTCGAGACCATGGTAGCCATGGTGCAAGGCCAAGGGGAACCCACACGGACGGTGGTGACGCCGCACGCCATCCACCGCAATACCCAAGACAGGACGTTGCACACCCGCCCAGAGACCAAGACCTTCAAGGTGACCTACGACAAGAGGGTTCTCCACGGCTACCAGAGCTACCCTTACGGCTACTAAAGAAAAACAAAGAGACTCTAGAAGAATTTTTTTATTGCAATAAATGGTTCAGTTCCTTTGAGCTGTGATACCAAAGTCTCAGTCTTTTATTTTAGAGGAACTCCATCTTGTAAGGCTGGAGTCTTGGATGCTTGCGCAGGAATCCTTCCCAAATACAAATATGATAGACCAACATCACATAGTGTCCATAATAGGTTCCTTCGCAGTCGCTCACCACATACTGCTTCCTTTCGCCTTCGCTCAGGTATTCTTCCATCCAGTTCCCAAATGTAGAATAACACATGTGGCACTCGCCCACAATGACATCACCGCCGCCTTCAGCTCCATAGAAAGTAATATCTAGACCCATGATGTTCACCGCTTGAAGAGCAACGCGTAATGAGTGAGAATTTTGTTCTGAAATTTACAAGGGAGGGTCACTTTTTATACGGTCCGGGTAGTTCCCCCGGCCCACCAATCCCGAGTCCGTAGTGAGCCCTATAAATCCCGACCAATCAGGGACCCGTAGTGAGCCGTATACATCCCGACCAATCCCGAACCTGTATTGAGCCGTATAAATTTCCGGCCAATCCCAAAGTCCCCAAAGTATTTTTTTCTTTAAGTATTTTTCTTCAGGTGTTTGACGGTCCACCGGCTGATACTCTTGCCTTTGCGCTTGCCCGATGTGGTCGTCGTCCGGATCGTTGTTTCGGTACGGCCGTCTTTCGATTTGCGGCTCGTGATCTTGCGCACGGTTTGCAGCCCTCCTGTCTGGGCTTTCTTTTTCTTTTGCGCCTTATACTTTTTCTGTATTTGCGCTACCGCCCGGGCGGTCCTGCTGGGTTTTTTACCCACCACGGTATGGCGTGGCAACCTCTTCCGGGCCATCGTCTTCCCTGCGGTGGCGACACGGCGTTGCCAGGGGGCTTGTCCCATCCCCGCGGGTCTCATTAGGGTTCGTGCCATGGCGTTAATGAAGGGGGATTTAAAAAGGACGCCAATTTAAAGGTGGTTTTTGGGCGGAACCTGGGCCAAAAGAGAGGCGGCGGCTACCCCCACGGGGACCCCCACGGGGACCCCCACGGGAAAAGGCTTTGTAGGGGGTCCTGGAGAACGGTGTTTCCTCTCGGCGGGGCGGCGGGAGATATTTGTAGGGCTGGGGCGGGAGATCCTCTTGGTAGGCGGTGGCGGTGCGTTTAGGCCGGGGCGTGTACTCTTTCTTCTTGGAGATGAGATCCCGGGGGTGGCGGACGAGATCTTTAGGAATTTTTTCTTCCGCTAGAAATTGCATGAAATCACGGTAGCCGGGCGACGTGCGGGTGGAAGAAGGATGCACCGCTTCTTTAATCAGATCGGAAATTTGACTGCCCGGCAGGGTTTGCCCGTAGAGTTTCACTTCCCCTTGCGCATTCCAGGTAATTTTCTGGGCTCCTTTCAACTTCAACAGATTGACTAGCACCGACGCTAAAGGTTTGCTGGAGGGGGGAACTTTTCGCAAAGCGCCCCTTTGGCTCTGGGTTAACACTTTGGCTGCCACGGCCGTGAAGGGACTAGGCTCAAGGGTTTCACGACGTCGGACGTATTTTTGGAGTAAATCTTGAAACTGGTCGGCACTGGCCGGTTTCTCTGGGTTTTCTAGGACCTGCGCCATGGCCGTTTGGTACTGACTGAGCACTTTAACCCCTTTGGTCGTGTCCACACGAAGCTGTTGTTCCAACCACCGCATAGACTCTTCCGGCACCAAGACCATGCGCATAGGGTTCTTCCCCTCGGCCTCTTTCATGGCTTTTTTCGTTTGTGTCGCTTCACTTCCCATCGCGTCACGGAAATTCCTACTGGGTCTGCTGTTGGAGGGTGGTGTGGGGTCCGCTTCTTTTTCCCTGTCTGGGATTTCTTCTTGGGCGGTCGCGTCTTATACTTTCTTTGGATTTTCTTCGCCGCCCTCACAGTCCTGCTGACTTTTTTTCCCGGCAGGGTTTGACGTTGCCTTTTTCGCAGGCGGGCTAGAAACAACTGCC
The DNA here is from genome assembly GCA_030867875.1 of Actinernus sp. WN-2022. Lineage (NCBI taxonomy): Eukaryota > Metazoa > Cnidaria > Anthozoa > Actiniaria > Actinernidae > Actinernus > Actinernus sp. WN-2022. Next base: position 81,161,187 of record JAOWCC010001589.1, read on the forward strand.
ACCGGGCCGGGTCTGTACCCTCGGGCACCGGCCAGTTGCGGATGGGTTGGACCATTCAGGACCAGAGATGAGCCTGACTCAGTTCTCGGGCGTACTCTTGCGGGGAAGGGTAGGGGTTAGAGTAGTTTGGGTTAATATAACCTCCGGCTTGATCCAGAGCTTTCTTGGCTCCGTAAGCCACGCCTCCACTGATAGCTCCGGCGGCGGCCGCTTTGGCAGCAAAAACGGCGGCGGCAATGAGGGCGGCGGTCGTGAAAATGAAGCCTCCTCGCTGGCCCACGGCCTTTTTAAGCTTGGCTTTCTGCACCGCTGTCGAGGAGGAGAGCAGAATCCTTTTCCTCACGGCCGGCGGTAGGGCTTTGTTGGCTATTTTTCGAAGTTTCACCTTGATGGGAGCAAAGACTTTCTTGGCGCGGGCCCCTATCGGAAAAGTTCCACGCAAGGCGTTGTGCACCACTTCACTCACGGCGTTGATTTGAGTGTGACTCGCGGCCCTGATGAGTTTCTTTTTCTGACCGAGATCCGCTTTGGCAAATTGTCGGATGAACAGCGCGTGACGTTGAAGCAAGGGGGAGGCCATCACCACAACTGAACGGTTTCCCTGCGGGACTTAGGCTATAAAGCTAACCAATTCGATTTCTCCAGGGACTTCTGGGCTCGTAAAGCACGTTGTCTCTGGCCTAGAAAAGGAGGATGGAAGGGGGATTTGTTGGGTCTCTTCCACACGGCCCCCTGAAGCTCTTGGACTCTTTTTACCGTCTTCTTTTTCTTAATACCCCCTCGTTGTTCTCTTAGTGGCAGCGGCTTTCCTACGAGATGCTTTTGTAGTTTGGTGTAGAGCTTGGGGTAGGACAAACCAGGGACTACCCCCTTGGGGGTTTGGGAGAGGAGTTTCAACAGGTCCAGCGCATTGCCCACCCCCTTTTGATCCTCCTCCAGCACGTAGGCGTGATGCTGTTTTCCCTCCTCGGAGAAAATGTTGGTGCGCAACCGGATTTGGGGCGGGGTCCGGGGGTGGAGGTCGAAGAGGAGGTAGCCAAAGGGGCGTTGGGTCGCGTCCTGGTAGGCCCGCATCACCGCCGGTACTTGCCCCGGAAAGGCCTGCTCGGCCAATTTCCGGACTTGCAATGAATCCCGAGCGTTTTTAAAAGCCACCAGGTAGTGCGCGTTGATGGAAATGGTGCGCGCGTACTTGCCTGGGGGGAAAATGTTCTGGGTCAGGTACAGCACCGTAATGTTGCGGTGGTGCGAGCCTTTGGTGAACAGGTCCACCACCCGCTCGTCCTTGGAGCCTTCTTTCATCAAATCGTCCAGGATCAAGAGGCCCGGTTTGCCGCGAAAGGGGGCGTACGGGTCGTCGGGAAGCCCCTCCACAAATTTCACCCCCAATTGTTTCTGCAGGGCAGTGAACCGGGGTTGCCAAGCGCTGCCATAGCAGTACACGATCGTGAGGGGCTGCTGGGCGAAAAGGGATTTCGCATGGTGCAGAAGTCTTTCGGTGAACACCGTTTTGCCCGATTGACTCTGACCCGTGATCAAGATATTGCAGGGCGTTTGGAAACGGACATCCATCACGCCTCACCCCTTCCCAAGAATAACAAGACAGAGAGGTGGGTTTCCTGGTTTTATTTTATTTTTCACTTTGTCTCAAACTGATAACACATTGATCGTGAAGGTCTTGCTGCTGCTGCCACCGCGCCACACTCCGGCGCTGGTACTGGCGTTGCCAGGCTTGTAGGGCCCGGTCCCTGGTGGACTTGGTCTTCCACTGCTGGAGGTTCTGCAGGACCTCCGCCAGGGATCGACCGTGGGCTCGGCGCAGGAGGTAGTACAGGCAATAACTGCCGCACACGTTGGACTTGTTCCCTTGCAACATCACACTGTTTTCCCTATGCTGGGCGTTCCCCTGCCTCACGTACTCTTGCAACCCGTAATAAGAGGCGGGAAAGCCATAACTGTCGAAGAATTCATTCAGGCCTTGGCGCGGAAAATAAAAGGCCAACCAATGGGTGCCTGGTCCGTCGGCGTTGTCGGTATTGAGAATGAACGAGGCGGGGCGGGTCACGCGGCGGGGCCGTAGGTCCATGGGAAACACGCCCCGAAACGAGGCGCGGAGCCACCAATCGTGGCGGGCCAAGACCGTCAATTGCGACGTGTAGGTGGTCATCTTACAACTTTTTCACTTCTCGGCTGCTGCTGATTTCGTACGCGGCGTCAAACTCGCAGTTCACGTACACCGATAAGGTCTGGGCGACCCCTGCTGCAAACTGAAGGCGGATGCCCACCGTCCCGTACTGTTGTATGTTCATGTGCGCAGCGTTGCCACTGCCGTCCGGAGTGAAGTCAAAACACAAGATGGCGTAGCCCTTGTCCCAATCGGTCCGGGTAATGTCAATCCCATGGTTGGCGTTCATGGCGCCTTGGGCCAGGAACAGGGTATTGTAACCGTCCAGGGTTTTCCCGTCCGCAAATTCGACGCGGGAGAAGGGGGTGGGCGTGCCGTCGACCGTGACCGTCGCGCGAGTCATCCCAAACCTTTGGAAATGGAAAGGGTTCTTTTTCAGCGCTCCCAAACTGCTCCCACTCTCCACCAAGGCAATGCGCATGCGTCGGGGGATGCGACCGCCTAGGAAATCCGTTTTCTCAAAGGTGGTGTCGCCCTGGGAAATGGTGAACATCCGTTCTTCCTCGCTGTTGTAAGGGTAGAGGACGGGCTGGGACACGAGTTTCACTTCGATGCTCTTCATGAAGTCCTTGTTGCAAACACTGACACGGCGGAAGAAAGTGACCCGCTTCAGCACGATTTTAGCCCCGGTCACTTCCGCCTCCGCACTGTCCCCCATGAGGGCGAAGGCGTTGCTGGCGGGGGTGAGGCGGAATTCCAGGGGCACCCCATTGAGGAGCAGTTTGTTGGAGAAGGCCGCGTCAATGCAAAACATCCCGGTCAGTTCCACCACTTTGCTTTCCGCCGTGTATTTCGCCCGCACAGTCAACCCTGTGTTGGCCCCGGCGATGGCGAACACATCCATGGAGCCGGCCATGTCTTTGTAGTACAGTCCCGAGGTCAAGTAGGATTTCTTGGCGGCTGGAGTATAGTTGAGGAGGGTGCTGAGGTAGGCTTTGTAGGGGTAGGTTTTGGTACTCATGGTCATCCATTCCCCGTTCAAGGCCATGTCTACTTGGGACCAGAGGGAATGAAACCAATTGTTGACGGGCCCCAGATCCAAACCGGCGGTCAAAGCCTCTCCGTTAGCTTTCACGAGGTTGGCCGTCACCTTGAAGTAACTTCTAGGCAGCACGGTGTAATAGGGGCTGGCTGGGAGGTAAAATTCCACGGGCGACCCGGGCAAAAGGGCCGATTTGGGAGCGTGCTCCGACCAATAGCCTCGTTCTTCGACCGCTTGGGCCAATTCCTTGCCGAAAAAATCCAAATGAGTGTTGTAGCCGCCCATCATGTTGGGCAGAGGCGGCTTGCCCATGCCAGCGACCGTCGCCATCAATAATCGTCGTCAAAGATATCTCTCTCCACACGTGCACGCTTGACGGTCGTTGAAGGAATGAGAGAGGGAGACTGTTTTTGCTTTCTTTTATTCTTGTTGACCGTGGCAGGCTTCTTCGTCTTTTTCCTTTTCGGCGCTATCCCCGCTATCTTTTCCAGGCCTTGGATCAACGTTTTGCTGGTTTTCTTGCCGAGCACACGGGCTGTCCCTTTTTTCGTGGCCTTAACGATTTGTTTCACCACCCTCTTGCCAAATTTCGATTTCAGTTTAGCGAGTATCTTCTGTCCTCCTTTTTTAGCCACCGCCCCCGCGACGGTCCCGGCCAACGCTTTGCCCGCCATGACGGCCAAGGGGGCTAGCGCCAAGGGTAAGAGTCCACCCTTTTGATTGGTGACCGGTTCGTAACGACCGAGTTCATTCCAACGGATAGGGAGGAGTCCGCCCCCGCCTTGCTGTCCGCGACCCCCCTGGAAGACAGGAATGGAGGAGGGCATGCGTCGAGTGGTGGGGGGTGCGGGTTTTGCACGGAACACAGGGATCGAAGACCCTCCGCCAGCCATGTCCCCCATAGATGACTCCAGTGCCATAGATTCCGCAGACGCTCCATTCATTCTTACTTTTTCAGAGCACGCTTCACAAATTCCAACGTCGCCACCACGGTAGCTGTTGAGGCGAATGAGAGGCGTTGGCCGGACTCGTCGGTTATACGGATTTCCAGCGTGTCAAACACCGTTTTGGCGAGCGGGAAGTAGCGCATGACCGGAAAGTCTCGTTCCACCACCTTGTTGTACGCGACCTGGGCCGACACGACACGCAGCAAGGGTGCTTTCACATCCCCCACGATATGCGGTTCGATCAGATCGCAGTACACGTACAAACTGCGCACGGGTTGGTGTTTAAAATCGCGGGTGAGCAGGTAGGGGGTGGGCGTCCGGAATTTTAGACCCGAATAGTAGGTGGACCAACACTCGGGCTGGTACCCCACCAGGGGTGTGTTGTCGTCCACCGGATAGTGTTCGGGCTTTCCTTGCCCAAACCCAAACAGATTGGCCAGCCAGGGGCTCATGGCAATTTGGGTCTCCTCCTTGAGTTGAAGGGTTAACGTAGCGGTTCCATTAGTCTGGTACCAAAGCCATAACACATCAGGGCCTTTCATCGGAAGGGTAGCTTGGACGGCCATGAGGTTCGCGTAGTTCCCGGTCGGTACCACAAAGGATTTTGCGATCTTGCGATGGCCGGTAAACAAGTTAGCGCCTTTGCCCGTACTCGCGTTATTGATGTAGTACACAGTCCGTTCTCTCTCCAAAACCGAGGCGAGGATCAGGACGGGTTTCACCCACTGCGCCTCTCCTATAGTCGTCTTCACGAAACTGGACAACAACGGTGTGCGAGGGCCCGGTTTTTTCAACAGGTGTGCAGGATGTGCGGTGGCCTTTTTGGGATCGTCCTCCAAGCCGACCATGTAGGCCAGTTTAGGGGGGAGGACTAACATGTAGCCGCCCGTCGCGTTTTGAGCCAATTCCAGGACGGTTTTACCCATGGCATTATTGGAAGATTCCACCCGGACGCTAAATGTTTTCATGATCGAATAGTAGCCCCCTTGCAACATCGCCAGTTGCATGGCTGTGACCAGTTCTGTGACCGTTTCGAAAGACTGTGGAGTAAAGGTGATGTTCGGGAGGAGGTCGTAGGAGATTTCTACTTCTGGATCCAGTGTTTCGTGGATCATCGAGAATTGGCGGTCTTGCACTTGGGGGAACAATTCATCCCAGGCGCGTGGAAATTGCAGGTGGCAGAGGGCCATCTCCCACTGCCGGTCCAAGACCAACATCTCCGGGAGCCGGATACGAAAATGGGAGCCTGTGTTATCGGGAAAGGTATCCCGGCTGGCCACGCTAGGCAGCGTCATCCAGATGCGGTCGGGGTTCATGCTTTCCGGAAATGGAGGGTCACTTCCACCTTGGAGGTTTGTGGAAATGAAACAAGTTTCCCTTGCTCGTCGGTTATAAGGATTTCGAAATCCTCAAACACCGTCTTGGACAACTGTCTGTAGTACAGGGGGGCAAAGTTACGTTCGTAGACCTCACCGTCCCCGGGCCCTGAAAAAAGGACTCTCAACAAGGGGACTTTCGTATCCCCCACAATACTGGGTTCCACCAAATCACAGTACATGTACAAGGTCGTCTTCTTCTGGGGACTGGGGAAGACCAGAGTCGTGACCGCCATTTCCCAGTCTCGAGACAACGTGTACATTTTATAGAGGTGGATACGGAACCGGGACGGTTCATTGACGTAGGTGGAGACGTAAGACTTCACCCCGTGGGTTAAGGTAATGTAAAATTCCTCCTCCTCCATCCTCTCTTTCTCCACAATGAAGCCGTCCGTCGGAACAACCAACTCTTTTATTTCTTTTTCTTTCACCCATACGTTTGGGTCTGGAGCTGAGTGACCGGAACCCAGCTGTTAAATTTAGCGGGGTACCCTTCCCATTTCACCAAGACTTCTTCCTGGTTCTTCTTCTTGCCGGGGCGGCGTTGCAACACCTTTTCGATGATAAAGAGACTTTCTTTTTCCACGGCCACCGGCGTCATCTCACTTTCGTAAAACGTTCCCCGCAACGCCTCCCCGCTCAGGTCCTCCAACCGGTAGACGGGAGGGGTGCGGTAGTCCAACCGTTTTATCACCGTGAACACTTCCTCCGACCAGTTGGCCAGATAGCTTTTCTCAAAATGACCTTTGGTCTTGCTAATCCGTACCGTGTCGCCGGAACGGTACAGCGGTTTCTTCGGTTTCCTCGGCGTCGGCTGCTTTTCCCGGTACAAGATGGCCCTCACCTCGTGGTCGTTGAAGGGCGTGACGGTGATGGGGGCGCGTCGAATGCTGCTGTGAACGGCTCGGTTGTACCCGAGCACCAATTGAGGGAGGACTTTCCAATACTCTTTCTTCCCGGTGGCCGTGAAATATTTGTACATGCGTCCCTTGAGCGTCCGGTTGAACCGCTCGGCAATCTGGGCTTTGGTCTCGTTGTACGTGACGAAAAAGGCCACGTCATTCTTTTTTAAAAAGGCCTGGAACTTGCGGTTGGTAAATTCTGTCCCGGCATCGGTCTGCAACCGCAACGGTTTCCGTTCGCGGAACACTTGGGTAAAGGCACGCACCAATTCCTCCCCCGTCTTGTTCTTCAGGGGGACCGCCCACGCGTACTTGGACAACACATCGATGATGGTCAAAATGTGTTTGTATCCCTTGTTGAAGGCACTCGTGGCTTGCATGTCCACCAGATCTGCCTGCCACTGCTCGTCCAGGGCCATCACGCGCACGCGCCCTCGCAGAAATTTTTTTCGAAAAGGGCGGTGCAACGTAAAGGTCAATTGTTTTTTCAGCCATGCTAAAGTGGTGGTGCGGGTTACCCCCACTTCGCTAGCCGCTTTCACCAGACGGGCAGCACCCCCAAAGGCAGCAGGGCTGCTGGGGTCGTAATACAACGCCTCGAGCAGCGCGGAAGGATTCTTTTTCTTCGCCTTCTTGCGCCCCATAATCCTCAAAATGAGAGCCCTGGATAATCACTTTTCCTCCGCAACACGCCAAGAGACAACGGACACGTTTCAAAATACCATGGCACTTGAGGGACGGACCTCCTCCTCCACCGCAAGGCATTCTGTACTCTCCCCGAACCTAGCGCGCGGCACCTCCCTTATACTTTTTCCCCTCCCTAGAGACGACAGACACCGTCATTTTTCCCTGGCTATTTTTATTGTTTTTTTTTACAGAAAAAACTAGAAGCCGAAGGCAAGAGGGCCCACGGGGACATCGTCTTCGACGGCTTCTTGAGTCGTGGCGTGCTTGCTCTCGAACGAAACCGTCCTCCCACTGTCTTCATACAGTTTGTAGGTGTAGGTCGGGGGGTTGGTGAACACGACCGCCGCTAGTTGGATAACGCAGATCCCTTGGTCTACATCCAAGTGGACCTTCCTCAAGGCCTTCATCAATAGCTCTTGCGCAAAGTTAGGGCCCCGCTTCTTGTCTTCTCCATCCGCCTCGAAGAGGCCCCACGCAAAACTGTGGGCCACTGTGTCGAGGTAAGGGAAGAGCCCGTCCGTCACTTTGTCCGGTAACTCGCACAACAGGGCTTCCATGGTTTCCTTGGGGTACGTATCGTGAATGCCGGTGACGTAATGCATCCCAAAACGCCTCACTTTGTCGTAGAGGGGATTGTCCCTAGTCGAGATCCTCCGTTTCCGGAATAGGTGGGTGATCAGGGTGGCGACCAACTCCTCCTGCATAACGTAGTAGGCGCCTTGAATACACGCCTTGTAGTTCGTTTCCATGATCTCTTCCCAAGTCTTCCTCCCTGGTTCTGTGGCCATGATCAAGTCGTCCAGGCTAGCCTTGCTGCCTTGGGTCAGTGCGAAATGCGGGTCAAAATCATGGACCCCACGCTTCTGCAGCATATGGAAGGTCAAACGGTCCACAAAGTACCGCACCGCCGTCACGAACCACTGCAGAATTTCTTTGGGTCTCTTCAACTCCCTCTTCTCGTCCATCCTAGCGTCATACGCCTCCTCTTCTTCCAACCTCTTCTCTCTCTTGGCTCTCTTGGCACTCTTTGTAGCGTCGTCCTCTTCTTCTTCCTCCTCCTCCTCCATGGCTTCTCTGTTCAATATCATCTTCCTATACCCGGCCCTCTGGGCGGTATCTTCATCTTCTTTTCGATCGTCGGATAATTCATTATCCCACTCCACTTTATACTTCCCTAGGGCTGTGATCAAGTGTTCCCTCAAGGCACGGCAGGATTTCCTCGCGGGGGTCAACCGATCCTCCCCCTCATACGTCACAGGAAGGACACAGGCACGCACTTTACGACGGTTCAGGCTCGTGGTGACCATAGAATGGCTGAGGTGGTAGGCCACGCGGTACAGGCGATCGTTTTTCCAGGAGGGGGTTCGCCTTCCCTGGACGTAGTGATACAACTCAAACTCCGAATAGTCATGGAGTTGGTGCAACAGCATGGTGGTGTGGTGGTCCCAGATAGGCAACAGAAGATCGTACTCTACATCCAGGATTTCGTTCATGACGTGGGGGCATAACTCCTTGAGTGTTTTCTCGTGATGTTTCCTCACCTGGGTCTGGCATTCGTCAAAACTCAGACCGAGGTTGTGGGTGTCGTTCCAGTGCAGGGTGGCCCGGCTGTACCGTTCACACAAATGGTAGTACAGGTAAGCGAGGAAGAGCTGATACTCTACTATGATGGTGCGCTCTCTCGTGTACCGGGCTTCTTGCTCTGGGGCGTAGGGGTCCGGGAGTAGTTCGCCGAAGCTTTGGTCGAAATGGGACTGGCACGCCGACTCTATCCTCATGTAGCGGGAAGAGATGAGACTACGGACCACCCTCTTCTCCGCATCGTAGGATTCGGCGTGGTACCAATACCTGGCGTTACTGGCGCCTAGGGTACGGTTGCGGTACAAGCAACCCTGCTCTCCCCAGACCAGGTCTTCACGCATTCGCGTCTCGCACAACTCGGCCCAGGTCAGCTTCAGACCCTCCTTCAGGGGAAACCAGCGGAACAAGAAGTTCGTCATCTCCCTCAGGAAATTGTTATGCAAGGAGCAACTGGACCATTTGGCGCCCACGCCCAGATGGTGGCACACGGCCGACTCGTTCATATAATTGAATTCCATCAGGACCAACGCGTACATCATCGCGTACAGCGCCTCCCGATCTTCATTGTCCACATCTATGCTGAGCCAGTAATGCACGCACCCCGCCAGCATGTGTTGCAGTTCCTTCAAATACCGCACCTCCAGCAACTTCTTCACGACAGAAAACTCCTTCTTCACCGTCTCTTCTACCGACTGCCGGCCCCAGATCTCTCTCTCGCTCATCAGGTCTTGGTAGAATTTGGCCAAGAGGGCCCGGCACACACTCCTCATGTCCTCCCTGTACTTGAACATGAGTACTTTGTTATCGTCGTAGCTGAACAACCACGCGTCCTCCGCGTTATAGCCACGCGGAGGAATCTTCAAGGTCAAGGCTTTGCGTTTGCCCTCCCGTTGGGCCCCTTGCTGCACCCGCTGAAAACAATCCCCGTTCGCGTAGGAGACCACCGCCATGTACAGGGAGGCCAACGTGACATGCATCGGACTCATGGGAGGGAGGGCGCTATGCCTCGTCTCGGTGTTCATGAGGCGTATCTTCTGCAGAAACCCTCCAAACAATTGGGACATGTCGTCCGTCCCCTTTTCCCACAGTTTGCCTTGCCACGTTTGCAAAATGACATACGCTTGGTCGGTCGTGAGCTGTTTCAGGCTGGTCATCACCTCGTCCCTCATCTCTAGCGTGACGGGTAACGCACACATCTGCCCAAAATAGGGCAGGAATTCGTTCAGGTGTTCCGGCGAAAAACCTTGGCGAGCTTTCTCCCAATTCTCGGCGAATCCCTCTTTCGGCCGAATTATTTTCCATTGTGAAATGTCGGCGGTCACCAAAGCCACGTACAAATGCTGGGTCAACGCTTTAAATTGTTCACGGCTCGCTTTATCCACTTCGTCTACCGATAGGAATTTCATCGTGTTGATCATCTTCCCAAAGAGTCCACACTTTATGGTACTCTCGATAGAGCATAGACACAACGGCAAATAACCAAAACAACATGAATGCCTTCTCCCAAAAGGTTCACTTTTTTATACGCCCGGATAGTTCCCCGGTCCGCCAATCCCCGCCCTGGATTGGATCTATAATCCCACCACTCCCGAGCCCGTAGTGAGCCCTATAAATTTCCGACCAATCAGGGACCCGTAGTGAGCCGCATAAATCCCGACCAATCAGGGAGCCGTAGTGAGCCGTATAAAAATCCCGACCAATCAGGGACCCGTATTGAGCCCTATCCCTGAGGAGGCGGGGCTTGTGACGTCATCAAAACCTGTGACGTCACAAGGTTGCTCTAGACCAATCAGGAGAGAGCAAAAGTGCTCAGCCCGGGCAACCTTACTACTTTTGTGCCCCCAGTCGAAATTTCCATACAAACGTCTGTAAAATTTCCCGAAATTTTGCGGGCCTTTATCTTTGCTCCTATTCAAGATCTCTCTCAAATTTGGGATTTTGACTAACTTCGATGTGCTCTTTTCAGCAGTATCGACGGTTTTGCTTTAAAGCAGTATCGACGGTTGAGGTACCGCGCCAGTTGGTAAAGCACGGTCTAGAGTGCGGGAGGTCGAGAGTCGGGGGTTCGAATCCCGGCCGCGTCCTTGGGCAGGGAGGTTTATAAGCCGTTGGCCTTGTCTCCTTCTAATCAGTATTTGAAGGGGACGTAAAAGATCCTGTTGTACTACTCGAAAAAGAGAAGGGGATCGTCACCCGGTACAGCAGCCTGGCCATTGTACTAACCACATCAGTACTCAACAGTGTAAACTGCGTGGCTGCCATTAGCGCCGCCGTAAAAGCAGTCTGAAAACATTCACTGACGGAATATGTCAGTATATGTAAAGCGCCATGAGACTGTGGTGATATGGCGCTATATAAATCACCATCATTATTATTTTGCTTTTATATATACGTATATAACAAAAGTTCAAAAAAAACGTGGAAGGGTCTATTCCAAGTACTCTGTCGGAACTAGGTTCAGGTGTCCCGACAAAAGAAACTCACTGGTTCGGTTTTCTCTCTTTATTCAGGGCCCTGCTGAAAATCGCCTTTGGCGAGTTAGGCTCCCTGGATAAAGTTGTCATTATTATTATTATTATTCACACAAATTCTTCACTCTCAGCTACATAGCACGCTCTGTCTTCTCGATCCGCGCGATATAAAAGAGCCGCAATCAGGTCGAAACACCTTCACTTGTCAATCAGCCTTCAGTTGTCAAATGAACATCTCCGTTCAAAGCGATATTTGACCCAGTAATCGCTTACCCAGTGACTCAGCGAGTTCGACTTGAAGCAAGTCTACTCTGCAACATGCGATGTTCCGCTTGTGTGGTCTCTGACATTTGGTATCGCGCGAAATTCAAATCGAAAACTTGAATGTCTAAAAATACACTAGAGCCGGTTTGTAACCGGTTCTAAAACGCTATTGACAGGTATAACTGAGCAACTAGCATCCTGTTGTTTACTTTTTCTCGGCTTATTTTAATTTTAGCTTCAGCAATTTAGTATTCTAACAGAAGACAGATTACTTGCTTGACTGTTCTGAATTTGATATTCAGCTGATTTAGAATCTGAAAAAAGGGCGATAAATACCAAAGGGCGAGCAGGCTTGGGAAGATAATTATTTACACTACATCTCCATCTGGTATTGGCTCAAAGGAGTTGGAAAATCTGAAGATAAATAATTCAAAAAGGAAAAACGTCCTATTATAGTCTAATCAGTAGGAAATAAACTCCATCACAAGAAAAAGCACATCGAAATTAGTAAATTTACCAGGTTTGGTGACATTTCATTGGATATTTATCATGTAGTGAGCTTGCAAGAGTCTCAGAAATAAGAGATCTTTGTATCGAATAAGAAGGAAGCCTTACAACATACACGTAACAGGCCACTAGTCTCCAGGCCCCCAAAGGGAATTGAAAACTGGCGGCCACATGCTCTGGTTCTCAACTTTGAAAGGCCGTAAAAAAGTTACAGTTGAGTTTTAGCCTCCCATTTTTGTTTTAAGTTCTAAACAATGGTTTAAAGTTTCAATTAAAAAACTGAGACATGACAAACGACAAGCGACATTCCCACACCGAAATGGATTGTGGTTGTAGCTGAAAGTCTGGGGAATTCATTTGTTTTTGGGGTCAAAAACTTTAAGACGAATACAGTAAACACCCGCATAAAAGAACAAGTGGATCAAGAACCTTCAGGCTGAAATTTGGTCAATAAAGCACCATATATATAAGAACCAATTCAGCCTGACAAATGAAACATGTTCTTATGTAAAACAAATAGGGTATCAAAAATTAGAAAACAGTGGGGCTGATCTAAGTATGTGTGCTGGACCATTACAAACACACAGTATTTCGCAGAAGGGATTGGAGTTGCTAGAGTAAATGATTTGACTTCATTTTGTTGAAAGTATTCCAGAGGGGGCCATACTGAACGGTATGGCATCCAGTACAGCCTGTATCCGCCGCTAAAAGGTTATGCTACCGCCAGTAATCAGATATGCAGTCAGTTTCTTTTACTGCATGTATTCGTTCGTCCAAGCTAAGAGGGAACTTTAACAACCCAACCTCTTCGATTTCTTTATTTGCCAGGGACCCATACTTCCCCGGCCTCACCTCAGCATCTGCCGGTTACTTTGGGAAAACTTTACCGACGTATTACTTTAACACCTAGGACTTCAAAAGCTTTCCATGAGTACGGCGATGCACCGCGGCAAAACGTCACGCCCCAGTTTCCCGCCGAAACTAAAAGAAAACAGAGGCCACCACCAAAGGTTTTGAGTTTTACGCACGTACGCGTATTTACATAAAATGTTCCGCGAAAAATAAGAAACCTACTTAAAAGTTACGCCTTCAACAAGTTTAAGTTTTCTTAATTTGTAATTCACTGTGAGTTTACTAAGTTATAAAATTATTTACTAAAAAAGATTAAGACCTCGGAAACTGTATTTGAAACCAGAGCCTTCATTCTTTCGGCCAGCGGAGCTCAACGTTTTCCCGCGGTGTGACGGCGATGTACATGTATTCATCGGCTATCAGTTGAATGAATACACGTTTTGCGCACGGAATTAAAGACCCAGCTTTTTCGTGTAGAATCATCCTTGAAGTGGAAACTTTCCCAGATGCAAATCCCGGCTAAGTATTTTCCAATGTCAAGCGGGATACATTCGACAGATGCACATCTGGGACACACTGACAAACCTCGTGTAGATAGGAATAAGTCTTTCGAGGTTATTCCTGTGTGGAAAATAAATCAGTCAAATTCAAGCAGTGAGTCCTCCTCAACCTCATGCATATCAGTTTACTATTTGTGTAGCGGCTGTACCAGAGTAATGACCACGTTAGAGTAGCTTATATTCAGTTCTATCTCCCTTTTTTCCTCCTCTCGCCCTTTTACGCCGTCTCCAAAGGATGTAAAACCATCTTTACTTTTCCCAAAACAAAAACAGTATGTATTCCTTATCTTAACATTTAACCGCCTCCCGGTTATAGCTCAGTGGTTAAGCTCCGGTCTGTCGAGGTCGCGGCTCAAGACCACCATTCAGGGTCTTAAAAGAACTGAGTAGAAGCTGCTGCCTTTGTGATCGAACTGCAAATGGTTAGACCTTCACGTCCTCTCGGATAAGAACGGTAAATCATCTATCGTGTAGCATGGAAATTTTGCGGGAATTTTATTTTGCGGATTGGCGGTTTTTCGTGTTTTGCGATTTCCTGTTCAACGAGCTGAACATTAAAAAGGAAGGAAGCTTAATATTTTCAACTTTTATATTACTTGTCGACGGTTACCGTACGCTCAACTTAAGAGAGTTTTCGCTGAATTATACAATCTTCGAAGGCGATACAGTACTGCCCTAAATTGACGCAATAACGAAATCGAACAAAAAGCCTACCGGTACCCTGCCATGCTAAACAAATGTTATTACTACCGGTATTACGGTATACCGGCGGTATACCGTATTCTATTACGAGAATGTAAAATTTTGATTGCAAAAAGTAATCTCGGCATACAGCTGCACGGTAGACGGCCGTCTACTGTAATCTGTGCACTTCGGCATATAGATGGTTTTCACTCAATCCCGCCCAGAGGTTCAAATGACAAAGGGCATGGCGGCCATGTTGGTGTACAGAACAAAAGAAGCTAACGAGGAATCGGTTAACTGTACACCAACATGGCGGCTATGACGTCACGTGCAAAGGGTCCATACGATAGCAGGAGCGTCCATCTCGCATACTAGGCCTGTGTCACGTCACAGCGTTTTCACAAGTTAGGCTATTTTTAGAACGGATTTCCGCTATTCTTGGGTTGCAGTCATTCCTAAGGGAATAAAATCACAAAAGCATAGCAGCCATGTTGTTTGTACAACAAAAGCAGCTAATGAGGCATCTTTTGTTCCGCTACTGGTGCAACCCACTAATTGGCGAGTAAAATGATCTAAAAATAGCCCAACTTGTGAAAACGCTGTGACAGTTATATAGGAGATATGGACGCTCCTGCATGGTTATGGGCTCCTGACGGTAGTCAGAAGTTCTTATTTAGTTCAATATCGTCTCAGTAATGCAAGTTTACATCGAAAAAGCAGAATTGTTTATTTGACTGAAGGGGGTAAATTTTTGCGGAGTATTATTTTGCGGGAGTTTTTTCTGCGGGAACTTATTTTTGCGGATAGAGACAATCCGCAATATCCTAATGCTATATACACGCGGTAGGCCCTTGGAGGCCTCCATAGAGGGGCTTTAAGCCTGTTGAGGTTCTCCGTCCACCTTCGAGTGGTAAAACACATTCAATAAACCCTATAATTCCTAAAAAAAAACACATTTGTTTTAAAAAGTTGCTTGATAAGATGAGATTACCTTTCTAAGGACTCTAATCTGCTACACGTGTTAACCAGAGCGGTGAGAAATCTCTCCACGGCTTTGCCATCCCATTCAAGCTGCTTGCACGGCTCTATAAACTAGTTAACACCATTAAACGATTTTGTCAATAAACTGAGTCGTTTCCATCAGTAGAGTTCCAAGGGTGCAAGGATAGAGTGTCGGAAAACCGAAGTAATGACAGAGCCAATCACAGGAGCAAGTAAAAACACAATGAGCCAATAACGAAAACAATGTTTGGTTTTAGTGTAAAATTTGATTGGCTGATAATTACAACAAAAATAATCACACAACCCCCCAAAAAAAACAAAGCAAACACAAACCAAAGCAATCACCGCTCTAACGCTATCCGCCGGATAAATACCTATCCAGTGCAGAAATTACGCTGGTTAGATTTATACTTATCCACTGAATAGGGGTTCACAATAGGGACCTTACGCAACCAGGACGGCAACGTCTAGGAAGACGGCATAAAACAATAGCCTTAATTATAAAATACAATAACTGCACGTGAAAATGCATGCATCGCCTACATTTCAACCGTTGTCTGAAAAAACACAACGTGAAAACCCCAAAGTTTACGTTTACAAGAGAACGCAAACGTAAGTAAATCACTGTTTTTCGTTCGGCGTGAGCAAAACTTTATGCTTATCATATTTTTTGAAGACCTGGATGTGAAACGTAATTAAAAGCGAATAAAGGACTAGGAAACACCAGATTTCGGGAGAAAACACTTTTCTACCTCCCGTCGTCACTGCCGTCGCCGTCCTGGTTGCGTAAGGTCCCTATTGTTAGCGACAAAGGTCTGAACTGATCAACTTCTATACAGGACAGAACAATAATGATAATAATAATAATAATAATTTAAAAAAAGACACGGACTGCATTTTAAGACTCCGGCCGCTGCCCAGCAGCGCCAGAGTAAATAGCGAGGCAGTACTTAAATTGTAACACGGAGTTGGGTAAAACCAACAGAAAGTCAACCAAAAGAAAGGTTGTATGGGATTGCGTTACTAAACACTGTCCCTAACACCGTCACTGGTGTTTTAATTTCATCTGATAAACTTTACCTTTTGTAGTTTAATACTTTAATTGATCCATCAATCCTTCATAATTTTCGATTCAAGAAGTCCGCTTTGCGGACATACATGCAGATAACGAATAACGATTCATGCGCTTTCAGACTGATTGTCTGGTGTTTGACGGATAAAGTGAACACAACAGGAGGGGCCCAACAGTGAGTGCCGCGGATATTTTAATTTGTTATCTGTTAATTTGCCGTGAGATCGCACTGTGTCGAAGGGGTTTATCGTTGCCACAACGTTGGAAACTTTGGAGGCTATTAAGCGTATTTTGGTTAAAAATATTCTTGAGCCAGTATGAGATAACGATTCATGCGCTTTCAGACTGATTGTCTGGTTTTTGACACAACAGGTGAGGCCCAACAGTGAGTGCCGCGGATATTTTAATTTGTTATCTGTTATCGAAGGGGTTTATCGTTGCCAGAACGTTGGAAACTTAAGAAGGTATTAAGCATATTTTGGTTCAAACGAGTACAGTGAAGCTACACGTAGCGATCGAGTCAACCACTTACGGACAGCTTACCAACCACTTACGGACAGCTTACCAACCACTTACCGACAGCTTACCAACCACTTACGGACAGCTTACCAACCACTTACCGACAC
Organism: Actinernus sp. WN-2022; assembly: GCA_030867875.1. Classification (NCBI taxonomy): domain Eukaryota; kingdom Metazoa; phylum Cnidaria; class Anthozoa; order Actiniaria; family Actinernidae; genus Actinernus; species Actinernus sp. WN-2022. The sequence goes on from JAOWCC010001589.1 coordinate 81,177,885, forward strand.
AATTTTACCGACCACTTACCGACCACGTATTTACGGTGCAACTTGTTCACTTTAGCCATTTAGCGCTATCCTAGGGATAAATTTATCTTTGTTTCGAACCGAGCCCAGGAGGTTTGGCTGCGCCACCTTAAACGCCTAAAGGTACTGTTACACCTGTCCAGGCAATGTTTCGTGCAGCAGTTGCATGAACAGGGGTTATTACACCAGGCAACGTTTCATGAAAATTGTGGCCTCTCTAGCACATTCATCCTCGGGCGCCGCTATATTGTTTTTTTTTACAAATTACATCGCATGCGTTAAAATGAGCATTTCTATTGGCTGGTCACATAAATCGTTGGGAGACAAGTTGTACCGGCGAGGGTTGTTACACAGGGCAACGCTTAAAATCTTTGTTGCAGCGTCCAGCCGCAATCGTTGTGAGAAGTAGTACTACAACGCTGTGCACAACAAAATTGTGAGACGTTTTTTTGCTGTTACACTAGGCAATTTCTCGTGCTACTTGTTTTGTAGCAAAATTACACGAAACATTGCCTAGTGTAACACGGACAGATGTTGCGAAGAAATCTACACTTTTTGTCACCTCTCATTCACGTTTTATCCAATGAGAATCGAGGAAAGTCGGCCTGCATAAATATGAGATGAGAATAAACACTCACCTTTTCTACGAAATCGCTGAAGATATCTTTGACTTCTTTGCTGTGTATTAGCCCAGCGGCAATGTTTAGCAATGCACGACAGAGATTCTGGAAAAGCAGAACTGAAATTCGGCGAAACATGAACAGAATCAAGGGTTTTTTGGTCTCGTAATCCATCCGGAAGTTATAAAAAGAAAAACAATTCCGAGAAAACGGAGCACATAAACAACTGAGAAAGGCACTTTCCATTCACCTGACCGGTTTGAACTAGGTGGACTGGTTCTAGTTGATACAAAAGAAAAGGTCTGCTATAAGTATAGTTGCTGTTATTATAGCGGTGGAGAAGACGGCCAAATCATGTCCATTCCAGTGGGACAGGAATGACAGAACTGGCTAATTCTCCGTCCCTGAGTAGGGCCAGTCCGTCCCCAAACTAACTGGCCGAGCAGACCAGTCGGTTCATGTAAATTGAAAGCGCACAAAGAATAACAATAGCAGAAAAAATGATCTATAAAAAATCATGAAAAGTACTTTTTTGAGTACAGTAAGAGGGGTCACTTACCTTGAAGTTGGATTCTACTGATTTTGCTAAGTTAATAGAACCGTTCTTTTGAATCTCTGCACACACCAGTCTGTTTAGGCAAGTGAAGTAAAACAAACAAAAGTTAACACACAGCTGCAACCCTGTATTGTTACGTAGGGTCCGTGACCCACTTAACGTGCAATTGTCCGGTTAAGATCGGACCCCACATTCCCCAAAGTCAGCGATTATTTAATGTCAAGCTTGTAGTTTAAATTTTGGTGGAAAAAAGTTGCAGGGTCAACAGGGGAAATCTACAATGCTGGTTAAAAGTGTTGGGACACTTTATTTTTTGGAGAAATTGCGCCTTTTCAATTCTTTTCTCCCCCTCCCACCAATTCAATGTTGATCTATGAAAAGTAAAGTCAACGTACCCAATATCCCAACATTGTCTGGGGAGGGGGCATATTGTGACAATGTACTACTCGAATACTGTAGGCAATTGGTAATCACTACGTTAGAATTAGTGTGTTCCAAAGTCATTTGACCAGGATTGTAGGCTCAGTCCAGTCAACGGAAACAAATTTGTTTAGCCTTAGGCAAAAAAGCTCAAAATTTATAGCTTTGCCAAAACGAACTCCAGCTTTAGTCCCTCCTTAAAGTCCAAGTATCATGTCAAAAAAAGAAAAAAAAAGATTGTACTATTGTGTTTGTTTCTCACAAAAAGGTATTTTAATATTAAAATCTTACAAATTTTGTAACATTTCTGGCATTTAATCCCTAATTTTGATTAGTTTTCATGGATCCTGTGACGTCATAAGATGAATCAACTCTCTCCCTAGAGAAAACAACTACAATAGAATCCAGTAGGTTTTCTTTGTAATATGATCACAAGATGAATCAATCCCGCAATTCGGGTAGCGTTTATTCTAGTTTAATTTCTGCTCCTGCCTCTCAAAGAAAACTAAGTTAGAAAGTATATCAGAAATAGAATTTGGGGCAAAAAGAGTTTATGTTGTTTTATGGCTTTACTTGCACTTTAACTATCACTAACAATAATTTAAACGTACTGTTTGTGTTCCTCGACGACATCTCTGTCAGTCACAAATGCTCTGAGGTCCCTGAGATCTTGCAGAAAGACACGGTCGAACTCTGCCCCCGTCTCGCCTGGATCTTGACCTTTGAAGTTCACATAAATTTTAACACGATGTTAAGAGGAAAATAAGATGACCTTTCCTTCCCTAGAGCAACACAGGGCAAAGAAATCTTGAATTCGGAAAGCCTCCCTTTCGTCAATAACTTACATAATTATATGGCAAAGTAACTTCATGAGCTATGATTGGTTAGTTTGAAGTCTATAACTTTCCATATGGACACAATTGAAGCAAAGCAGGGCTGGAAATTGCAACCGATTTGCGACTAGATTTTTTTTCATCCAGTCAGATTCAGATTCAGATTCATTTATTTTGCACTACTTTTCCTTTTTTTAAAATAGAATTTACAAATATGTAGGAAAAAGGAATGATAATATAAGCTATTACATTTAATGAGCTAGGTTAGATGTGCGTAGTGGTCAAAGTAGCCGCGAGGCTTTCGAGTTGATCACTACCATAGGTATAATAGTTTGAATGTTTGGTAGTCCAGGGCTAGTGGATTACTGCTAGTGTTGAGCACCGAACTTTCGTCAATTGCTAATGAAAATCCTATAATAACCCATCGTACAATGTACCTCTGAATGTCCCACAATTTGTTTTCCTTTGTGGGTCCTTGGATCCCAAACTACAAAATACTGATGAGAATACTGGATATGTAAAAATTGCAATTCTACATTTCGTTTCTATATTTGTTGGGTAAATAAATCTCTTCCAAGCAAGATGTTCATCTACCTGGTCCCTCATCCTCTGTGCCAACTGTCCAGTGATCTATCATCTGCTCTGAACAGTATGCCAGGTCATCAAATGCCAAGTAAGTCAATCTAAAATGATACATTTAACAACACTGAGAAAGAGCTTTAAAGTTTACAACTGAATGTTATTAAACTGGACTAAAAATTTGTCTGAAAAATTAATATTTAACAATAATATTATTCACCGAAGTCAAAGGGCATATTGTTTAAAAATGTCCCAAGACACAGTTGAGGTACACGTAAATACACTGTATAAATACAATTACCTATTTGTGGCGTTGAAATATGCCGATATTTCGTCCGCGGACATTATCTGTTCCGAGAAGAGAACAGTTTCCAAGAGCGAAGCATGAGGGAAACTGTCAGCCATTTGAGAATCATATAATGTCCAAGGACAAATATCAGGGCATAATTATTTTGATGCCACAATGTAGGTTATTGTTGTTATCATCCTTCAAATATTTTCTTTGACACACACTTATATGCTAATATTCGCTGATATTTCCTAGGCTCGCGGAGAGAAAATATCGGGTCACGTGACACATTCAACCAATCACATGGGAGAGAAAATATTTTATGGGTTGTAATCAACAATATGCAAAGAGACTGAAGTGAATAATTATATGTATTGTTCAGTATAATTTCCGAGTTGAATATCAAAGAAAACTTAAAACAAGACTATTTTCTTTTCTTTCTTTCTGGACACGAGGTGCATCATTGAAAGATGCGTATCATTGGGAGGCATGATCGATCCTGACATGATATAAAAAAATTGACAAAAAAAAGAACTTTGCAATTTTATTGTTTTTCATTTAATTGATAAATTGTTCCTCCAACATTTGAGCAAACCTGCTGGCAGCAATTTTTAAACTTAAACTGGAATCAACAAATAGCACCTCTCGACCAATCAGAATGCAGGAATCTGTATGAAATTATACTACTTAGTAATAATAATGTTTAAACAGGGTGCTCTCATCACCGAAGTGTTTTTCAGAGAGGCCCTGTAAAATAAAAAAATAAAACTAACTAGATAAATGAAATAAATATAAAAGTTACAATAATACAGAATGTAGAATAATGATACATACATGTATTACATGTAGATGCCCATGCCATTTCATACAGTAATCCTGTACCGCTCGAGACCTGTGTTCTGATTGCACCATTATACTGTAGCTCTATTGTTTTCGTACTGCACGTTTTAAAGGTTAGGGTGTTCTGCATTGTTGGGAAAGTCAATGCTGTGGCTCGTTTCGAGTGGTACAGGATGGCCCATTTCATAAGCTGCATCAGACCACTTAAACTGAAATACATGTGGATTATTTCACAAACCTTTTCTTGCTGGTCTCAAACCTATGGGTAGCCATAAACACAATGCTGGCATACTTCCTGGAAAAGTTCAATCACGAACATTAACTTGAAGATTGGAGTAATGAGCCAGCACTTCCGAGATATGCCTCACTTCCTATGTACAAAGGAATCAATACGAGGCTCCGTGCATAATGCTCAGTTGTTCGTGACTACAGAAGTGCTGTAGTCTTGTCACGAACGACTGAGCATTATGCACGGAGCCTCGTATTGATTCCTTTGTACATAGGAAGTGAGGCATATCTCGGAAGTGGGCTATTGCTAAGTATTTTTGTTACTTTATTTCAACATATGAATTATTTCTGTTTGCTCCAAGAGTGGGAGATCATCTAGCTACACATTAAGGTAGCTTACACAATTAAACATTTACATTCAAGTAATTATTAAATAAAAGAAGAAAGGAAAGAAACTAGTACATACATGTAGTTTACATATATCTATATACATGGTAAACGTAGTACAACAGTTAACTAAATAACATAAAATACAGTTGCAGGCTGGGACGAATTATGAAAAAAAAGATTTATCTCCATTATAAAAATTTGGACAGCCTTTAACATAAATTATGTTCATTTTGCAAAAGTGACAAGCTGGAGTATTTAAAATTACTTCGATATCTGTTTAGCATCATGGGATTAAAGGTTCCATTAAAATAATTGTTTTCTTTAAAGTGCCCCTACGATCAAATTTTGACATATCAATTTTTTCTCATATTCGTAAAGTAGAGTGGCTATATTATTACCAGTTCAAACCGTTTTTCGATACGACGACGGGAAGTCTTATTTTTTTGAACTCCGAATCTTGAATTTTACATCCGCCATTACGTGAACCCGATCCTGTGGGCGAGGAATGCCTGGTCATTTTTTAGCGTACGTGACGTCATACACTTAAGGTTATCGTATACCTTCAGGGTACTGTAGCGGATAAAATTAAGTAGCGTCTCGAATATTCGTCGTATTTAGATAAATTATACCTCATTTAAAGCCTATAAAATTGGCTACAACGATATACCTAAGGTTTGTAATTTTGATAAAAGTGCGATTTTTAAATAAACTTCTTTTCCGAACAAGCGAGTTGGTTTCCAAGAGCTCCAACTCCACGGCAATTTAATGAATTTAAGATCTGATTGCTTTTCTGGACTCCCACAGACCTTGTTTACGAAAATGTGCCGGCGATTGTGGAAATTCGAAGCCGTTCTGAAGATATTTTGGTCTTCGTGAAACTGCTAACGCGAATCCAAGTATAGATGTGAGAATCGCTCTCAGCGCCTCTCTTTTAAAAATTAAAAAAATCGCCGACACGGGTTTTTTAGCTGATATAAATTGCGAACAATCTGTGAAAATTTTAAGTAATTCGCACAAATTGGCGTCGAGTTGGAGCTTTTTTCAAACTATGTTTGGAACGAAAATAGAAAGTCAAGAAAACGCTCTGAAACTAGCCGGCCGGCGAGACTGATTCTTTCAACCAGTGACTGGGAAATGTCACAGTCAAAACTTTCCACAACAACACGTGTGGCTACTTTTCCCATACAAACCTTCACGCGAACTAACATATGTAGTAAGAAAGTGTACCATTTTTCCGCTTTGAAAAGCAAACAAAACGTTTTGAATAGAAATAATCGTTCAAGTTTGTGCATTGTACAGGACTGTAGCAATTTAACGAACCACAAAGCTGGCATTTCGCTACATGAATAATTCAAGCCTTTAGTTGAGTACCAAGAATACGGTTTGTAATTCTCTCAAGCCTCATGCAAGGATGGTTTGTGTACGTTTTGAGGACAGAAGCTTCTCCATAATTGTTTGTATCACATGGAATAGCCGTTAAGACCGTACTAGTATAGATTGACCGAAAAATAAGCGGCTACGTTTGCTGAGAACATAGTTTATCATAAATAACTCATATTGCTGTTTCCTATAAACAGATAAACCTATCGATGTAGTATGCCTTTTAATTTACTGCTAATTTTATTTTCAAGACAATAAACCACAGAAGAAACCACCAATATTATTTCATGAAGTACCTTGTTTCAGTTGTTTGTGTCAAACAGAAACGGGGGGCGCGAAGTTTGGTTCTGTTAATTCTGTGATAGCCACTGTAAAAGCTGCAGATCAGTCAGTTTCAATACATTGTTTTAGTCTCTAGTATAAAATTCTTATCATTCACGATTTCATGTTAGACAAGAGAGCGATTTAATTTTATAGCAATTACATTGTATTTTAGAATGTAGATTCGCCGGAAAATCTATTTCCGGGACACAGATAATTCTCGATCTCTCTCATTTTATACGAACTAGCAATCCGGGTTTCACTATACTTAGGACTTATAAACTGCTTATCATTACCTTAGTGATTTCTCCGCTGAATTCTCCCTGTAGCCCGGATCCAGTAACAGCACAACCTGAAAGCCGAACCAGGGAAAATACCCTGGGAAAAAATTACCCCCAAAAGATAAGAAACCTCTGATGTACTTACTGGCTATTTCCCCCTAAATCATCAACATCCGGCAATAAATTTAAACAGAAAGACACATTACTATGTTCTGAAGAATCTGATGCAGATTTTAGGTCGTTATTTACTAAACCACAGCAAAATTCGCAGTGTGAGTTTGTCGACAATATAAGAAGAAATGTATGGGGTTCGAAGCAACTTGAGAACGATGCGTTAAGTGTATGACGTCACATACGCTAAAAAGATGACTAGGCATTCCTCGCCCACAGGAACGGATTCGAGTAATGGCGGACGTGATTTTGACGGTAAACTCTCTTTAAAATGTGTGGTCTAACTGGCCCCATTCAAACTTTTTTCACTGATTTGGATATTTCTGCCACTGTTTGTTCTTATTGAATACAAAAAAGTGGCAAAAGAAATGGTCAAATTTCGTCGTAGTGGCACTTTAACATCCCATTTATTTACATACATGTATGTAATAATAGAAGGACAATGTTATTAACCCATTTCAATGTTACAGTGTACATATACATTGTACACGTTTGCAGCCAATGATACCATACATTCACCATGTCACAATTAAGTCATTGCCATAATAACTTGTCCACCCATACAGAATCCATGTTATGCACCTTATTGAATGTTTCTTTTCTTATGTAACCAACATACCATAAAACGATGAATAAATTAGCTACTGACCCACTCCAATAACTCGTGTTCTGCGCTTGCGCACATCCACGAGTTAAAAAGGATGTATACATTCTCAAATGGAAATGGTTGTGGTTTTAACTGTCAATGCAGCTGTGTGAAATGGATAAACATTTACTATGGTGTAATGCGAAAATCAATGTGCAGGATGTGTGTAGATCGGGGATTCTCCGTTGGCTGTCCGAATAGCGTTCGATATTCCGAAGATATATTCGCCACTTTGGAAAAGAGTAGGGGATTGGGGCGAGGGTGGTCTCGCAAAGGCGCTTGGGATCGTTACAGGGGACACGCATCGTACAGAATACAAACAAACACGGAGAATATCGCAATTTACTCATCGAATACAAGCACAGAAAGTGAAATAAACTTGAAAGAAGGCACTGTACCAGAAGTAAAGCTCAACAGAAGTGTCCAGAAATGTGGGTTCATAAAAGCCAACTTACTTAAAGCAGAGCAAAGAAGTGAAAACTACCGCGGAACGGAGTTAGCAGAAGTAAAGCGAAGCTGTGTGGCCGATTGCTACGATCCGAACACGTTATGCTTTTAATAGCCGATTCCTACGTTTCCCATCATGGATTTATGATTTTAAAGTTGTACTTTGTAACTTTAAACAGGCCCTGTTCTGTTCTTGGGATTGTAGGGTGAAGAGCCGGAAGGAGTTGGTATGTAGTCAATCGCTACAAATACATGTCATCCTAGCGGACTTCAAGTGGTTCAACGTTTCTCTTGTCAGTAGTTATTCACGGCCTACAATCCCATGAACAGAACAAGACCTGTATAACTAAAGTTACAAAGTATTTAATACTTTAAAGTGACAAATCCATGATGGTGGGAAATGTAGGAATCGGCTAAAGCATAACGGCGTATTCGGATCGTTGCGGATTCATCGTAGCAATCGGCCACACAACTTCGCTTTACTTCTGCTAACTCCCGTTCCACAGTAGCTTTCACTTCTTTGCTCTTCTTTAATAAATTGGCTTTTATGAACCCTTTCCTGGACACTTCTGTTGAGCTTTACTTCTGGTACAGTGTCTTCTTTCAAGCTTATTTCACTTTCTCTGCTTGTATTCGATGAGTTAATTGCGATATTCGCGATGCGTGTCCCCTGTAACGATCCCAAGCGCCTTTGCGAGACCACGCTCGCCCCAATCCCCTACTCTTTTCCAAAGTGGCCAATTTACGGATGTTTATGATACGCGTCCAAGAATTGAAAGATTTGGTCATGCTGGAGAAAATGTATCGACGGTGCCTTCCTATTGCCAGACACTCAAAACCTGGACAGACATGGTATTGGGTCCCTATCAATCACTTAGTGGTGATGACGTAACGATGACGTCATCGGTCACGTGATTTTAAGTACATGCCCATATCTCCCTCATATCTAATGGCAGACAGTTCAAACCTAGACAGACATGGTAGTGGATTGCTAGCAATCACTTAGTGGCTTTAAGTACATGCCTATATCTCCCTAATTTCCAATGCCAGACAGTTCAAACTTGGACAGGCATGGTATTGGGTCCCTACAAATCACTTAGTGATGACGTCATCGGTCACGTGATTTTAAGTACATGCCCATATCTCCCTCATATCTAATGGCAGACAGTTCAAACCTAGACAAACATGGTAGTGGATTGCTATCAATCACTTAGTGGCGATGACGTAACGATGACGTCATCGATTACGTGTTTTAAGCACATGCCTATATCTCCCTAATTTCCAATGCCAGACAGTTCAAACTTGGACAGGCATGGTATTGGGTCCCCACAAATCACTTAGTGGTGATGACGTAATGATGACGTCATCGGTCACGTGATTTTAAGTACATGCCCATATCTCCCTCATATCTAATGGCAGACAGTTCAAACCTGGACAGAAATGGTTGTGGATTGCTATCAATCACTTAATGGCGATGACGTAACGATGACGTCATCGATTACGTGTTTTAAGTACATGCCCATATCTCCTTCATTTTTAATGCCAGACAGTTCAAACTTGGACAGGCATGGTATTGGGTTCCAACAAATCACTTAGCTGTGATGACGTAATGATGACGTCATCGGTCACGTGATTTTAAGTACATGCCCGTATCTCCCTCATTTCTAATGGCAGACAGTTCAAACTTGGACTGGTATGGTATTATTTTCCCACGATTCACTTACTGGTAACTATGACGTCATCGGTCACGCGATTTTTAGTATATACCAAAATAGCTCACTGACCATCCACGAGTTGCCCTTAGGGGCCCTATGTTTATCATTTGTGTGAGACAACCTTTTTTGAAATAGGTGTATGTTATTGTAATGATCTATTAAAAACTATTTTACCTGGCTAGACAATCAGATAGAAGGAAGTTCTTCATTATATTTTCTGCTAGACTGCCTCCTTCACTTTCTTCAATGGCTCTGAACACGTTCTTTACATTATCAAACTACAGCAAGAATTTAACAAACATTAGTTATTTTAATCAGTTAGTTCATTCATCCCAGCAGGAATATGTTAAACACATACATTATGCAGAACTTTAAAGGGACTGTGTTATGGTGAGAGACCATTACATTAGATGTCCGGGCCGGACACGGTCATTATCAGCGATTTTCATATGAACTGACGAACCTCGCGCACATGTGGGATGGTAAAAATCAAAGCAAATATTCAAAAATTACTAATAAACTGTGTAAATATACCGGTAAGTCTTCCAAGTAAAATATTGAAAATACTGTAACTGTTTGTAATCAATTAACAGCCACCAAATCGAACACTGACTCCATAGGGCCCTTTGACATATTTAAATCTATCGTTGCTGCCTCGTAAAACCCGGGAAATTAAAGTGGGCAATGATTATTGTCAAGGTGACTCCTAGGGTAAAGTCTTGTAGTCTGATGACGTCATCAAAATCAGAAAATTTCTAAACTCTCCAAGGATTTTTAATCTACTTGTAATTTATGAATATTTTCCGAACCTACGAGCATGCGTTTGGCATCAGTCCAATTTTAAGCTTTTTTGGCGAATGAAAAGCCATAACGTTGGCATTTATTTTCGGTTTCCAAAATCCATGCTCGATTTTGTGGAGAACGTGGTCAACAACATTTTAATGTGAAAAAGTTTGGTGTTTAGTGAAAGCGCGCTAAATGTTTAGGATTTTTAGAAACCGGAAGTGAAGAAATTAACGCATGTGCAAAAGTGCCTGTTTTGTGGTCGTGAAATTGTCGCAGAACTGTTGTTGCAGTAAAGTCTACAATAATTGGTCGAACAGGATGTGCAGTTTCTCCTATTTCCTCCGACAATGGCCAGTTTTGGGATTTCGCTGAATATTCCAGTCTGCAAATGAGCTAGCTTGATTGTCTGCATTTCGGACGACAGAGCGGAAAAACGGAGCGCATGCGCACTAAGTACTTTATTAAAAGTGAATCAAGATGGCCGGCGAGCGGGAGTGGATTGTAGCTCTTTTTCAGTGACCTCTCACAGCTCAAGATATACCACGATTACTTTATTACTTCACACCATGGACTGATATTCTTCAGTGACTTCTCTGAATCCAAATGACATAATCCAGTTCACAGAAAGAATAATAATAATAATAATGTATTTACCGTCGGTAACGCAGGAAGTGGTTGCCCAATCTCCCAAGCCAGGGGCTCATGATATAAACGCTCGACAAATTAATAGTAACAAAATATAAAATTTGTAGTAGGACAATAAAGCTAGGGCATGACATTATAACACGAATGGAAGCTAAGATAACTCTAGTTTCAACTATTTACATATATATATATAGTAATATTGTTAATACATAACAATATGGATAAAATCTAAGAGAACTCTAGTTCAAACTATTTACATATATCCAATAATAAGTAAGCAAGTCTAGCTATACTAATACCATACGATATATATACAAAATCTAAGTTAAAGGTGCCAAAATTTGAAGATATCAATGTAAACTAAGTAGATCAATTATATAGGTGCATGTGTGCAGGAGCTAGTTAGAGGCAGTTTTTACACTGGCATCCAATAAAGTCAGACTTATTAAGATATTGCCGAAACTGTGTTAAAGAAGTTGTAGTTTTAGCTGCCGATTGTAGCTGGTTCCAAATGTGAGATACTGTGTATGAAAAAGAATTACGCTGGAAAAGGCTGTTATAGGATGGCTGTACTACGTTATTACCGCTACCTCTTAAGTTATAGCTAGTGACTCTAGGTTTAAAAAGATTAGATATACATACAGGATCTTGATTTCTGAAGCATTTAAAGAATAACATTAAAGATTGTACGTTGCGTCTATGTGCGTCTATGTCTAATAGTGTTTTTTGATCATATGCGTTATTACCTAAATTAAGTAGTGTTCTGATAGCATAGCTATTTGCAGATTCGATTTTGTTGCTAAGAACTTTACCAATGCCTAACAAAATGGGACTACAATATTCTAAATGCGGTAATACGTACGCCTTATAGAGTCTTATCAAGTGAGCTGTTGGCAAAGGCGCTTGAGCCGGCGCAGTGCCGCTATTTTCGCGTAAGCTTTCTTTAGCATTTCGTTAATATGTGGTTTAAATGTAAGGTCCTTATCTAGAGTCACACCTAGAATTTTCAAGGTGTCTTTCACAATAATATTATCTTCATGGACTCTTAGTTCGTACGTATACTTTGATTTTCCTAAAGTCATGGCCTGCGTTTTAGCGGCGTTTACTTGAAGAAAGTTATCAGAGAACCAGTTCTTCAGCGACTTGATGTCATGGTTAATGGTGAACTCAAGTGCAGCTGGACTCATGGTAGAAATATTTATACGATTTCGATAAGAAAACACTCGATAACAGATGAATAATCAAATAATCTTTTCCCGGTGTTACAAATTTTGGATACTTAAGATTTCGCGAGAAAATAAGTGTTGAATACCTAATGAAAACACTTTCCATATGATTTCTGTCTGAAAAGACTCAAACTTCAACCAGTTTTTCATGGCACAGAAGTTCACTTAATTTACCTCCAAATTAGCGGTATTTACAGCGTAATATCTCTTCTTTAAAATCCCGTTGTTACATTTTTTGTTTTAGTTTTTGTTTTAACTAAAAATCGACAATATTTTCGGCATGTAACCGAGTTTTGGCCAGTTTTCTTTGTAATTTGGCATGTGCGCTCGAGCAGAAATTTGAATCAAGGGCGTGAAACCGTGTCACGTGACCCAGAAAATGTCGCCAGATTCTGCCCGATGAATTACCTCCTTAGTTCTCTGCCGAAGTATAAAGCTTATATATTCACAAGTTTCCTTATTTTTGGCGTTTTTCCAGTCGCATATGAACATTTTGAAATGGCTCGTTTTTCTTGAAGACAGTCTGAGTTGAACGAGCAATTGTAGCGTTCTTTCTGTGAACTGGATTATGTGTCATTTGGATTCAGAGAAGTCACTGAAGAATATCAGTCCATGGTGTGAAGTAATAAAGTAATCGTGGTATTTCTTGAGCTGTGAGAGGTCCCTGAAAAAGAGGTAGAATTCACTCCAGCTCGCCGGCCATCTTGATTCACTTTTAATAAAGTGCCTTGTGCGCATGCGCTCCGTTTTTCCGCTCTGTCGCTTCGGAGTTCGGACTGTGTGGAGCACACGCTAAGAAACCATTTTGCGGCAAACCGAAGGGCCAATAGAAATCAAGCTAAAATTAGACCGAGATTCTAACTCTGGATTTCTAACGAGACCTGAAACAACCATGGGGGCTGATCAAAGCCAGGTCCCGGTTAATCCACAGATCGAATTGGAATTTAGCGTGTTGGTTTTTGCGGAGTAAGGAAAACAGGAGAACCCGGAGAAAAACCCTTGGAGCAAGGGCGAGATACCAACAAACTCAACTCACATATGGCGCCACGTTCGGGAATTGAACCTGGGCCACAGAGGTGAGAGGCGAAGCGCTTAACCACTGCGCCACCCGGGCTCCCGCAACTTTCACTTGAAGTTGAATCTCGTGGCCGTACTTTTCTTCGTGTTTTTAGAAGCCATGTTCTCGCTGGAAGCAGCCATTTCAGCTTCTGTATCTTTGACAGCTTTAGATACTATTTACTAGATGTTCTTTCAATCTATCAACAGTGGAAAGAGCTTGGCTACATCGGAGAGCCTTATACAAGTTTGCTTTCCCATTCATCGGCGATTCATCACTGTGTTGGTGCCGCCGTACACTTGCCGTTACTTTTTTACCCGGTACAAATGATTAATTATCCCTTTCTCTAGGTTCAAGTACAGTTAGGCGCCTTTTGAGTCCTGAACGATTCCTTCAAAATTATCGGATTGAGATTCTTATCAAGTATTATTTTCTTTCACACAATAAACCAAGCTTTTCATTTTCCAGCAACAAATTTAACCCACTACAGCTTGTTCCGACTTTTGAACACTTTACTTCATTCATTCATGAAAACCCTTCAGGTAAACCACAAATAAAACTTACAAACATGTGTAAGTATTAAAACTATCGGGAGGCTGGTGCATGGATACGCATAAAACTAGCCTGGGTACAGTACCGCCCAGAAACATATGTACATTTGTTCAGCCTAACAAAAACCAGAAGTGAAAATCGCATCTGCTGCTGTGAGCATAGCAACGTTGTTGCATAGCAATGAAATATGCCAATGGGCCCTTAAAGGGATCCAAGTCCAAAACACATACATGTACAGTATGGGCTCAAAATGATCTTTAAATTATGCTGAACACTGAAAACGCAATAAAATTGATTTTGCAATGCAAACCCATGGGAATTTTTTTAAAGTCTGCATTTGTATTGCACAATATATTTGATGATGTCAGATTGTGCAAGAAAAAAAGGGCAGGTTACTCACTGCTCAAGCATTTCGTTGTAAAGATGTTATGCCTCTGCATGCAACTATGGTTTTTATTTTTAGTATAAATGAGATGGAATTGCAGCTCCTTTCCTGCTTAAACCCAGGAATGAGGCCGGAGAGGATCATGAGGGTGACTCTTGTGGCTGTAGAACCCAGGTAGAGAAGAATCTGAAGGTGTGTTATGGGAGATGAAGCAGATGACTAGAAATTTCACAAATAGCGGCTTCGAAAGAAGCATTGAGTCCGAGGGACGGACATGTTATAGGAGTTCTGTGATCATGTAAAGTGTGGAAATTTGCATGGCTCTGGCCCAGATGGCAAAAATTACATAACACAACCCTTTTAATTCTGAACGTTTTAACAACTACAACTACACAATTTTAAGTGAAGGCTGATTATTATGTGACTCCGTACCTGTCTTCTACAACTCTTTAGAGACACTCTGGTCTTCTCACTCACATCATCAAGATCTTTCCTCTGTCTTGCTGTCAGTTTTCTACCAAGCAGTTCACGTATCACATCCTTGTCAAATTGGTAATACCTGCATGAGAAGGAGTTCAGATATTTATTTCCTGCATATATACCAGTTGAGACCTTTTTACTGTGCAACTACAATGTACTCTAACCAGGGCCTGCACTTATAGAGAACGAGAACCCATCATATATATTGCAGAATGAAAACAAAGCATTTATGACCAACTTAACCTTATTTCATCCAATCAGTGTCACAAGACAACAGCATTAAATTTTGAACTTGCTCAAGCTTCGATCTGGTAATTTAAAAGGCTTTTGAATGAAGAAAATTGTGAGGATATGCTAAGATTTGTAAGTTGAAATTATACTTTATTTTCATTTTGCAATGTGTTTAGTTCTTGTTGTCAATAAAGTTGCCCTGGTTACAGTAGTTGCAACGTAATACTGGTAATTATTTTTTAATTCTTTAGTGATCAACATGCATTCCCACGTGAAATGAAAGATTTAAGATCAATTTATGTACTAAGCAAATTCTTGTGTTTGTTATGCATGCCTAATATAAGTCTGATGTTGTGTTTGTCTCCAGTAATTTGTGCACTAGCTGTCATTTATGCACCAATATTCCTGTCAATAAAACTCATTTGAATTTCCTGGGTGCTCCCATCTTGGATCTTAAATGATGTCACAGTGTTGCCCCTATTGTTACACAACAAAATAGCTGGTGAATAGTGCATGGTGGATATTTACCAAGCTGCAAAGCAGCAAGGTCAATATCCACCACTATATTCGCCACCTCTATTGTTTTATGACAATAGGGGCAACACTGTGATGTCATAAAATCCAAGATGGCAGCACACAGAAAATTCAAATGACTTTTATCAACAGAAAAAAAATTAATGGTGTATAAATGACATCTAGTACACAATTTACTGGAGACAAACACCAACTTAAAATAGACTTAGGCATGTATAACAATCATTTGAGAGTAAACACTGTTTTTCAGCCGAGATTCCCTTTAACTGACTACCGGTATGTATCTCAGTTGGTTCCATATTGAGTTATTATATTTCCATTCTCTCAAATATACAGAGATCAATCTGCATTTTACTGAAACAATTAACAACTATATACCTTTCAATAAGTGTTTGCTGTATGTCTGGTGATATCTGGACAAGAAGCTGTTTCCCAAGCATAAGTGGATTTTGTAGAAAGTGTTCGAGCATGTCAAACAGTCTATACTGATCTCTAGTGTCACTTGTAATGATCTCATGAGTGCCACCATATTTCTGCAAAGACCCATCAGTGTTGCGGTAATTGGAAGCCTCCAGTTCTACAAAAATTAGTACAAATTAGCAGCTGAAATTATCTATGATGTGTGTTGACAGCTTGGAAACCACAAAAGGGTTTAATTACCTCACACATCAAAAGCTGTCAACTATAACATCAATAAAGTTTAGATTAACTAGCGTCATAAACCTATCTTTTCAGGTAGGTAATAACTATGGTTATAACTTTTCATTCTAATAATTGCTGCCATTGTTGGAGCAACTATAACCAAAATATATGTTATTATACATGTACATGTACTTAGAAAGCATAAAATGCAAGTCACACTGAGGATGTCATTAAGTTGATTCCCCTGTTTTGCAATGCGCATATTTACTGCGCATGATGGTTAAATCTAAAATCATAGGTACAAATATCTGTGCTTGGGTGTGTTATTGAATCTTACATATTTTAACACTTATTTAACATTGGTAATGAAAACTTAGTTCATTTGGGCAATTTAAGGTGACTTTTATGCAACTCACCCCAGTCCTTCCTCAGAAAAGTTTTTTTTGGAGCTAAATTTGCGATATTTTGCAAAATCTCTCTTAAACGAAAATGGTTACCCCCTTTTTTTCTTCCATATATTTAATGAGAACAATGTTGGCCAACAGATACCAAAGTATAAATAAAGGGCTGTGTGCAACAAGGGCGTAAGTGACACCTGATCACAGTCTTTGAAAACAAAGAATTTGAAGGAGAATTTAGAACTTGATCAGGAGTCACTTACACCCTTTTTGCACATACAATGTAGCCCTTCAACTACTTTTTAATTTCTGGATGCTTAATGATATAATTCTTAATATGCAAATACTGTAAGTAGCTATTTTTACGCTCATGTAGGGATATACTAACAAAACCAATATCATTGTATTCTGCTATAATACTGTCCACTTTTTATGGGGCAATATTAAGTTTGGTATACATACTGCGTAATATAGTCATTTATTCACTATGAACAGTTGAAGGGCTGTGCGAAACAAGGGAATAAGTGACTCCTGATCACATTCTAAATTCTCCCTTAGAAAATAAAGAAATTGGAGAAGAATTTATAATATGATCAAGAGTCACTTATGCCCTTGTTGCACACATCCCTTCAGTTATACCTAGCAGTTGATGGGTGCTGTTTACTCATGCTGACATTTCATATATTTCTGCTGTGGGACCTCTAAATTACTATAAATTGCAGCTACATGTACTTCGCGTAAAAACAAGATTAGTGACCTCCTATTTTTATTGCATTTTTAGAGACCTTGATTGGGGGAACAATTGGGCAAAGTTTAATTTTTTTTAAATAGTTAATTTCCGCTTCTTTTTAACAGAATTACCTAATTTTATAACTATAGTTAAATCAGCTGCCATTGAATGGTGTCTAGGGTGTCATATTTCAATGTGCCACATATATAGTTGCTACCGTTAAATCATGTTTGAGCAAGCAAACAAAATTCACATAACAATACGCTGCAATACAACATCAAAGAGTACCAGAGCTGCCCTTTTGAAGTTACTGTAAGGCAACATTTGTGACCTAAAAGAAGAATTTGTGAACACAAAAATGTGATCTATGAAATCAATACCAATCGTCTGATATGGGTTTCACTATAACCTGGGCAGAGCTGAACCCTCAGAGTGGGGCCTTGGAAATGCACATATATTATGTCAGCAGTGTGTTATTTCCTATTTGCTGTCAAGTCTCTTGTAAACACCACAGTAATGGTAAAGGAGGCAAAATTGTAAAAGAGTTAAAGTTTGATGAAAGTGACTTGAAATTCACTGTTTGAGAAATAATTCAGTTTAACTCATACTTAGCAGTATTCACATAGACTCAAACCTAACTTGGAAATATCATATTCAATATACAGCAAATAAAATTTCTAAGACTTAGTACTGGTATCTTATGTAAAGCAAGCCATTTCCTTTCTAACAAAATTTTGAAAAATCTTTACTACACCCTAGCTGATTTATCCATATTTACAATATGGCAACATCACATGGGCAAGCACATACATGTATATCCATCTAGACTAGAGGCCATTAGAAAAGCACAAAAAAGGTCATTAGAATAATTACCTTCTCAAAATACAGGGATCACACAACAGCTTTGTTTCAAAATCTGTCAACTATTCATTTAGATGACATTAATGCACAATTGACTGCCTTGTTCATGTTTCGACATTCTAAAAACATGCTTCCAAAACCATTTAATAACTACATGTATTTCATGCTTAATAATGAAATGCATACACACTATACAAGATCATCGTCAAAAATCCATGTACCTTTATATATATGTTGTGGTTCAATTATATCTTTGGTTCAGAAATTTTGAACCAGTACAAATTTTTTGAACCGGTACCATTTTTTTGAACCAGTACCATTTTTTTGAACCAGTACCATTTTTTTTTATCAGTTCAAATGCTTTTTTTTTAGCTCAGCCGCAGCTGTGATTATTCTGTAAAAGTCGGCTCGGTTGACACAGTTTGTTCAGTTTCGGCAAACGATTTCACACGGGCGTAGAGGGAGGTTGAGTTTGCGAGTTTTTCTTGAGAACCCTAGCTCTAGGTGGGTAAGATCTTGTTTACTGACCGGTTAGGGTTTTTTTATGGTTCAGGGTAGGGTTTTAGTTAGTTTAAAATTTCCAGCATAATTTTCCCACAAGTAGCCCAAGCTGAAATTCGCTGTAACATGGCACAGACATAGTTAAGGAACACAAGAAGACACTGTATAGGTTTTTGTCGAGTTTTATTCAAGATTTACGTTGTACATGGAAAACTAAAAAATACCATACAAATGCTGTTAAATATTATACAGACCGTGTTGTCGTCCATGTAATTTTATTTCCAAGTCCGATTTTGTTAGCAGTGCGCATGTGTGAATAAAATTAAGAGACTGGAAACAAATTAGCATAAGTAGAGGGACTGTGTTCGACGATTAGTCACCTATAGAATAAACGGTGGTGTAAAAATCAACAAGCGCTTCTGTGGCGCAGTGCGTTAATCGACTGGACTATCATCTACCAGGCGTTCCTCGTAATACTGTCTCAAGTTAAGCCCGACCGGGCGAGGTTAGTAAGTGGATGGGTGACCGTCAAGGTAAGTGGTATAGTAACGTGTCTCAGGGGGGACACGGGAAAAGGAGGATGGGACTGGGGAAGGGAGGGTAGAAATTAGAGGGAAGAGAGGGTTGACAAAAATTATTTTGTAGGGGAGGGGTGGGTGGATTTTTCTTTTCTTTTTAGAATCTTGAAAAAATGAACCAGTTCAAAAAAATGGTACTGGTTCAAAAAATTTGTACTGGTTCAAAAAAATTGTACTGGTTCAAATATATTTGTACCAGAGGTAATATTTGAACCACAACATATACATACAAACTACAGTAGGTATTCAATAAAATATAGAGGAAACCAAGTTTGAAACATCCAACCTTCCAAACATGGTCTAAAAAAATATCTTCATTTTGCCGAATAATCTAATATTGCTAGCAGGATATAAAAGTACTGTTGTCACATCCAAAAAGTACAATGTAGCTTACAAGTACTACATGTATAGCTTATAATTAGTAAAGCCATGTTAATATTTTTTTTAATTCTCTATCAATAATCATCTCGGGGGCTCTCCCAGAAAAGTCCAACAGGGTTTATTGAGAGCTCCTGCTCCATAACACTATGTGTATGAATGCCAATTAGAAAACACACAATGTATGTAAAGTGTTAAAATGGAGCAAATAAAATGATTGATTGATTGAAGTTCTCAACAGTTTAAGAAAAGCCAGCACTTTCGGACAGCTGAAATAAATACACTTTCATCTCCCAAGGACCGCAGCACAACACAGAAAAGGTCAGCTGGTTTAATGGCATTTCACTCGGTTTTCTGGAATTGAACTTTCTCAAATGCTATCAATAAAACGGTTTTAAATAACCTGAAATACATCGTGTAGGTAGAGCAATAGATAATAAAAGTGTGTTTAACTGGGTAGTTTTCTGGTAAGTTTCATCAGTGGGAAAGCCAGGATAAGCCGTTAAATCTGGTCATATGCTATTGAATGCTTTGCTTCAATGCTAATGGCAAATGAACAGCTTTTAGGATTCTCGATCTTCTAGCTTTTTAGATACATCCTCAGGTAGCATTGTGATAGTAACCCTTCCACTGTTTCTTTATCCAAGTAAACTCCATTTTGAGCCATTTAGTAGACCTATTTTCACTGCATCGTATGCTGCATGGAAATACTGTTAATTGCATCTTGCTCACTCCAGATTGGGATACCTATGGTTTGTACACATCATGAAATATTCCCATATTTAGCTTGGCCGAGCTTGGCCGTCATCTTAGATTGCCAAATCACATGACAAAATACTCCTAGCATTTGGGAGTATTTGATCACATCATCCAGCCTTTACCAGGGTCTTCTCTGGAGTAGCCGCCATCTTGGATCTGACCGAGAATACCCTGGAGACGAGGTTGCTCTGATGGTCCATCTCTGCCCAGGATACAATGTATAGTGAGACCCACATGATATGGTCACAAAACTTTGTTTCATCAATTGGACATCAATTGTGTAGTTCCAGAAAATATCCATACCCCCCTCCCCACGGAAGGGATTTGTTCTTTGATCTCCCCCCCTCTCCCCTCTGGATCTTACAAAAAGGCCCTCCAAATTGTCCCCCCCTCCCCTCCGGAATTTCTAGACTTTTACCACATGGATTCCCCCACCCCTTCGGAAATTCCAGCTATGATTTTGATACAAATACTTAGTCAGTTCATAATGAACAATATAATAAACCTACATGTAATACTCATGCTACAAACTTGTATAAAAAGCAGCTTTAATCATGGGATACCTGTTCTTAGCACATGGGGCCTGGGGTTAACTACGCTAAATCGATCGTGAAGTAAAGTTACATATTTTTCAAATGTTTGATGTACTACACTTGGACAATAATTACCCAAGCGACTGTCAATATATAGCTTTCAATCACTCAATTTGACCGGTGCAGAAATGAGTTTTGTCGTCCAATCTGTCTAACCAGCGATGTCTCGCTCCTCAGGAATCGCTTTGGCTTTTAGGAAATGCACTTAAAAGGGATTGTTTTGAAAGTACTCACAAACAGATAGAGGATTTTGAGTTAATTTAGTTGAATTCTACAGGAAAAAAAAAAAATTTATGATCATCGAAAGACGTCATGCAGTCACGCAGTTACAATTACATGCATTACCCTCTGGAAAATATAAGCCTTGGTGTAACCCCCCTCCCCACTGGAAATTTGGGCAGATCGACCCACCCCCCTCCCCCCCCCCCCATATTTTCTGGAATATCACTTTTAATAGATTGATTGATATATGGCTTGCTATTGATTGATATCATTTTTAGGCTAGACTGCAGAATACCCTACCACATAATCTACCTTACACGTTGACAGTCAACGCGTTCACGCATTGTCACGGTCAAACATATAAATGAAATTGAAAATGAAATGAAATAATGAAATGAAATTGTAAATTGACATATTAACGTCCATTATCAATCTTGCTATTATCTCTATATACATGTATTACTACCTTCGTTCTACAAACAACTGCAGTCTACTCGTTGACACAATGTCGCGTTGACATGAATAAAGTGTACTCTATATATTACTACCTTCGTTCTACAAGCAACCGCAGTCTACTCGTTGACGCGATGAGGCGTTGACTCGACATTACTCTCTACGTTAATTGTGTATTCCACACAAGTTGACGCGTAGACGCGTTGACATTTCTACAATACAGCTTGCTGTGGTGGGGTATTCTGCAGTCGTTCCCATTTTTAATCGATCATCAATTTTATAGTTGATTGACTACCCTGGGTTACATGAGCAGGGTTGGTAACGTTACCTGACGTATAGGGACGCCTAACCATTTTACCTATATGTCAGGCGTTACCAACCCTTCTAGGTTAAATTCAGACTGGTGCACTTAATACTAGTGCAAGACCAAGTGGTCTAGTATTAACCTAAATATTTATATGTTGAGTCTGTACGGACTGCAGTGAATATGACATCAAATTCAAGCGTTTTTATCAGTACGATCGTTCTAGCACGGTCAGTAGCACACTTCAGAAAACATTGTTACTTTAATTTGTTAGTGAAGCCAGAGCCAGAGTGAAGAGAAAAACTAAAACTTAATTAGGTCGATCATACGCTTACCGGAGAAACCTTTCAACCACAGCCCATAAACCTCAAGGTCCACGTGCGTTGGATCCATTATAAACACATTGATGTCCTCCATTATGTCAGTCAAGCAACTAAGTCCAGGGAAAGTGAGTCTCTAGGCGAAAAGTGGGAAACTGCAGCCGCCATTTTGGATTTGGATTAATAAGTGGTTCCCAGGGTGACTCGGTCCGGCTGCGTGGCCATTGAGATTCCTGTGGTTTGGTCGGCTAAATCGGTGTTTCCCAAATGTTTTTTTCCACGAATAAATATTTCTCTTTGTTCGTAAGAAGAATTCTGCAGTGTTCGCACTATAGCAAAATAAATATTACCAATAGGGTCCTATATAAATTTAGGCAAGCCTAAAAGCGAAGCTCCCAACACAGGCAGACCAGACTGACATATATTTCCCACTTATTAGTCTGTTGGGTTACCTGTGGTATGTTTCATAACTCGTTCCCAGGGGTCCTTACGCGCTTAATCCAAGATCTTCGATTAGGCGCGTAAAGACCCCTGGGAACGAGGTTGGGAAGAGTTTATATAATTGCTTCTTGTGAATTCTCCTTTCCGATTCCTACGAAATAAATCTTCAATAATAAAAGATTGATACTTAATGACGTTGTGTGAGTGGTTTTGGGGCGAAGGGCCAATAACCGAAGGGCCAATCAGAATACGTCATAGTTCAGCCTTTACGAGGGTCTTCTCTCGCCGTAGCCGCCATCTTGGATCTGACCGAGAGAAGACCTGGGTACGAGATTGTAGCGCAGATTGGAGCGCGTTTCGCCTCCTCCGCAGGCAACTCTAGATGAGTCTCCATCGGTTACTCGAAATCTCCGGCTGTGGAGAAATGGACGCAGAGAAACTTTCTCTCTGCCATCCCGCGCCTTTCTCCTCTTTTCTCGTTCCAAGACCCCGGATATTTGAGCTGAGATTCATGTAAACTACTAGTTGCAAGGACCAATTCGGACGAAGTGCAAGAACCGGATGTTGGTTTCAGTGCTAATTAGTTTAGCAACAGAACAACTATTGCAACTCATGCGTACTCTTTTCACCTGGGCCGGGTTGTTCGTAGCAAGGGTAAGCGCTAATCCCGGGGTTAAATTTCTAAACCGAGGTTAAACTGTACAGATTACAATTACAGATTTAGCACTATCGTAGGGATAAAGGTACCCTCGCTTCAAACAACCGGTCCCTGGTGATCAAATTGGATTCAAATCGAGACAATCCTTTGTTTTTACTAAGTTAGCCTCGCACTGAGGGATGTCAGAACGAGTTTAGCCTTAATTTTCATTTAGTAACAAAAACAAATAGTTGCCTCGCTTTGAATCCAACTGGCCACCGCGCCGGATAACCGGTGAAAAGAGTGAGCTTGATTCGTCACATGAAAAGTTCGACGTTGGAGCTACGTTTAATTAACCATTAAGATAATTTTAAGATTCATTTAAGCGATATTTTAACATTATGCAATAGTTCCTTACATTTTATATTTTTCTTGTAAATTAGATATGCAGTTATAAATTTCACCAAATGGTTTTGTTCTGAATTTTGGGCTAGAACAACTATTACAATTCTACACTTGATTATATGAAACAATTAGACTTGTATTTCCATTGAACCCGAGAACGAGTAGCCTAATATACTCCGGACGGAGTAAAACGCAGGGTGCAGGGCACGCAGGGTACGCAGGGTACGCAGGGTACGCAGGGTGTTCAAAAAAATAGAGTTACATAATTTAGTGCCTTTGGAATATCAGATTGCAAAGGTCAATTGTTCACATGGCAAATATTATGCTAATTTTAGAGTGAAAGTAAAAGGGTAGCGACAAAACGGCTGAGGGTCCATGGACCACCCCCGTGGACCACCCATAAATTTCATATATTTTTCGAGAATGAAAGTTTTTACATTTATAGCGAGTTTGACTTGTGGCAAGTCTAACATTTTTACTTTGTGTTCTGGTGACACAGACTGTTATCGTAGTTTTGCCTTTACTTGCTGTTGAATTAAACAGTATCTAAAAACCTACGAGGCCTTGACTTACCTATTCCACTACAAGTAAAGGCAAGGAACTGTTTTCCGAGAACCGGAGCGCCATAGATATAGGAAGAAAGAAAAACTTCTGTCCCCGAAGCGCACTAATTTAAGTCGGTAGTTGAATGACCGAGTGGTTAGAGCGTTCGTCTTTTAAACCAGAGGTCCGGAGTTCAATTCTCGGAGCGCACAATTTTGTCGATTTCTTTCTTCTTCCTCTTTTTAAGTTTTCTTGTTAGTGTTCTACTTTCCACACCAGTAGTATTCTTTAAACCCACCATCAGCCAGCTACAAAATTAATATTCGCTCCTTGCTGAAGTCATTGTTTACCTGATTTCTGCCTCGTTTAATAGCGTAAATTAAATTTCAAGCTGAAAACAGACAGACTACATCAGTTGAAAGAGAATTTTAAACTCAGTAATCACCGAAAATTTGAGAGTGATAATAAATAATTTGAGGAATGAGCGATTAAAAATCTCAAAATTTATAAAGAATAACTCTGTCACCCAGCCCATTTTACAGTTTTGAAAAAGTCAATTTCACCATAAATATTTAACATATGAATCTCAAATTTTCGGTGATTACTGAGTTTAAAGGCAAAACTACGATAACAGTCTGTGTCACTAGAACACAAAGTAAAAATGTTGACTTGCCACAAGTCAAACTCGCTATAAATGTAAAAACATATATGAAATTTATGAGTGGTCCCCGGGGGTGGTCCATGGTCTGCCCTGCACCCTGCGTTTTACTCCGTCCGAATATACTCAGTGTCATAGCGGAATTACTACGGTTCTCCGATCAAAATCCCTCGACGTGTGCTAGCAATCGATCTTATAACCGGGATTGAGTTCGGATGCGACGCAGGTTATCTCATGCTCGATCTAGCAAACCAAATTCTGGACCAAGTTCCAGCGATGCAGATCGTGTGGCAATGAAATTAATCAATTCTACGATAGCGTTATACATTTAGAGTTCAAGATTTCCTTTCTAGGCTTGTGCATGCAAGAACAAGTGTAGTCAAAAGAAAGGAGCTAGAATGGAAGGTTGTCCCTGCAGCCAAAATGATGGTTTGAAATGTTGAAGTACAACCTCGTGACCAGGGTCTTCTCGGTCAGATCCAAGATGGCGGCTACTCCGAGAGAAGACCCCTCTCGGAGTAGCCGCCATCTTTGATCTGACCGAGAAGACCCTGGTCACGAGGTTGGTTGAAGTCACTGTTTGCCACATTCTATTTGTGTTCAAGGTCCATGCATTCTCTGCAAATTTGAAATCAAATTTGAAGAATCGAATCCGTATAATGTTATTGTTTGTTAGCCTGAATTTCAGCCGGTTTGCTTCATTTTAAAAGCCCCTTGACTTCCGTTAATCGTACATTGGATATCGGGGGCCTCGAAAATGGCGGATCGAGAAATTTGAGCTCGCAATGCATCTTCGATGAATGAGCTCCTTTAACTGTTTTTCTCTTAGAGATAAGGAAAAAACAATCTTAATTAGATATACTGTATAACATATTTGGATTCACGTTGATGTACACGTTCGTACACTGAAGCTCCAAATAAAATACTGTCTGTCTTACCAAACCATAGTCTTAAACTCACTGAGAAGTAACTAGGCAAAATATTTTTTGGGCAAAAAGCCCCCCCTCCCCCTCACCGGCGTCCCTGAAACACTTGAATATAAATTCCGTATCTCCGCTCTTTTGATTCTTCAAAGTCAAATATATTTTAATTCCCACAAAAGAAGCCAAACATAAAAGATAATTGACAATTAAACCACCACCCTTCCCCGGACGACCCAATTGCAATATATGGCCTTATTACCTCACACATGTTTTCTGAACAGTTTCAATAACTATGGATATTCCTACTGTTAACGTTGTTTCTGTTTGATGACCTAAACAATTGTTTGGTAGTGTATTATAGTATCAAATAAAGTACTTGCATGATTAATGGGAAATAGAACGGAAATAAAGTTTGGTGAGCAGTTTTTCTCATGCAAGGAATATGGTAAGTAGTTAAGTTGTGCAAAGGTTATTTTCTCTTGATTTAGTACAAGCTCTTAAAAAAAACACTTATATGTATAGATAGATAATGCATTTAAAAGATGTGAAATATAAGAACACTACGTTGTATTGTCCAATCTTGAACTCGAACTGCAAATCGGGTTAAACCTTCATATATACGAATTCAAATCAGAATCGAATCATGCTATGTTGGTTTGGTCAGCTACTCGCCTCTGAAACAGCTCTGGAATTGCTCGAGAGAACACGGTGATCTCCTTTCAATCTTTTTGGTTTGATTGACGAGCCTCGCGAGTACAGTACGTGTCAGTCTACACAGAAAATTTCACATCGACAGGGTGTTCTGTTCCGGAGTAAAAACTGTTTTCAATTTTATGACAGAACGGTCCAGCGTGTTTTGCGAAAGGCATACAAATCGAAGTACTTGTGCAATTTATTTTAACTTGATAAATCCTTAAAAGAGTTTTGAAGTGAAACCCAATTATTTTGATGGGAAATTAAGCTTTTTTTTATGGTCGCCATGTTCGTGTCCCAAAAAACACTGTTATATACTCATTGGACCACAGCTCCGTTAGCCAAATATTCCAATGTTCCAAAAAAATC
The DNA here is from genome assembly GCA_030867875.1 of Actinernus sp. WN-2022. Classification (NCBI taxonomy): domain Eukaryota; kingdom Metazoa; phylum Cnidaria; class Anthozoa; order Actiniaria; family Actinernidae; genus Actinernus; species Actinernus sp. WN-2022. The sequence continues at coordinate 81,204,923 of JAOWCC010001589.1, forward strand.
AGTTTGTAGTTTTACTAGGACCAAAATGTTTTATCTAATTTCATCAACTAAAAGCCAATTTTCTGATCGAGGGCCGATGCCGTTGAAAACCACTAATAAGCTCGGCTTTAATTTAAAAATAATGCTAATTAATCATTTATACTTATACGTCCCCAGAATTATTCAGGATCATGCCAATTCAACTGACTGAAGTGAAACTGAAGTGTTGTAACCATTCTCGTAGTTTTCCACAAACGAATTAAGTTTTGAAGAGCCGCCACAAATCTAAGTATACAGCAGATGACGGAGTCCTATTTACTTAACTAATCTTACACCAGTTATTTGCATTCTGCCGATTGATTTTCTTGTGTGATTATTTCGTCGGCCTCAGTGGCCGGAAAATTGGTTGTGAGCCAACGTTTTGAGAGCCAGCCAATAAAAGGAAAATGTGCCTTTACAGGGGGTATGAGACTACACTGGGTGCCAGAGGTTCTACTGCCCTCTCTAAACCAAAGTTTACGAACGACGAGATGGCTAAACTTTGGCTTTAATAGAGAGGGCAGTAGAACCTCTGGCACCAGGGTAGTATGAGACAAATTAAAACAATCAAGTAGCAGCGATTATAAATTTTAAAATCCATTGTCGCCATGCAACAGAAACGGCCATCAAAAACACGTTCATAATCATAATAGAGACTTTAAGATACTTCGATGGCGACGACGACGTGATGTGAAAAATGGTGTTATCGATCATTTGGTTATTATCGTTACTTTTCTTCTACTTTTGTTGCATTTCTCATCCACGTTTTCGAAAAAATAGAATGTGCACAGAGTCCATTTTAGGTCCCTTGATGTTTTTAATATATATAAACGATTTGCCTAACTCTAATCTTTTATCTAATGTCCGCATGTATGCAGATGACACTACCTTGACATATGCCTCAGATAACCCAGAACAATTAATGCAAACTATGACAACTGATCTTGCAAATGTGTACGAATGGCTTAATGCCAACAAACTTAGTTTGAACACCAGCAAAACAAAGTTTATGTTCCTAGGTACACGTCATAAACTTGGTTTGCTTCCAGAAAATCCTGATATCTGCATAAATGCCTGTAATATCGAAAGAGTCAAGTCCTATAAATACCTTGGGGTACATGTCGATGAATTCCTCACGTGGGAATCACATGTACACCATATCTCTAAAAAGGTTGCCAAAGGACTCGGTGTAATGAGAAGAATAAAACAATTTGTGCCCATCGACACTCTATTTTCTATCTACAATTCGTTAGTTCTTCCCCATTTGGATTACTGTAGCTCTGTCTGGGGATCAATGGGGAAGCCTGGATTATCAGATAAAGTACAGAGGCTTCAAAATAGAGCTGCCAGAATTGTCACCGGTTATGACTATGAAGTTAGATCTAAGGATATTCTTACAGAGCTAGGTTGGAAAAACCTTAATGAAAGACGTCAAATTAAACCAGCTGGCTGGTCTCATGTTCAAAACGTTAAATGGCCATACTCCGGCCTATCTCTTTGATCTTTAAAAAAAACCGAGTGATGTACATGCATATAACCTGCGTCGCTCTGATCATAGTCTTTTTCTCCCTTGACCAAACACTGAAGCCCTAAGGAAAAGTTTTTCCTATATAGGGACTTACCTGTGGAACAACCTTTCAAATAACCAATGCTCAATCACAAATTTTAGAAATGTTATTGTTCATTTATAAGATATATTGTATTTAATTCATATTATAATATTTTGTAATTATATAGTTTTAATATAGGCTCACGGCTCTCTGGAAGAGCATCATGTATGAAGAGATTTTCCGTGATTAAATAAAGTTTAATAAAAAATAATAAATTCCGTTTAGGCCGAACAAATAGCAGTGCCATTTACGTTTTCAGGTTCTCGTTCTCTTCGGAACGTAAACTCAGCATTTTCACGTCGTGTTTTTGCAGACAACAGCTAAAATGAATGCAGCTACGTATATACATGCATTTTCAAGTGCAGTTATTGTATTTTGTAATCAAGTCCATTGTTTCACCGCGTTGCCGTCGACGTTGCCGTCGTAGTATCTTAAAGTCCCTACAGTAATAGAGCGGTTTTCAGTTGAGTGTAGTGAAACCAAACGCAAATTACCCACAGCCAGCCAATCATAGCAGCGAGTAATCACAAGTAACTCATAAATGGCTTCCCTGTGAGCCAATGACAAACCAAAGCAAAACCAAAACCAATAGATGGTTTGCACTCAATCCCCAGAGATTCAAATGACAAAGGGCATGGCGGCCATGTTGGTGTACAGAACAAAAGAAGCTAACGAGGAATATAATGTTACCTGTACACCAACATGGCGGCTATGACGTCACGTGCAAAGGGTCTATTTTACGTTTGGTTTTACTTTGGAATCTGATTGGTTGGTTTACTTTCTCAGCCAATAGGAGAGCTTAGTAAACGCAAAACCAAAACACTTCTGACACTCAATTGAAATCCGTTCTATTATAATAATGTATTTATATAGCGCAATCTCCATAAATGCCCGAGTTCGCTTTACATCAAGTAGAAATCTACAACTATATCTACGCTGTTTCCACAAAAGGAGCCCTAGAACCTAAAACCCCCTTTTGTGAAAACATGCTAGATCTTGTGTGCCTTTAGCTTTAAAAGCCAGTAACTCGTGTTTTTGCCGTTTTCTTGAAACGGCAAATGACAGTTGAAGACTTTAATGGCCTTTCTATCCCATAATTTACTTGTGTGAGATCTATCCCATAATTTCTTTATTTGAGACCTAGAGGTTATGCTTAGGTTAGAAAAAGGCCATTTTCTGGTATTGTTACTCAAAATACAGGAAACTTCCATCCATTAAACGCAATCTACATGAAGAGAACGTTGTATTGCCGTATAGTGCATCGAAATCCACTGAAAGCTCGAGAAATGGCGCCACTTTGAAGATATTAGGGTACACAAGTAACTTTGAGAGATTAAGGTTAGGTTACAAAAAAAACACATTTTCGGATTTTCTACTCCAAATAGGGCAAAACTGGCACGCCAGTCTGAAAGTACAGGAAGAGGCCGTTGTATTGCCGTATAGTGCATCGAAATCCATTAAAAGGTCGAGAAATGGCGCCACTTTGAAATTTAGGTTACACAAGTAAATTAATGCGTACTTGTTGGCTTTAAAAGCCAGTAACTCACTTTTCAACGTTTTGATCCCAAAAATGCACCTTTTTTCTCAGACCTAGTGGAAAATGTACATCTTTCACTAAGCAAATCGTTGCGCCATACGTCAGGCAAAGTTGGTTTTTCGCGAAATTTTTTGAACTACTCCTCCCCACCCCACACCACCCTCATAAAATACCTACAGATCAATTATTGGAAAGAAAGGCCAGAAAAGTCGTAAACTGTCATTTGCCCTTTCAAGAAAGCGGCAAAAACACGAGTAACTGGCTTTTAAAGCTTAAAGGCACACAAGATCTACGCTGTTTCCACAAAAGGAGCCCTAGAACCTAAAACCCCCTTTTGTGAAAACATGCTAGATCTTGTGTGCCTTTAGCTTTAAAAGCCAGTAACTCGTGTTTTTGCCGTTTTCTTGAAACGGCAAATGACAGTTGAAGACTTTAATGGCCTTTCTATCCCATAATTTACTTGTGTGAGATCTATCCCATAATTTCTTTATTTGAGACCTAGAGGTTATGCTTAGGTTAGAAAAAGGCCATTTTCTGGTATTGTTACTCAAAATACAGGAAACTTCCATCCATTAAACGCAATCTACATGAAGAGAACGTTGTATTGCCGTATAGTGCATCGAAATCCACTGAAAGCTCGAGAAATGGCGCCACTTTGAAGATATTAGGGTACACAAGTAACTTTGAGAGATTAAGGTTAGGTTACAAAAAAAACACATTTTCGGATTTTCTACTCCAAATAGGGCAAAACTGGCACGCCAGTCTGAAAGTACAGGAAGAGGCCGTTGTATTGTCGTATAGTGCATCGAAATCCATTAAAAGGTCGAGAAATGGCGCCACTTTGAAATTTAGGTTACACAAGTAAATTAATGCGTACTTGTTGGCTTTAAAAGCCAGTAACTCACTTTTCAACGTTTTGATCCCAAAAATGCACCTTTTTTCTCAGACCTAGTGGAAAATGTACATCTTTCACTAAGCAAATCGTTGCGCCATACGTCAGGCAAAGTTGGTTTTTCGCGAAATTTTTTGAACTACTCCTCCCCACCCCACACCACCCTCATAAAATACCTACAGATCAATTATTGGAAAGAAAGGCCAGAAAAGTCGTAAACTGTCATTTGCCCTTTCAAGAAAGCGGCAAAAACACGAGTAACTGGCTTTTAAAGCTTAAAGGCACACAAGATCTACGCTGTTTCCACAAAAGGAGCCCTAGAACCTAAAACCCCCTTTTGTGAAAACATGCTAGATCTTGTGTGCCTTTAGCTTTAAAAGCCAGTAACTCGTGTTTTTGCCGTTTTCTTGAAACGGCAAATGACAGTTGAAGACTTTAATGGCCTTTCTATCCCATAATTTACTTGTGTGAGATCTATCCCATAATTTCTTTATTTGAGACCTAGAGGTTATGCTTAGGTTAGAAAAAGGCCATTTTCTGGTATTGTTACTCAAAATACAGGAAACTTCCATCCATTAAACGCAATCTACATGAAGAGAACGTTGTATTGCCGTATAGTGCATCGAAATCCACTGAAAGCTCGAGAAATGGCGCCACTTTGAAGATATTAGGGTACACAAGTAACTTTGAGAGATTAAGGTTAGGTTACAAAAAAAAACACATTTTCGGATTTTCTACTCCAAATAGGGCAAAACTGGCACGCCAGTCTGAAAGTACAGGAAGAGGCCGTTGTATTGCCGTATAGTGCATCGAAATCCATTAAAAGGTCGAGAAATGGCGCCACTTTGAAATTTAGGTTACACAAGTAAATTAATGCGTACTTGTTGGCTTTAAAAGCCAGTAACTCACTTTTCAACGTTTTGATCCCAAAAATGCACCTTTTTTCTCAGACCTAGTGGAAAATGTACATCTTTCACTAAGCAAATCGTTGCGCCATACGTCAGGCAAAGTTGGTTTTTCGCGAAATTTTTTGAACTACTCCTCCCCACCCCACACCACCCTCATAAAATACCTACAGATCAATTATTGGAAAGAAAGGCCAGAAAAGTCGTAAACTGTCATTTGCCCTTTCAAGAAAGCGGCAAAAACACGAGTAACTGGCTTTTAAAGCTTAAAGGCACACAAGATCTACGCTGTTTCCACAAAAGGAGCCCTAGAACCTAAAACCCCCTTTTGTGAAAACATGCTAGATCTTGTGTGCCTTTAGCTTTAAAAGCCAGTAACTCGTGTTTTTGCCGTTTTCTTGAAACGGCAAATGACAGTTGAAGACTTTAATGGCCTTTCTATCCCATAATTTACTTGTGTGAGATCTATCCCATAATTTCTTTATTTGAGACCTAGAGGTTATGCTTAGGTTAGAAAAAGGCCATTTTCTGGTATTGTTACTCAAAATACAGGAAACTTCCATCCATTAAACGCAATCTACATGAAGAGAACGTTGTATTGCCGTATAGTGCATCGAAATCCACTGAAAGCTCGAGAAATGGCGCCACTTTGAAGATATTAGGGTACACAAGTAACTTTGAGAGATTAAGGTTAGGTTACAAAAAAAACACATTTTCGGATTTTCTACTCCAAATAGGGCAAAACTGGCACGCCAGTCTGAAAGTACAGGAAGAGGCCGTTGTATTGCCGTATAGTGCATCGAAATCCATTAAAAGGTCGAGAAATGGCGCCACTTTGAAATTTAGGTTACACAAGTAAATTAATGCGTACTTGTTGGCTTTAAAAGCCAGTAACTCACTTTTCAACGTTTTGATCCCAAAAATGCACCTTTTTTCTCAGACCTAGTGGAAAATGTACATCTTTCACTAAGCAAATCGTTGCGCCATACGTCAGGCAAAGTTGGTTTTTCGCGAAATTTTTTGAACTACTCCTCCCCACCCCACACCACCCTCATAAAATACCTACAGATCAATTATTGGAAAGAAAGGCCAGAAAAGTCGTAAACTGTCATTTGCCCTTTCAAGAAAGCGGCAAAAACACGAGTAACTGGCTTTTAAAGCTTAAAGGCACACAAGATCTACGCTGTTTCCACAAAAGGAGCCCTAGAACCTAAAACCCCCTTTTGTGAAAACATGCTAGATCTTGTGTGCCTTTAGCTTTAAAAGCCAGTAACTCGTGTTTTTGCCGTTTTCTTGAAACGGCAAATGACAGTTGAAGACTTTAATGGCCTTTCTATCCCATAATTTACTTGTGTGAGATCTATCCCATAATTTCTTTATTTGAGACCTAGAGGTTATGCTTAGGTTAGAAAAAGGCCATTTTCTGGTATTGTTACTCAAAATACAGGAAACTTCCATCCATTAAACGCAATCTACATGAAGAGAACGTTGTATTGCCGTATAGTGCATCGAAATCCACTGAAAGCTCGAGAAATGGCGCCACTTTGAAGATATTAGGGTACACAAGTAACTTTGAGAGATTAAGGTTAGGTTACAAAAAAAACACATTTTCGGATTTTCTACTCCAAATAGGGCAAAACTGGCACGCCAGTCTGAAAGTACAGGAAGAGGCCGTTGTATTGCCGTATAGTGCATCGAAATCCATTAAAAGGTCGAGAAATGGCGCCACTTTGAAATTTAGGTTACACAAGTAAATTAATGCGTACTTGTTGGCTTTAAAAGCCAGTAACTCACTTTTCAACGTTTTGATCCCAAAAATGCACCTTTTTTCTCAGACCTAGTGGAAAATGTACATCTTTCACTAAGCAAATCGTTGCGCCATACGTCAGGCAAAGTTGGTTTTTCGCGAAATTTTTTGAACTACTCCTCCCCACCCCACACCACCCTCATAAAATACCTACAGATCAATTATTGGAAAGAAAGGCCAGAAAAGTCGTAAACTGTCATTTGCCCTTTCAAGAAAGCGGCAAAAACACGAGTAACTGGCTTTTAAAGCTTAAAGGCACACAAGATCTACGCTGTTTCCACAAAAGGAGCCCTAGAACCTAAAACCCCCTTTTGTGAAAACATGCTAGATCTTGTGTGCCTTTAGCTTTAAAAGCCAGTAACTCGTGTTTTTGCCGTTTTCTTGAAACGGCAAATGACAGTTGAAGACTTTAATGGCCTTTCTATCCCATAATTTACTTGTGTGAGATCTATCCCATAATTTCTTTATTTGAGACCTAGAGGTTATGCTTAGGTTAGAAAAAGGCCATTTTCTGGTATTGTTACTCAAAATACAGGAAACTTCCATCCATTAAACGCAATCTACATGAAGAGAACGTTGTATTGCCGTATAGTGCATCGAAATCCACTGAAAGCTCGAGAAATGGCGCCACTTTGAAGATATTAGGGTACACAAGTAACTTTGAGAGATTAAGGTTAGGTTACAAAAAAAAACACATTTTCGGATTTTCTACTCCAAATAGGGCAAAACTGGCACGCCAGTCTGAAAGTACAGGAAGAGGCCGTTGTATTGCCGTATAGTGCATCGAAATCCATTAAAAGGTCGAGAAATGGCGCCACTTTGAAATTTAGGTTACACAAGTAAATTAATGCGTACTTGTTGGCTTTAAAAGCCAGTAACTCACTTTTCAACGTTTTGATCCCAAAAATGCACCTTTTTTCTCAGACCTAGTGGAAAATGTACATCTTTCACTAAGCAAATCGTTGCGCCATACGTCAGGCAAAGTTGGTTTTTCGCGAAATTTTTTGAACTACTCCTCCCCACCCCACACCACCCTCATAAAATACCTACAGATCAATTATTGGAAAGAAAGGCCAGAAAAGTCGTAAACTGTCATTTGCCCTTTCAAGAAAGCGGCAAAAACACGAGTAACTGGCTTTTAAAGCTTAAAGGCACACAAGATCTACGCTGTTTCCACAAAAGGAGCCCTAGAACCTAAAACCCCCTTTTGTGAAAACATGCTAGATCTTGTGTGCCTTTAGCTTTAAAAGCCAGTAACTCGTGTTTTTGCCGTTTTCTTGAAACGGCAAATGACAGTTGAAGACTTTAATGGCCTTTCTATCCCATAATTTACTTGTGTGAGATCTATCCCATAATTTCTTTATTTGAGACCTAGAGGTTATGCTTAGGTTAGAAAAAGGCCATTTTCTGGTATTGTTACTCAAAATACAGGAAACTTCCATCCATTAAACGCAATCTACATGAAGAGAACGTTGTATTGCCGTATAGTGCATCGAAATCCACTGAAAGCTCGAGAAATGGCGCCACTTTGAAGATATTAGGGTACACAAGTAACTTTGAGAGATTAAGGTTAGGTTACAAAAAAAACACATTTTCGGATTTTCTACTCCAAATAGGGCAAAACTGGCACGCCAGTCTGAAAGTACAGGAAGAGGCCGTTGTATTGCCGTATAGTGCATCGAAATCCATTAAAAGGTCGAGAAATGGCGCCACTTTGAAATTTAGGTTACACAAGTAAATTAATGCGTACTTGTTGGCTTTAAAAGCCAGTAACTCACTTTTCAACGTTTTGATCCCAAAAATGCACCTTTTTTCTCAGACCTAGTGGAAAATGTACATCTTTCACTAAGCAAATCGTTGCGCCATACGTCAGGCAAAGTTGGTTTTTCGCGAAATTTTTTGAACTACTCCTCCCCACCCCACACCACCCTCATAAAATACCTACAGATCAATTATTGGAAAGAAAGGCCAGAAAAGTCGTAAACTGTCATTTGCCCTTTCAAGAAAGCGGCAAAAACACGAGTAACTGGCTTTTAAAGCTTAAAGGCACACAAGATCTACGCTGTTTCCACAAAAGGAGCCCTAGAACCTAAAACCCCCTTTTGTGAAAACATGCTAGATCTTGTGTGCCTTTAGCTTTAAAAGCCAGTAACTCGTGTTTTTGCCGTTTTCTTGAAACGGCAAATGACAGTTGAAGACTTTAATGGCCTTTCTATCCCATAATTTACTTGTGTGAGATCTATCCCATAATTTCTTTATTTGAGACCTAGAGGTTATGCTTAGGTTAGAAAAAGGCCATTTTCTGGTATTGTTACTCAAAATACAGGAAACTTCCATCCATTAAACGCAATCTACATGAAGAGAACGTTGTATTGCCGTATAGTGCATCGAAATCCACTGAAAGCTCGAGAAATGGCGCCACTTTGAAGATATTAGGGTACACAAGTAACTTTGAGAGATTAAGGTTAGGTTACAAAAAAAACACATTTTCGGATTTTCTACTCCAAATAGGGCAAAACTGGCACGCCAGTCTGAAAGTACAGGAAGAGGCCGTTGTATTGCCGTATAGTGCATCGAAATCCATTAAAAGGTCGAGAAATGGCGCCACTTTGAAATTTAGGTTACACAAGTAAATTAATGCGTACTTGTTGGCTTTAAAAGCCAGTAACTCACTTTTCAACGTTTTGATCCCAAAAATGCACCTTTTTTCTCAGACCTAGTGGAAAATGTACATCTTTCACTAAGCAAATCGTTGCGCCATACGTCAGGCAAAGTTGGTTTTTCGCGAAATTTTTTGAACTACTCCTCCCCACCCCACACCACCCTCATAAAATACCTACAGATCAATTATTGGAAAGAAAGGCCAGAAAAGTCGTAAACTGTCATTTGCCCTTTCAAGAAAGCGGCAAAAACACGAGTAACTGGCTTTTAAAGCTTAAAGGCACACAAGATCTACGCTGTTTCCACAAAAGGAGCCCTAGAACCTAAAACCCCCTTTTGTGAAAACATGCTAGATCTTGTGTGCCTTTAGCTTTAAAAGCCAGTAACTCGTGTTTTTGCCGTTTTCTTGAAACGGCAAATGACAGTTGAAGACTTTAATGGCCTTTCTATCCCATAATTTACTTGTGTGAGATCTATCCCATAATTTCTTTATTTGAGACCTAGAGGTTATGCTTAGGTTAGAAAAAGGCCATTTTCTGGTATTGTTACTCAAAATACAGGAAACTTCCATCCATTAAACGCAATCTACATGAAGAGAACGTTGTATTGCCGTATAGTGCATCGAAATCCACTGAAAGCTCGAGAAATGGCGCCACTTTGAAGATATTAGGGTACACAAGTAACTTTGAGAGATTAAGGTTAGGTTACAAAAAAACACATTTTCGGATTTTCTACTCCAAATAGGGCAAAACTGGCACGCCAGTCTGAAAGTACAGGAAGAGGCCGTTGTATTGTCGTATAGTGCATCGAAATCCATTAAAAGGTCGAGAAATGGCGCCACTTTGAAATTTAGGTTACACAAGTAAATTAATGCGTACTTGTTGGCTTTAAAAGCCAGTAACTCACTTTTCAACGTTTTGATCCCAAAAATGCACCTTTTTTCTCAGACCTAGTGGAAAATGTACATCTTTCACTAAGCAAATCGTTGCGCCATACGTCAGGCAAAGTTGGTTTTTCGCGAAATTTTTTGAACTACTCCTCCCCACCCCACACCACCCTCATAAAATACCTACAGATCAATTATTGGAAAGAAAGGCCAGAAAAGTCGTAAACTGTCATTTGCCCTTTCAAGAAAGCGGCAAAAACACGAGTAACTGGCTTTTAAAGCTTAAAGGCACACAAGATCTACGCTGTTTCCACAAAAGGAGCCCTAGAACCTAAAACCCCCTTTTGTGAAAACATGCTAGATCTTGTGTGCCTTTAGCTTTAAAAGCCAGTAACTCGTGTTTTTGCCGTTTTCTTGAAACGGCAAATGACAGTTGAAGACTTTAATGGCCTTTCTATCCCATAATTTACTTGTGTGAGATCTATCCCATAATTTCTTTATTTGAGACCTAGAGGTTATGCTTAGGTTAGAAAAAGGCCATTTTCTGGTATTGTTACTCAAAATACAGGAAACTTCCATCCATTAAACGCAATCTACATGAAGAGAACGTTGTATTGCCGTATAGTGCATCGAAATCCACTGAAAGCTCGAGAAATGGCGCCACTTTGAAGATATTAGGGTACACAAGTAACTTTGAGAGATTAAGGTTAGGTTACAAAAAAAACACATTTTCGGATTTTCTACTCCAAATAGGGCAAAACTGGCACGCCAGTCTGAAAGTACAGGAAGAGGCCGTTGTATTGCCGTATAGTGCATCGAAATCCATTAAAAGGTCGAGAAATGGCGCCACTTTGAAATTTAGGTTACACAAGTAAATTAATGCGTACTTGTTGGCTTTAAAAGCCAGTAACTCACTTTTCAACGTTTTGATCCCAAAAATGCACCTTTTTTCTCAGACCTAGTGGAAAATGTACATCTTTCACTAAGCAAATCGTTGCGCCATACGTCAGGCAAAGTTGGTTTTTCGCGAAATTTTTTGAACTACTCCTCCCCACCCCACACCACCCTCATAAAATACCTACAGATCAATTATTGGAAAGAAAGGCCAGAAAAGTCGTAAACTGTCATTTGCCCTTTCAAGAAAGCGGCAAAAACACGAGTAACTGGCTTTTAAAGCTTAAAGGCACACAAGATCTACGCTGTTTCCACAAAAGGAGCCCTAGAACCTAAAACCCCCTTTTGTGAAAACATGCTAGATCTTGTGTGCCTTTAGCTTTAAAAGCCAGTAACTCGTGTTTTTGCCGTTTTCTTGAAACGGCAAATGACAGTTGAAGACTTTAATGGCCTTTCTATCCCATAATTTACTTGTGTGAGATCTATCCCATAATTTCTTTATTTGAGACCTAGAGGTTATGCTTAGGTTAGAAAAAGGCCATTTTCTGGTATTGTTACTCAAAATACAGGAAACTTCCATCCATTAAACGCAATCTACATGAAGAGAACGTTGTATTGCCGTATAGTGCATCGAAATCCACTGAAAGCTCGAGAAATGGCGCCACTTTGAAGATATTAGGGTACACAAGTAACTTTGAGAGATTAAGGTTAGGTTACAAAAAAACACATTTTCGGATTTTCTACTCCAAATAGGGCAAAACTGGCACGCCAGTCTGAAAGTACAGGAAGAGGCCGTTGTATTGTCGTATAGTGCATCGAAATCCATTAAAAGGTCGAGAAATGGCGCCACTTTGAAATTTAGGTTACACAAGTAAATTAATGCGTACTTGTTGGCTTTAAAAGCCAGTAACTCACTTTTCAACGTTTTGATCCCAAAAATGCACCTTTTTTCTCAGACCTAGTGGAAAATGTACATCTTTCACTAAGCAAATCGTTGCGCCATACGTCAGGCAAAGTTGGTTTTTCGCGAAATTTTTTGAACTACTCCTCCCCACCCCACACCACCCTCATAAAATACCTACAGATCAATTATTGGAAAGAAAGGCCAGAAAAGTCGTAAACTGTCATTTGCCCTTTCAAGAAAGCGGCAAAAACACGAGTAACTGGCTTTTAAAGCTTAAAGGCACACAAGATCTACGCTGTTTCCACAAAAGGAGCCCTAGAACCTAAAACCCCCTTTTGTGAAAACATGCTAGATCTTGTGTGCCTTTAGCTTTAAAAGCCAGTAACTCGTGTTTTTGCCGTTTTCTTGAAACGGCAAATGACAGTTGAAGACTTTAATGGCCTTTCTATCCCATAATTTACTTGTGTGAGATCTATCCCATAATTTCTTTATTTGAGACCTAGAGGTTATGCTTAGGTTAGAAAAAGGCCATTTTCTGGTATTGTTACTCAAAATACAGGAAACTTCCATCCATTAAACGCAATCTACATGAAGAGAACGTTGTATTGCCGTATAGTGCATCGAAATCCACTGAAAGCTCGAGAAATGGCGCCACTTTGAAGATATTAGGGTACACAAGTAACTTTGAGAGATTAAGGTTAGGTTACAAAAAAAAAAACATTTTCGGATTTTCTACTCCAAATAGGGCAAAACTGGCACGCCAGTCTGAAAGTACAGGAAGAGGCCGTTGTATTGCCGTATAGTGCATCGAAATCCATTAAAAGGTCGAGAAATGGCGCCACTTTGAAATTTAGGTTACACAAGTAAATTAATGCGTACTTGTTGGCTTTAAAAGCCAGTAACTCACTTTTCAACGTTTTGATCCCAAAAATGCACCTTTTTTCTCAGACCTAGTGGAAAATGTACATCTTTCACTAAGCAAATCGTTGCGCCATACGTCAGGCAAAGTTGGTTTTTCGCGAAATTTTTTGAACTACTCCTCCCCACCCCACACCACCCTCATAAAATACCTACAGATCAATTATTGGAAAGAAAGGCCAGAAAAGTCGTAAACTGTCATTTGCCCTTTCAAGAAAGCGGCAAAAACACGAGTAACTGGCTTTTAAAGCTTAAAGGCACACAAGATCTACGCTGTTTCCACAAAAGGAGCCCTAGAACCTAAAACCCCCTTTTGTGAAAACATGCTAGATCTTGTGTGCCTTTAGCTTTAAAAGCCAGTAACTCGTGTTTTTGCCGTTTTCTTGAAACGGCAAATGACAGTTGAAGACTTTAATGGCCTTTCTATCCCATAATTTACTTGTGTGAGATCTATCCCATAATTTCTTTATTTGAGACCTAGAGGTTATGCTTAGGTTAGAAAAAGGCCATTTTCTGGTATTGTTACTCAAAATACAGGAAACTTCCATCCATTAAACGCAATCTACATGAAGAGAACGTTGTATTGCCGTATAGTGCATCGAAATCCACTGAAAGCTCGAGAAATGGCGCCACTTTGAAGATATTAGGGTACACAAGTAACTTTGAGAGATTAAGGTTAGGTTACAAAAAAAAAACATTTTCGGATTTTCTACTCCAAATAGGGCAAAACTGGCACGCCAGTCTGAAAGTACAGGAAGAGGCCGTTGTATTGCCGTATAGTGCATCGAAATCCATTAAAAGGTCGAGAAATGGCGCCACTTTGAAATTTAGGTTACACAAGTAAATTAATGCGTACTTGTTGGCTTTAAAAGCCAGTAACTCACTTTTCAACGTTTTGATCCCAAAAATGCACCTTTTTTCTCAGACCTAGTGGAAAATGTACATCTTTCACTAAGCAAATCGTTGCGCCATACGTCAGGCAAAGTTGGTTTTTCGCGAAATTTTTTGAACTACTCCTCCCCACCCCACACCACCCTCATAAAATACCTACAGATCAATTATTGGAAAGAAAGGCCAGAAAAGTCGTAAACTGTCATTTGCCCTTTCAAGAAAGCGGCAAAAACACGAGTAACTGGCTTTTAAAGCTTAAAGGCACACAAGATCTACGCTGTTTCCACAAAAGGAGCCCTAGAACCTAAAACCCCCTTTTGTGAAAACATGCTAGATCTTGTGTGCCTTTAGCTTTAAAAGCCAGTAACTCGTGTTTTTGCCGTTTTCTTGAAACGGCAAATGACAGTTGAAGACTTTAATGGCCTTTCTATCCCATAATTTACTTGTGTGAGATCTATCCCATAATTTCTTTATTTGAGACCTAGAGGTTATGCTTAGGTTAGAAAAAGGCCATTTTCTGGTATTGTTACTCAAAATACAGGAAACTTCCATCCATTAAACGCAATCTACATGAAGAGAACGTTGTATTGCCGTATAGTGCATCGAAATCCACTGAAAGCTCGAGAAATGGCGCCACTTTGAAGATATTAGGGTACACAAGTAACTTTGAGAGATTAAGGTTAGGTTACAAAAAAAAAACATTTTCGGATTTTCTACTCCAAATAGGGCAAAACTGGCACGCCAGTCTGAAAGTACAGGAAGAGGCCGTTGTATTGCCGTATAGTGCATCGAAATCCATTAAAAGGTCGAGAAATGGCGCCACTTTGAAATTTAGGTTACACAAGTAAATTAATGCGTACTTGTTGGCTTTAAAAGCCAGTAACTCACTTTTCAACGTTTTGATCCCAAAAATGCACCTTTTTTCTCAGACCTAGTGGAAAATGTACATCTTTCACTAAGCAAATCGTTGCGCCATACGTCAGGCAAAGTTGGTTTTTCGCGAAATTTTTTGAACTACTCCTCCCCACCCCACACCACCCTCATAAAATACCTACAGATCAATTATTGGAAAGAAAGGCCAGAAAAGTCGTAAACTGTCATTTGCCCTTTCAAGAAAGCGGCAAAAACACGAGTAACTGGCTTTTAAAGCTTAAAGGCACACAAGATCTACGCTGTTTCCACAAAAGGAGCCCTAGAACCTAAAACCCCCTTTTGTGAAAACATGCTAGATCTTGTGTGCCTTTAGCTTTAAAAGCCAGTAACTCGTGTTTTTGCCGTTTTCTTGAAACGGCAAATGACAGTTGAAGACTTTAATGGCCTTTCTATCCCATAATTTACTTGTGTGAGATCTATCCCATAATTTCTTTATTTGAGACCTAGAGGTTATGCTTAGGTTAGAAAAAGGCCATTTTCTGGTATTGTTACTCAAAATACAGGAAACTTCCATCCATTAAACGCAATCTACATGAAGAGAACGTTGTATTGCCGTATAGTGCATCGAAATCCACTGAAAGCTCGAGAAATGGCGCCACTTTGAAGATATTAGGGTACACAAGTAACTTTGAGAGATTAAGGTTAGGTTACAAAAAAACACATTTTCGGATTTTCTACTCCAAATAGGGCAAAACTGGCACGCCAGTCTGAAAGTACAGGAAGAGGCCGTTGTATTGTCGTATAGTGCATCGAAATCCATTAAAAGGTCGAGAAATGGCGCCACTTTGAAATTTAGGTTACACAAGTAAATTAATGCGTACTTGTTGGCTTTAAAAGCCAGTAACTCACTTTTCAACGTTTTGATCCCAAAAATGCACCTTTTTTCTCAGACCTAGTGGAAAATGTACATCTTTCACTAAGCAAATCGTTGCGCCATACGTCAGGCAAAGTTGGTTTTTCGCGAAATTTTTTGAACTACTCCTCCCCACCCCACACCACCCTCATAAAATACCTACAGATCAATTATTGGAAAGAAAGGCCAGAAAAGTCGTAAACTGTCATTTGCCCTTTCAAGAAAGCGGCAAAAACACGAGTAACTGGCTTTTAAAGCTTAAAGGCACACAAGATCTACGCTGTTTCCACAAAAGGAGCCCTAGAACCTAAAACCCCCTTTTGTGAAAACATGCTAGATCTTGTGTGCCTTTAGCTTTAAAAGCCAGTAACTCGTGTTTTTGCCGTTTTCTTGAAACGGCAAATGACAGTTGAAGACTTTAATGGCCTTTCTATCCCATAATTTACTTGTGTGAGATCTATCCCATAATTTCTTTATTTGAGACCTAGAGGTTATGCTTAGGTTAGAAAAAGGCCATTTTCTGGTATTGTTACTCAAAATACAGGAAACTTCCATCCATTAAACGCAATCTACATGAAGAGAACGTTGTATTGCCGTATAGTGCATCGAAATCCACTGAAAGCTCGAGAAATGGCGCCACTTTGAAGATATTAGGGTACACAAGTAACTTTGAGAGATTAAGGTTAGGTTACAAAAAAAAAAACATTTTCGGATTTTCTACTCCAAATAGGGCAAAACTGGCACGCCAGTCTGAAAGTACAGGAAGAGGCCGTTGTATTGCCGTATAGTGCATCGAAATCCATTAAAAGGTCGAGAAATGGCGCCACTTTGAAATTTAGGTTACACAAGTAAATTAATGCGTACTTGTTGGCTTTAAAAGCCAGTAACTCACTTTTCAACGTTTTGATCCCAAAAATGCACCTTTTTTCTCAGACCTAGTGGAAAATGTACATCTTTCACTAAGCAAATCGTTGCGCCATACGTCAGGCAAAGTTGGTTTTTCGCGAAATTTTTTGAACTACTCCTCCCCACCCCACACCACCCTCATAAAATACCTACAGATCAATTATTGGAAAGAAAGGCCAGAAAAGTCGTAAACTGTCATTTGCCCTTTCAAGAAAGCGGCAAAAACACGAGTAACTGGCTTTTAAAGCTTAAAGGCACACAAGATCTACGCTGTTTCCACAAAAGGAGCCCTAGAACCTAAAACCCCCTTTTGTGAAAACATGCTAGATCTTGTGTGCCTTTAGCTTTAAAAGCCAGTAACTCGTGTTTTTGCCGTTTTCTTGAAACGGCAAATGACAGTTGAAGACTTTAATGGCCTTTCTATCCCATAATTTACTTGTGTGAGATCTATCCCATAATTTCTTTATTTGAGACCTAGAGGTTATGCTTAGGTTAGAAAAAGGCCATTTTCTGGTATTGTTACTCAAAATACAGGAAACTTCCATCCATTAAACGCAATCTACATGAAGAGAACGTTGTATTGCCGTATAGTGCATCGAAATCCACTGAAAGCTCGAGAAATGGCGCCACTTTGAAGATATTAGGGTACACAAGTAACTTTGAGAGATTAAGGTTAGGTTACAAAAAAAAAACATTTTCGGATTTTCTACTCCAAATAGGGCAAAACTGGCACGCCAGTCTGAAAGTACAGGAAGAGGCCGTTGTATTGCCGTATAGTGCATCGAAATCCATTAAAAGGTCGAGAAATGGCGCCACTTTGAAATTTAGGTTACACAAGTAAATTAATGCGTACTTGTTGGCTTTAAAAGCCAGTAACTCACTTTTCAACGTTTTGATCCCAAAAATGCACCTTTTTTCTCAGACCTAGTGGAAAATGTACATCTTTCACTAAGCAAATCGTTGCGCCATACGTCAGGCAAAGTTGGTTTTTCGCGAAATTTTTTGAACTACTCCTCCCCACCCCACACCACCCTCATAAAATACCTACAGATCAATTATTGGAAAGAAAGGCCAGAAAAGTCGTAAACTGTCATTTGCCCTTTCAAGAAAGCGGCAAAAACACGAGTAACTGGCTTTTAAAGCTTAAAGGCACACAAGATCTACGCTGTTTCCACAAAAGGAGCCCTAGAACCTAAAACCCCCTTTTGTGAAAACATGCTAGATCTTGTGTGCCTTTAGCTTTAAAAGCCAGTAACTCGTGTTTTTGCCGTTTTCTTGAAACGGCAAATGACAGTTGAAGACTTTAATGGCCTTTCTATCCCATAATTTACTTGTGTGAGATCTATCCCATAATTTCTTTATTTGAGACCTAGAGGTTATGCTTAGGTTAGAAAAAGGCCATTTTCTGGTATTGTTACTCAAAATACAGGAAACTTCCATCCATTAAACGCAATCTACATGAAGAGAACGTTGTATTGCCGTATAGTGCATCGAAATCCACTGAAAGCTCGAGAAATGGCGCCACTTTGAAGATATTAGGGTACACAAGTAACTTTGAGAGATTAAGGTTAGGTTACAAAAAAACACATTTTCGGATTTTCTACTCCAAATAGGGCAAAACTGGCACGCCAGTCTGAAAGTACAGGAAGAGGCCGTTGTATTGTCGTATAGTGCATCGAAATCCATTAAAAGGTCGAGAAATGGCGCCACTTTGAAATTTAGGTTACACAAGTAAATTAATGCGTACTTGTTGGCTTTAAAAGCCAGTAACTCACTTTTCAACGTTTTGATCCCAAAAATGCACCTTTTTTCTCAGACCTAGTGGAAAATGTACATCTTTCACTAAGCAAATCGTTGCGCCATACGTCAGGCAAAGTTGGTTTTTCGCGAAATTTTTTGAACTACTCCTCCCCACCCCACACCACCCTCATAAAATACCTACAGATCAATTATTGGAAAGAAAGGCCAGAAAAGTCGTAAACTGTCATTTGCCCTTTCAAGAAAGCGGCAAAAACACGAGTAACTGGCTTTTAAAGCTTAAAGGCACACAAGATCTACGCTGTTTCCACAAAAGGAGCCCTAGAACCTAAAACCCCCTTTTGTGAAAACATGCTAGATCTTGTGTGCCTTTAGCTTTAAAAGCCAGTAACTCGTGTTTTTGCCGTTTTCTTGAAACGGCAAATGACAGTTGAAGACTTTAATGGCCTTTCTATCCCATAATTTACTTGTGTGAGATCTATCCCATAATTTCTTTATTTGAGACCTAGAGGTTATGCTTAGGTTAGAAAAAGGCCATTTTCTGGTATTGTTACTCAAAATACAGGAAACTTCCATCCATTAAACGCAATCTACATGAAGAGAACGTTGTATTGCCGTATAGTGCATCGAAATCCACTGAAAGCTCGAGAAATGGCGCCACTTTGAAGATATTAGGGTACACAAGTAACTTTGAGAGATTAAGGTTAGGTTACAAAAAAAAAAACATTTTCGGATTTTCTACTCCAAATAGGGCAAAACTGGCACGCCAGTCTGAAAGTACAGGAAGAGGCCGTTGTATTGCCGTATAGTGCATCGAAATCCATTAAAAGGTCGAGAAATGGCGCCACTTTGAAATTTAGGTTACACAAGTAAATTAATGCGTACTTGTTGGCTTTAAAAGCCAGTAACTCACTTTTCAACGTTTTGATCCCAAAAATGCACCTTTTTTCTCAGACCTAGTGGAAAATGTACATCTTTCACTAAGCAAATCGTTGCGCCATACGTCAGGCAAAGTTGGTTTTTCGCGAAATTTTTTGAACTACTCCTCCCCACCCCACACCACCCTCATAAAATACCTACAGATCAATTATTGGAAAGAAAGGCCAGAAAAGTCGTAAACTGTCATTTGCCCTTTCAAGAAAGCGGCAAAAACACGAGTAACTGGCTTTTAAAGCTTAAAGGCACACAAGATCTACGCTGTTTCCACAAAAGGAGCCCTAGAACCTAAAACCCCCTTTTGTGAAAACATGCTAGATCTTGTGTGCCTTTAGCTTTAAAAGCCAGTAACTCGTGTTTTTGCCGTTTTCTTGAAACGGCAAATGACAGTTGAAGACTTTAATGGCCTTTCTATCCCATAATTTACTTGTGTGAGATCTATCCCATAATTTCTTTATTTGAGACCTAGAGGTTATGCTTAGGTTAGAAAAAGGCCATTTTCTGGTATTGTTACTCAAAATACAGGAAACTTCCATCCATTAAACGCAATCTACATGAAGAGAACGTTGTATTGCCGTATAGTGCATCGAAATCCACTGAAAGCTCGAGAAATGGCGCCACTTTGAAGATATTAGGGTACACAAGTAACTTTGAGAGATTAAGGTTAGGTTACAAAAAAAAAACATTTTCGGATTTTCTACTCCAAATAGGGCAAAACTGGCACGCCAGTCTGAAAGTACAGGAAGAGGCCGTTGTATTGCCGTATAGTGCATCGAAATCCATTAAAAGGTCGAGAAATGGCGCCACTTTGAAATTTAGGTTACACAAGTAAATTAATGCGTACTTGTTGGCTTTAAAAGCCAGTAACTCACTTTTCAACGTTTTGATCCCAAAAATGCACCTTTTTTCTCAGACCTAGTGGAAAATGTACATCTTTCACTAAGCAAATCGTTGCGCCATACGTCAGGCAAAGTTGGTTTTTCGCGAAATTTTTTGAACTACTCCTCCCCACCCCACACCACCCTCATAAAATACCTACAGATCAATTATTGGAAAGAAAGGCCAGAAAAGTCGTAAACTGTCATTTGCCCTTTCAAGAAAGCGGCAAAAACACGAGTAACTGGCTTTTAAAGCTTAAAGGCACACAAGATCTACGCTGTTTCCACAAAAGGAGCCCTAGAACCTAAAACCCCCTTTTGTGAAAACATGCTAGATCTTGTGTGCCTTTAGCTTTAAAAGCCAGTAACTCGTGTTTTTGCCGTTTTCTTGAAACGGCAAATGACAGTTGAAGACTTTAATGGCCTTTCTATCCCATAATTTACTTGTGTGAGATCTATCCCATAATTTCTTTATTTGAGACCTAGAGGTTATGCTTAGGTTAGAAAAAGGCCATTTTCTGGTATTGTTACTCAAAATACAGGAAACTTCCATCCATTAAACGCAATCTACATGAAGAGAACGTTGTATTGCCGTATAGTGCATCGAAATCCACTGAAAGCTCGAGAAATGGCGCCACTTTGAAGATATTAGGGTACACAAGTAACTTTGAGAGATTAAGGTTAGGTTACAAAAAAAAAAACATTTTCGGATTTTCTACTCCAAATAGGGCAAAACTGGCACGCCAGTCTGAAAGTACAGGAAGAGGCCGTTGTATTGCCGTATAGTGCATCGAAATCCATTAAAAGGTCGAGAAATGGCGCCACTTTGAAATTTAGGTTACACAAGTAAATTAATGCGTACTTGTTGGCTTTAAAAGCCAGTAACTCACTTTTCAACGTTTTGATCCCAAAAATGCACCTTTTTTCTCAGACCTAGTGGAAAATGTACATCTTTCACTAAGCAAATCGTTGCGCCATACGTCAGGCAAAGTTGGTTTTTCGCGAAATTTTTTGAACTACTCCTCCCCACCCCACACCACCCTCATAAAATACCTACAGATCAATTATTGGAAAGAAAGGCCAGAAAAGTCGTAAACTGTCATTTGCCCTTTCAAGAAAGCGGCAAAAACACGAGTAACTGGCTTTTAAAGCTTAAAGGCACACAAGATCTACGCTGTTTCCACAAAAGGAGCCCTAGAACCTAAAACCCCCTTTTGTGAAAACATGCTAGATCTTGTGTGCCTTTAGCTTTAAAAGCCAGTAACTCGTGTTTTTGCCGTTTTCTTGAAACGGCAAATGACAGTTGAAGACTTTAATGGCCTTTCTATCCCATAATTTACTTGTGTGAGATCTATCCCATAATTTCTTTATTTGAGACCTAGAGGTTATGCTTAGGTTAGAAAAA
Source organism: Actinernus sp. WN-2022 (assembly GCA_030867875.1). NCBI lineage: Eukaryota > Metazoa > Cnidaria > Anthozoa > Actiniaria > Actinernidae > Actinernus > Actinernus sp. WN-2022. The sequence goes on from JAOWCC010001589.1 coordinate 81,226,515, forward strand.
GGCCATTTTCTGGTATTGTTACTCAAAATACAGGAAACTTCCATCCATTAAACGCAATCTACATGAAGAGAACGTTGTATTGCCGTATAGTGCATCGAAATCCACTGAAAGCTCGAGAAATGGCGCCACTTTGAAGATATTAGGGTACACAAGTAACTTTGAGAGATTAAGGTTAGGTTACAAAAAAAACACATTTTCGGATTTTCTACTCCAAATAGGGCAAAACTGGCACGCCAGTCTGAAAGTACAGGAAGAGGCCGTTGTATTGCCGTATAGTGCATCGAAATCCATTAAAAGGTCGAGAAATGGCGCCACTTTGAAATTTAGGTTACACAAGTAAATTAATGCGTACTTGTTGGCTTTAAAAGCCAGTAACTCACTTTTCAACGTTTTGATCCCAAAAATGCACCTTTTTTCTCAGACCTAGTGGAAAATGTACATCTTTCACTAAGCAAATCGTTGCGCCATACGTCAGGCAAAGTTGGTTTTTCGCGAAATTTTTTGAACTACTCCTCCCCACCCCACACCACCCTCATAAAATACCTACAGATCAATTATTGGAAAGAAAGGCCAGAAAAGTCGTAAACTGTCATTTGCCCTTTCAAGAAAGCGGCAAAAACACGAGTAACTGGCTTTTAAAGCTTAAAGGCACACAAGATCTACGCTGTTTCCACAAAAGGAGCCCTAGAACCTAAAACCCCCTTTTGTGAAAACATGCTAGATCTTGTGTGCCTTTAGCTTTAAAAGCCAGTAACTCGTGTTTTTGCCGTTTTCTTGAAACGGCAAATGACAGTTGAAGACTTTAATGGCCTTTCTATCCCATAATTTACTTGTGTGAGATCTATCCCATAATTTCTTTATTTGAGACCTAGAGGTTATGCTTAGGTTAGAAAAAGGCCATTTTCTGGTATTGTTACTCAAAATACAGGAAACTTCCATCCATTAAACGCAATCTACATGAAGAGAACGTTGTATTGCCGTATAGTGCATCGAAATCCACTGAAAGCTCGAGAAATGGCGCCACTTTGAAGATATTAGGGTACACAAGTAACTTTGAGAGATTAAGGTTAGGTTACAAAAAAAACACATTTTCGGATTTTCTACTCCAAATAGGGCAAAACTGGCACGCCAGTCTGAAAGTACAGGAAGAGGCCGTTGTATTGCCGTATAGTGCATCGAAATCCATTAAAAGGTCGAGAAATGGCGCCACTTTGAAATTTAGGTTACACAAGTAAATTAATGCGTACTTGTTGGCTTTAAAAGCCAGTAACTCACTTTTCAACGTTTTGATCCCAAAAATGCACCTTTTTTCTCAGACCTAGTGGAAAATGTACATCTTTCACTAAGCAAATCGTTGCGCCATACGTCAGGCAAAGTTGGTTTTTCGCGAAATTTTTTGAACTACTCCTCCCCACCCCACACCACCCTCATAAAATACCTACAGATCAATTATTGGAAAGAAAGGCCAGAAAAGTCGTAAACTGTCATTTGCCCTTTCAAGAAAGCGGCAAAAACACGAGTAACTGGCTTTTAAAGCTTAAAGGCACACAAGATCTACGCTGTTTCCACAAAAGGAGCCCTAGAACCTAAAACCCCCTTTTGTGAAAACATGCTAGATCTTGTGTGCCTTTAGCTTTAAAAGCCAGTAACTCGTGTTTTTGCCGTTTTCTTGAAACGGCAAATGACAGTTGAAGACTTTAATGGCCTTTCTATCCCATAATTTACTTGTGTGAGATCTATCCCATAATTTCTTTATTTGAGACCTAGAGGTTATGCTTAGGTTAGAAAAAGGCCATTTTCTGGTATTGTTACTCAAAATACAGGAAACTTCCATCCATTAAACGCAATCTACATGAAGAGAACGTTGTATTGCCGTATAGTGCATCGAAATCCACTGAAAGCTCGAGAAATGGCGCCACTTTGAAGATATTAGGGTACACAAGTAACTTTGAGAGATTAAGGTTAGGTTACAAAAAAAACACATTTTCGGATTTTCTACTCCAAATAGGGCAAAACTGGCACGCCAGTCTGAAAGTACAGGAAGAGGCCGTTGTATTGCCGTATAGTGCATCGAAATCCATTAAAAGGTCGAGAAATGGCGCCACTTTGAAATTTAGGTTACACAAGTAAATTAATGCGTACTTGTTGGCTTTAAAAGCCAGTAACTCACTTTTCAACGTTTTGATCCCAAAAATGCACCTTTTTTCTCAGACCTAGTGGAAAATGTACATCTTTCACTAAGCAAATCGTTGCGCCATACGTCAGGCAAAGTTGGTTTTTCGCGAAATTTTTTGAACTACTCCTCCCCACCCCACACCACCCTCATAAAATACCTACAGATCAATTATTGGAAAGAAAGGCCAGAAAAGTCGTAAACTGTCATTTGCCCTTTCAAGAAAGCGGCAAAAACACGAGTAACTGGCTTTTAAAGCTTAAAGGCACACAAGATCTACGCTGTTTCCACAAAAGGAGCCCTAGAACCTAAAACCCCCTTTTGTGAAAACATGCTAGATCTTGTGTGCCTTTAGCTTTAAAAGCCAGTAACTCGTGTTTTTGCCGTTTTCTTGAAACGGCAAATGACAGTTGAAGACTTTAATGGCCTTTCTATCCCATAATTTACTTGTGTGAGATCTATCCCATAATTTCTTTATTTGAGACCTAGAGGTTATGCTTAGGTTAGAAAAAGGCCATTTTCTGGTATTGTTACTCAAAATACAGGAAACTTCCATCCATTAAACGCAATCTACATGAAGAGAACGTTGTATTGCCGTATAGTGCATCGAAATCCACTGAAAGCTCGAGAAATGGCGCCACTTTGAAGATATTAGGGTACACAAGTAACTTTGAGAGATTAAGGTTAGGTTACAAAAAAAACACATTTTCGGATTTTCTACTCCAAATAGGGCAAAACTGGCACGCCAGTCTGAAAGTACAGGAAGAGGCCGTTGTATTGCCGTATAGTGCATCGAAATCCATTAAAAGGTCGAGAAATGGCGCCACTTTGAAATTTAGGTTACACAAGTAAATTAATGCGTACTTGTTGGCTTTAAAAGCCAGTAACTCACTTTTCAACGTTTTGATCCCAAAAATGCACCTTTTTTCTCAGACCTAGTGGAAAATGTACATCTTTCACTAAGCAAATCGTTGCGCCATACGTCAGGCAAAGTTGGTTTTTCGCGAAATTTTTTGAACTACTCCTCCCCACCCCACACCACCCTCATAAAATACCTACAGATCAATTATTGGAAAGAAAGGCCAGAAAAGTCGTAAACTGTCATTTGCCCTTTCAAGAAAGCGGCAAAAACACGAGTAACTGGCTTTTAAAGCTTAAAGGCACACAAGATCTACGCTGTTTCCACAAAAGGAGCCCTAGAACCTAAAACCCCCTTTTGTGAAAACATGCTAGATCTTGTGTGCCTTTAGCTTTAAAAGCCAGTAACTCGTGTTTTTGCCGTTTTCTTGAAACGGCAAATGACAGTTGAAGACTTTAATGGCCTTTCTATCCCATAATTTACTTGTGTGAGATCTATCCCATAATTTCTTTATTTGAGACCTAGAGGTTATGCTTAGGTTAGAAAAAGGCCATTTTCTGGTATTGTTACTCAAAATACAGGAAACTTCCATCCATTAAACGCAATCTACATGAAGAGAACGTTGTATTGCCGTATAGTGCATCGAAATCCACTGAAAGCTCGAGAAATGGCGCCACTTTGAAGATATTAGGGTACACAAGTAACTTTGAGAGATTAAGGTTAGGTTACAAAAAAAAAACATTTTCGGATTTTCTACTCCAAATAGGGCAAAACTGGCACGCCAGTCTGAAAGTACAGGAAGAGGCCGTTGTATTGCCGTATAGTGCATCGAAATCCATTAAAAGGTCGAGAAATGGCGCCACTTTGAAATTTAGGTTACACAAGTAAATTAATGCGTACTTGTTGGCTTTAAAAGCCAGTAACTCACTTTTCAACGTTTTGATCCCAAAAATGCACCTTTTTTCTCAGACCTAGTGGAAAATGTACATCTTTCACTAAGCAAATCGTTGCGCCATACGTCAGGCAAAGTTGGTTTTTCGCGAAATTTTTTGAACTACTCCTCCCCACCCCACACCACCCTCATAAAATACCTACAGATCAATTATTGGAAAGAAAGGCCAGAAAAGTCGTAAACTGTCATTTGCCCTTTCAAGAAAGCGGCAAAAACACGAGTAACTGGCTTTTAAAGCTTAAAGGCACACAAGATCTACGCTGTTTCCACAAAAGGAGCCCTAGAACCTAAAACCCCCTTTTGTGAAAACATGCTAGATCTTGTGTGCCTTTAGCTTTAAAAGCCAGTAACTCGTGTTTTTGCCGTTTTCTTGAAACGGCAAATGACAGTTGAAGACTTTAATGGCCTTTCTATCCCATAATTTACTTGTGTGAGATCTATCCCATAATTTCTTTATTTGAGACCTAGAGGTTATGCTTAGGTTAGAAAAAGGCCATTTTCTGGTATTGTTACTCAAAATACAGGAAACTTCCATCCATTAAACGCAATCTACATGAAGAGAACGTTGTATTGCCGTATAGTGCATCGAAATCCACTGAAAGCTCGAGAAATGGCGCCACTTTGAAGATATTAGGGTACACAAGTAACTTTGAGAGATTAAGGTTAGGTTACAAAAAAAACACATTTTCGGATTTTCTACTCCAAATAGGGCAAAACTGGCACGCCAGTCTGAAAGTACAGGAAGAGGCCGTTGTATTGCCGTATAGTGCATCGAAATCCATTAAAAGGTCGAGAAATGGCGCCACTTTGAAATTTAGGTTACACAAGTAAATTAATGCGTACTTGTTGGCTTTAAAAGCCAGTAACTCACTTTTCAACGTTTTGATCCCAAAAATGCACCTTTTTTCTCAGACCTAGTGGAAAATGTACATCTTTCACTAAGCAAATCGTTGCGCCATACGTCAGGCAAAGTTGGTTTTTCGCGAAATTTTTTGAACTACTCCTCCCCACCCCACACCACCCTCATAAAATACCTACAGATCAATTATTGGAAAGAAAGGCCAGAAAAGTCGTAAACTGTCATTTGCCCTTTCAAGAAAGCGGCAAAAACACGAGTAACTGGCTTTTAAAGCTTAAAGGCACACAAGATCTACGCTGTTTCCACAAAAGGAGCCCTAGAACCTAAAACCCCCTTTTGTGAAAACATGCTAGATCTTGTGTGCCTTTAGCTTTAAAAGCCAGTAACTCGTGTTTTTGCCGTTTTCTTGAAACGGCAAATGACAGTTGAAGACTTTAATGGCCTTTCTATCCCATAATTTACTTGTGTGAGATCTATCCCATAATTTCTTTATTTGAGACCTAGAGGTTATGCTTAGGTTAGAAAAAGGCCATTTTCTGGTATTGTTACTCAAAATACAGGAAACTTCCATCCATTAAACGCAATCTACATGAAGAGAACGTTGTATTGCCGTATAGTGCATCGAAATCCACTGAAAGCTCGAGAAATGGCGCCACTTTGAAGATATTAGGGTACACAAGTAACTTTGAGAGATTAAGGTTAGGTTACAAAAAAAACACATTTTCGGATTTTCTACTCCAAATAGGGCAAAACTGGCACGCCAGTCTGAAAGTACAGGAAGAGGCCGTTGTATTGTCGTATAGTGCATCGAAATCCATTAAAAGGTCGAGAAATGGCGCCACTTTGAAATTTAGGTTACACAAGTAAATTAATGCGTACTTGTTGGCTTTAAAAGCCAGTAACTCACTTTTCAACGTTTTGATCCCAAAAATGCACCTTTTTTCTCAGACCTAGTGGAAAATGTACATCTTTCACTAAGCAAATCGTTGCGCCATACGTCAGGCAAAGTTGGTTTTTCGCGAAATTTTTTGAACTACTCCTCCCCACCCCACACCACCCTCATAAAATACCTACAGATCAATTATTGGAAAGAAAGGCCAGAAAAGTCGTAAACTGTCATTTGCCCTTTCAAGAAAGCGGCAAAAACACGAGTAACTGGCTTTTAAAGCTTAAAGGCACACAAGATCTACGCTGTTTCCACAAAAGGAGCCCTAGAACCTAAAACCCCCTTTTGTGAAAACATGCTAGATCTTGTGTGCCTTTAGCTTTAAAAGCCAGTAACTCGTGTTTTTGCCGTTTTCTTGAAACGGCAAATGACAGTTGAAGACTTTAATGGCCTTTCTATCCCATAATTTACTTGTGTGAGATCTATCCCATAATTTCTTTATTTGAGACCTAGAGGTTATGCTTAGGTTAGAAAAAGGCCATTTTCTGGTATTGTTACTCAAAATACAGGAAACTTCCATCCATTAAACGCAATCTACATGAAGAGAACGTTGTATTGCCGTATAGTGCATCGAAATCCACTGAAAGCTCGAGAAATGGCGCCACTTTGAAGATATTAGGGTACACAAGTAACTTTGAGAGATTAAGGTTAGGTTACAAAAAAAACACATTTTCGGATTTTCTACTCCAAATAGGGCAAAACTGGCACGCCAGTCTGAAAGTACAGGAAGAGGCCGTTGTATTGTCGTATAGTGCATCGAAATCCATTAAAAGGTCGAGAAATGGCGCCACTTTGAAATTTAGGTTACACAAGTAAATTAATGCGTACTTGTTGGCTTTAAAAGCCAGTAACTCACTTTTCAACGTTTTGATCCCAAAAATGCACCTTTTTTCTCAGACCTAGTGGAAAATGTACATCTTTCACTAAGCAAATCGTTGCGCCATACGTCAGGCAAAGTTGGTTTTTCGCGAAATTTTTTGAACTACTCCTCCCCACCCCACACCACCCTCATAAAATACCTACAGATCAATTATTGGAAAGAAAGGCCAGAAAAGTCGTAAACTGTCATTTGCCCTTTCAAGAAAGCGGCAAAAACACGAGTAACTGGCTTTTAAAGCTTAAAGGCACACAAGATCTACGCTGTTTCCACAAAAGGAGCCCTAGAACCTAAAACCCCCTTTTGTGAAAACATGCTAGATCTTGTGTGCCTTTAGCTTTAAAAGCCAGTAACTCGTGTTTTTGCCGTTTTCTTGAAACGGCAAATGACAGTTGAAGACTTTAATGGCCTTTCTATCCCATAATTTACTTGTGTGAGATCTATCCCATAATTTCTTTATTTGAGACCTAGAGGTTATGCTTAGGTTAGAAAAAGGCCATTTTCTGGTATTGTTACTCAAAATACAGGAAACTTCCATCCATTAAACGCAATCTACATGAAGAGAACGTTGTATTGCCGTATAGTGCATCGAAATCCACTGAAAGCTCGAGAAATGGCGCCACTTTGAAGATATTAGGGTACACAAGTAACTTTGAGAGATTAAGGTTAGGTTACAAAAAAAAACACATTTTCGGATTTTCTACTCCAAATAGGGCAAAACTGGCACGCCAGTCTGAAAGTACAGGAAGAGGCCGTTGTATTGCCGTATAGTGCATCGAAATCCATTAAAAGGTCGAGAAATGGCGCCACTTTGAAATTTAGGTTACACAAGTAAATTAATGCGTACTTGTTGGCTTTAAAAGCCAGTAACTCACTTTTCAACGTTTTGATCCCAAAAATGCACCTTTTTTCTCAGACCTAGTGGAAAATGTACATCTTTCACTAAGCAAATCGTTGCGCCATACGTCAGGCAAAGTTGGTTTTTCGCGAAATTTTTTGAACTACTCCTCCCCACCCCACACCACCCTCATAAAATACCTACAGATCAATTATTGGAAAGAAAGGCCAGAAAAGTCGTAAACTGTCATTTGCCCTTTCAAGAAAGCGGCAAAAACACGAGTAACTGGCTTTTAAAGCTTAAAGGCACACAAGATCTACGCTGTTTCCACAAAAGGAGCCCTAGAACCTAAAACCCCCTTTTGTGAAAACATGCTAGATCTTGTGTGCCTTTAGCTTTAAAAGCCAGTAACTCGTGTTTTTGCCGTTTTCTTGAAACGGCAAATGACAGTTGAAGACTTTAATGGCCTTTCTATCCCATAATTTACTTGTGTGAGATCTATCCCATAATTTCTTTATTTGAGACCTAGAGGTTATGCTTAGGTTAGAAAAAGGCCATTTTCTGGTATTGTTACTCAAAATACAGGAAACTTCCATCCATTAAACGCAATCTACATGAAGAGAACGTTGTATTGCCGTATAGTGCATCGAAATCCACTGAAAGCTCGAGAAATGGCGCCACTTTGAAGATATTAGGGTACACAAGTAACTTTGAGAGATTAAGGTTAGGTTACAAAAAAAAACACATTTTCGGATTTTCTACTCCAAATAGGGCAAAACTGGCACGCCAGTCTGAAAGTACAGGAAGAGGCCGTTGTATTGCCGTATAGTGCATCGAAATCCATTAAAAGGTCGAGAAATGGCGCCACTTTGAAATTTAGGTTACACAAGTAAATTAATGCGTACTTGTTGGCTTTAAAAGCCAGTAACTCACTTTTCAACGTTTTGATCCCAAAAATGCACCTTTTTTCTCAGACCTAGTGGAAAATGTACATCTTTCACTAAGCAAATCGTTGCGCCATACGTCAGGCAAAGTTGGTTTTTCGCGAAATTTTTTGAACTACTCCTCCCCACCCCACACCACCCTCATAAAATACCTACAGATCAATTATTGGAAAGAAAGGCCAGAAAAGTCGTAAACTGTCATTTGCCCTTTCAAGAAAGCGGCAAAAACACGAGTAACTGGCTTTTAAAGCTTAAAGGCACACAAGATCTACGCTGTTTCCACAAAAGGAGCCCTAGAACCTAAAACCCCCTTTTGTGAAAACATGCTAGATCTTGTGTGCCTTTAGCTTTAAAAGCCAGTAACTCGTGTTTTTGCCGTTTTCTTGAAACGGCAAATGACAGTTGAAGACTTTAATGGCCTTTCTATCCCATAATTTACTTGTGTGAGATCTATCCCATAATTTCTTTATTTGAGACCTAGAGGTTATGCTTAGGTTAGAAAAAGGCCATTTTCTGGTATTGTTACTCAAAATACAGGAAACTTCCATCCATTAAACGCAATCTACATGAAGAGAACGTTGTATTGCCGTATAGTGCATCGAAATCCACTGAAAGCTCGAGAAATGGCGCCACTTTGAAGATATTAGGGTACACAAGTAACTTTGAGAGATTAAGGTTAGGTTACAAAAAAAAACACATTTTCGGATTTTCTACTCCAAATAGGGCAAAACTGGCACGCCAGTCTGAAAGTACAGGAAGAGGCCGTTGTATTGCCGTATAGTGCATCGAAATCCATTAAAAGGTCGAGAAATGGCGCCACTTTGAAATTTAGGTTACACAAGTAAATTAATGCGTACTTGTTGGCTTTAAAAGCCAGTAACTCACTTTTCAACGTTTTGATCCCAAAAATGCACCTTTTTTCTCAGACCTAGTGGAAAATGTACATCTTTCACTAAGCAAATCGTTGCGCCATACGTCAGGCAAAGTTGGTTTTTCGCGAAATTTTTTGAACTACTCCTCCCCACCCCACACCACCCTCATAAAATACCTACAGATCAATTATTGGAAAGAAAGGCCAGAAAAGTCGTAAACTGTCATTTGCCCTTTCAAGAAAGCGGCAAAAACACGAGTAACTGGCTTTTAAAGCTTAAAGGCACACAAGATCTACGCTGTTTCCACAAAAGGAGCCCTAGAACCTAAAACCCCCTTTTGTGAAAACATGCTAGATCTTGTGTGCCTTTAGCTTTAAAAGCCAGTAACTCGTGTTTTTGCCGTTTTCTTGAAACGGCAAATGACAGTTGAAGACTTTAATGGCCTTTCTATCCCATAATTTACTTGTGTGAGATCTATCCCATAATTTCTTTATTTGAGACCTAGAGGTTATGCTTAGGTTAGAAAAAGGCCATTTTCTGGTATTGTTACTCAAAATACAGGAAACTTCCATCCATTAAACGCAATCTACATGAAGAGAACGTTGTATTGCCGTATAGTGCATCGAAATCCACTGAAAGCTCGAGAAATGGCGCCACTTTGAAGATATTAGGGTACACAAGTAACTTTGAGAGATTAAGGTTAGGTTACAAAAAAAACACATTTTCGGATTTTCTACTCCAAATAGGGCAAAACTGGCACGCCAGTCTGAAAGTACAGGAAGAGGCCGTTGTATTGCCGTATAGTGCATCGAAATCCATTAAAAGGTCGAGAAATGGCGCCACTTTGAAATTTAGGTTACACAAGTAAATTAATGCGTACTTGTTGGCTTTAAAAGCCAGTAACTCACTTTTCAACGTTTTGATCCCAAAAATGCACCTTTTTTCTCAGACCTAGTGGAAAATGTACATCTTTCACTAAGCAAATCGTTGCGCCATACGTCAGGCAAAGTTGGTTTTTCGCGAAATTTTTTGAACTACTCCTCCCCACCCCACACCACCCTCATAAAATACCTACAGATCAATTATTGGAAAGAAAGGCCAGAAAAGTCGTAAACTGTCATTTGCCCTTTCAAGAAAGCGGCAAAAACACGAGTAACTGGCTTTTAAAGCTTAAAGGCACACAAGATCTACGCTGTTTCCACAAAAGGAGCCCTAGAACCTAAAACCCCCTTTTGTGAAAACATGCTAGATCTTGTGTGCCTTTAGCTTTAAAAGCCAGTAACTCGTGTTTTTGCCGTTTTCTTGAAACGGCAAATGACAGTTGAAGACTTTAATGGCCTTTCTATCCCATAATTTACTTGTGTGAGATCTATCCCATAATTTCTTTATTTGAGACCTAGAGGTTATGCTTAGGTTAGAAAAAGGCCATTTTCTGGTATTGTTACTCAAAATACAGGAAACTTCCATCCATTAAACGCAATCTACATGAAGAGAACGTTGTATTGCCGTATAGTGCATCGAAATCCACTGAAAGCTCGAGAAATGGCGCCACTTTGAAGATATTAGGGTACACAAGTAACTTTGAGAGATTAAGGTTAGGTTACAAAAAAAACACATTTTCGGATTTTCTACTCCAAATAGGGCAAAACTGGCACGCCAGTCTGAAAGTACAGGAAGAGGCCGTTGTATTGCCGTATAGTGCATCGAAATCCATTAAAAGGTCGAGAAATGGCGCCACTTTGAAATTTAGGTTACACAAGTAAATTAATGCGTACTTGTTGGCTTTAAAAGCCAGTAACTCACTTTTCAACGTTTTGATCCCAAAAATGCACCTTTTTTCTCAGACCTAGTGGAAAATGTACATCTTTCACTAAGCAAATCGTTGCGCCATACGTCAGGCAAAGTTGGTTTTTCGCGAAATTTTTTGAACTACTCCTCCCCACCCCACACCACCCTCATAAAATACCTACAGATCAATTATTGGAAAGAAAGGCCAGAAAAGTCGTAAACTGTCATTTGCCCTTTCAAGAAAGCGGCAAAAACACGAGTAACTGGCTTTTAAAGCTTAAAGGCACACAAGATCTACGCTGTTTCCACAAAAGGAGCCCTAGAACCTAAAACCCCCTTTTGTGAAAACATGCTAGATCTTGTGTGCCTTTAGCTTTAAAAGCCAGTAACTCGTGTTTTTGCCGTTTTCTTGAAACGGCAAATGACAGTTGAAGACTTTAATGGCCTTTCTATCCCATAATTTACTTGTGTGAGATCTATCCCATAATTTCTTTATTTGAGACCTAGAGGTTATGCTTAGGTTAGAAAAAGGCCATTTTCTGGTATTGTTACTCAAAATACAGGAAACTTCCATCCATTAAACGCAATCTACATGAAGAGAACGTTGTATTGCCGTATAGTGCATCGAAATCCACTGAAAGCTCGAGAAATGGCGCCACTTTGAAGATATTAGGGTACACAAGTAACTTTGAGAGATTAAGGTTAGGTTACAAAAAAACACATTTTCGGATTTTCTACTCCAAATAGGGCAAAACTGGCACGCCAGTCTGAAAGTACAGGAAGAGGCCGTTGTATTGTCGTATAGTGCATCGAAATCCATTAAAAGGTCGAGAAATGGCGCCACTTTGAAATTTAGGTTACACAAGTAAATTAATGCGTACTTGTTGGCTTTAAAAGCCAGTAACTCACTTTTCAACGTTTTGATCCCAAAAATGCACCTTTTTTCTCAGACCTAGTGGAAAATGTACATCTTTCACTAAGCAAATCGTTGCGCCATACGTCAGGCAAAGTTGGTTTTTCGCGAAATTTTTTGAACTACTCCTCCCCACCCCACACCACCCTCATAAAATACCTACAGATCAATTATTGGAAAGAAAGGCCAGAAAAGTCGTAAACTGTCATTTGCCCTTTCAAGAAAGCGGCAAAAACACGAGTAACTGGCTTTTAAAGCTTAAAGGCACACAAGATCTACGCTGTTTCCACAAAAGGAGCCCTAGAACCTAAAACCCCCTTTTGTGAAAACATGCTAGATCTTGTGTGCCTTTAGCTTTAAAAGCCAGTAACTCGTGTTTTTGCCGTTTTCTTGAAACGGCAAATGACAGTTGAAGACTTTAATGGCCTTTCTATCCCATAATTTACTTGTGTGAGATCTATCCCATAATTTCTTTATTTGAGACCTAGAGGTTATGCTTAGGTTAGAAAAAGGCCATTTTCTGGTATTGTTACTCAAAATACAGGAAACTTCCATCCATTAAACGCAATCTACATGAAGAGAACGTTGTATTGCCGTATAGTGCATCGAAATCCACTGAAAGCTCGAGAAATGGCGCCACTTTGAAGATATTAGGGTACACAAGTAACTTTGAGAGATTAAGGTTAGGTTACAAAAAAAACACATTTTCGGATTTTCTACTCCAAATAGGGCAAAACTGGCACGCCAGTCTGAAAGTACAGGAAGAGGCCGTTGTATTGCCGTATAGTGCATCGAAATCCATTAAAAGGTCGAGAAATGGCGCCACTTTGAAATTTAGGTTACACAAGTAAATTAATGCGTACTTGTTGGCTTTAAAAGCCAGTAACTCACTTTTCAACGTTTTGATCCCAAAAATGCACCTTTTTTCTCAGACCTAGTGGAAAATGTACATCTTTCACTAAGCAAATCGTTGCGCCATACGTCAGGCAAAGTTGGTTTTTCGCGAAATTTTTTGAACTACTCCTCCCCACCCCACACCACCCTCATAAAATACCTACAGATCAATTATTGGAAAGAAAGGCCAGAAAAGTCGTAAACTGTCATTTGCCCTTTCAAGAAAGCGGCAAAAACACGAGTAACTGGCTTTTAAAGCTTAAAGGCACACAAGATCTACGCTGTTTCCACAAAAGGAGCCCTAGAACCTAAAACCCCCTTTTGTGAAAACATGCTAGATCTTGTGTGCCTTTAGCTTTAAAAGCCAGTAACTCGTGTTTTTGCCGTTTTCTTGAAACGGCAAATGACAGTTGAAGACTTTAATGGCCTTTCTATCCCATAATTTACTTGTGTGAGATCTATCCCATAATTTCTTTATTTGAGACCTAGAGGTTATGCTTAGGTTAGAAAAAGGCCATTTTCTGGTATTGTTACTCAAAATACAGGAAACTTCCATCCATTAAACGCAATCTACATGAAGAGAACGTTGTATTGCCGTATAGTGCATCGAAATCCACTGAAAGCTCGAGAAATGGCGCCACTTTGAAGATATTAGGGTACACAAGTAACTTTGAGAGATTAAGGTTAGGTTACAAAAAAACACATTTTCGGATTTTCTACTCCAAATAGGGCAAAACTGGCACGCCAGTCTGAAAGTACAGGAAGAGGCCGTTGTATTGTCGTATAGTGCATCGAAATCCATTAAAAGGTCGAGAAATGGCGCCACTTTGAAATTTAGGTTACACAAGTAAATTAATGCGTACTTGTTGGCTTTAAAAGCCAGTAACTCACTTTTCAACGTTTTGATCCCAAAAATGCACCTTTTTTCTCAGACCTAGTGGAAAATGTACATCTTTCACTAAGCAAATCGTTGCGCCATACGTCAGGCAAAGTTGGTTTTTCGCGAAATTTTTTGAACTACTCCTCCCCACCCCACACCACCCTCATAAAATACCTACAGATCAATTATTGGAAAGAAAGGCCAGAAAAGTCGTAAACTGTCATTTGCCCTTTCAAGAAAGCGGCAAAAACACGAGTAACTGGCTTTTAAAGCTTAAAGGCACACAAGATCTACGCTGTTTCCACAAAAGGAGCCCTAGAACCTAAAACCCCCTTTTGTGAAAACATGCTAGATCTTGTGTGCCTTTAGCTTTAAAAGCCAGTAACTCGTGTTTTTGCCGTTTTCTTGAAACGGCAAATGACAGTTGAAGACTTTAATGGCCTTTCTATCCCATAATTTACTTGTGTGAGATCTATCCCATAATTTCTTTATTTGAGACCTAGAGGTTATGCTTAGGTTAGAAAAAGGCCATTTTCTGGTATTGTTACTCAAAATACAGGAAACTTCCATCCATTAAACGCAATCTACATGAAGAGAACGTTGTATTGCCGTATAGTGCATCGAAATCCACTGAAAGCTCGAGAAATGGCGCCACTTTGAAGATATTAGGGTACACAAGTAACTTTGAGAGATTAAGGTTAGGTTACAAAAAAAAAAACATTTTCGGATTTTCTACTCCAAATAGGGCAAAACTGGCACGCCAGTCTGAAAGTACAGGAAGAGGCCGTTGTATTGCCGTATAGTGCATCGAAATCCATTAAAAGGTCGAGAAATGGCGCCACTTTGAAATTTAGGTTACACAAGTAAATTAATGCGTACTTGTTGGCTTTAAAAGCCAGTAACTCACTTTTCAACGTTTTGATCCCAAAAATGCACCTTTTTTCTCAGACCTAGTGGAAAATGTACATCTTTCACTAAGCAAATCGTTGCGCCATACGTCAGGCAAAGTTGGTTTTTCGCGAAATTTTTTGAACTACTCCTCCCCACCCCACACCACCCTCATAAAATACCTACAGATCAATTATTGGAAAGAAAGGCCAGAAAAGTCGTAAACTGTCATTTGCCCTTTCAAGAAAGCGGCAAAAACACGAGTAACTGGCTTTTAAAGCTTAAAGGCACACAAGATCTACGCTGTTTCCACAAAAGGAGCCCTAGAACCTAAAACCCCCTTTTGTGAAAACATGCTAGATCTTGTGTGCCTTTAGCTTTAAAAGCCAGTAACTCGTGTTTTTGCCGTTTTCTTGAAACGGCAAATGACAGTTGAAGACTTTAATGGCCTTTCTATCCCATAATTTACTTGTGTGAGATCTATCCCATAATTTCTTTATTTGAGACCTAGAGGTTATGCTTAGGTTAGAAAAAGGCCATTTTCTGGTATTGTTACTCAAAATACAGGAAACTTCCATCCATTAAACGCAATCTACATGAAGAGAACGTTGTATTGCCGTATAGTGCATCGAAATCCACTGAAAGCTCGAGAAATGGCGCCACTTTGAAGATATTAGGGTACACAAGTAACTTTGAGAGATTAAGGTTAGGTTACAAAAAAAAAACATTTTCGGATTTTCTACTCCAAATAGGGCAAAACTGGCACGCCAGTCTGAAAGTACAGGAAGAGGCCGTTGTATTGCCGTATAGTGCATCGAAATCCATTAAAAGGTCGAGAAATGGCGCCACTTTGAAATTTAGGTTACACAAGTAAATTAATGCGTACTTGTTGGCTTTAAAAGCCAGTAACTCACTTTTCAACGTTTTGATCCCAAAAATGCACCTTTTTTCTCAGACCTAGTGGAAAATGTACATCTTTCACTAAGCAAATCGTTGCGCCATACGTCAGGCAAAGTTGGTTTTTCGCGAAATTTTTTGAACTACTCCTCCCCACCCCACACCACCCTCATAAAATACCTACAGATCAATTATTGGAAAGAAAGGCCAGAAAAGTCGTAAACTGTCATTTGCCCTTTCAAGAAAGCGGCAAAAACACGAGTAACTGGCTTTTAAAGCTTAAAGGCACACAAGATCTACGCTGTTTCCACAAAAGGAGCCCTAGAACCTAAAACCCCCTTTTGTGAAAACATGCTAGATCTTGTGTGCCTTTAGCTTTAAAAGCCAGTAACTCGTGTTTTTGCCGTTTTCTTGAAACGGCAAATGACAGTTGAAGACTTTAATGGCCTTTCTATCCCATAATTTACTTGTGTGAGATCTATCCCATAATTTCTTTATTTGAGACCTAGAGGTTATGCTTAGGTTAGAAAAAGGCCATTTTCTGGTATTGTTACTCAAAATACAGGAAACTTCCATCCATTAAACGCAATCTACATGAAGAGAACGTTGTATTGCCGTATAGTGCATCGAAATCCACTGAAAGCTCGAGAAATGGCGCCACTTTGAAGATATTAGGGTACACAAGTAACTTTGAGAGATTAAGGTTAGGTTACAAAAAAAACACATTTTCGGATTTTCTACTCCAAATAGGGCAAAACTGGCACGCCAGTCTGAAAGTACAGGAAGAGGCCGTTGTATTGCCGTATAGTGCATCGAAATCCATTAAAAGGTCGAGAAATGGCGCCACTTTGAAATTTAGGTTACACAAGTAAATTAATGCGTACTTGTTGGCTTTAAAAGCCAGTAACTCACTTTTCAACGTTTTGATCCCAAAAATGCACCTTTTTTCTCAGACCTAGTGGAAAATGTACATCTTTCACTAAGCAAATCGTTGCGCCATACGTCAGGCAAAGTTGGTTTTTCGCGAAATTTTTTGAACTACTCCTCCCCACCCCACACCACCCTCATAAAATACCTACAGATCAATTATTGGAAAGAAAGGCCAGAAAAGTCGTAAACTGTCATTTGCCCTTTCAAGAAAGCGGCAAAAACACGAGTAACTGGCTTTTAAAGCTTAAAGGCACACAAGATCTACGCTGTTTCCACAAAAGGAGCCCTAGAACCTAAAACCCCCTTTTGTGAAAACATGCTAGATCTTGTGTGCCTTTAGCTTTAAAAGCCAGTAACTCGTGTTTTTGCCGTTTTCTTGAAACGGCAAATGACAGTTGAAGACTTTAATGGCCTTTCTATCCCATAATTTACTTGTGTGAGATCTATCCCATAATTTCTTTATTTGAGACCTAGAGGTTATGCTTAGGTTAGAAAAAGGCCATTTTCTGGTATTGTTACTCAAAATACAGGAAACTTCCATCCATTAAACGCAATCTACATGAAGAGAACGTTGTATTGCCGTATAGTGCATCGAAATCCACTGAAAGCTCGAGAAATGGCGCCACTTTGAAGATATTAGGGTACACAAGTAACTTTGAGAGATTAAGGTTAGGTTACAAAAAAAACACATTTTCGGATTTTCTACTCCAAATAGGGCAAAACTGGCACGCCAGTCTGAAAGTACAGGAAGAGGCCGTTGTATTGCCGTATAGTGCATCGAAATCCATTAAAAGGTCGAGAAATGGCGCCACTTTGAAATTTAGGTTACACAAGTAAATTAATGCGTACTTGTTGGCTTTAAAAGCCAGTAACTCACTTTTCAACGTTTTGATCCCAAAAATGCACCTTTTTTCTCAGACCTAGTGGAAAATGTACATCTTTCACTAAGCAAATCGTTGCGCCATACGTCAGGCAAAGTTGGTTTTTCGCGAAATTTTTTGAACTACTCCTCCCCACCCCACACCACCCTCATAAAATACCTACAGATCAATTATTGGAAAGAAAGGCCAGAAAAGTCGTAAACTGTCATTTGCCCTTTCAAGAAAGCGGCAAAAACACGAGTAACTGGCTTTTAAAGCTTAAAGGCACACAAGATCTACGCTGTTTCCACAAAAGGAGCCCTAGAACCTAAAACCCCCTTTTGTGAAAACATGCTAGATCTTGTGTGCCTTTAGCTTTAAAAGCCAGTAACTCGTGTTTTTGCCGTTTTCTTGAAACGGCAAATGACAGTTGAAGACTTTAATGGCCTTTCTATCCCATAATTTACTTGTGTGAGATCTATCCCATAATTTCTTTATTTGAGACCTAGAGGTTATGCTTAGGTTAGAAAAAGGCCATTTTCTGGTATTGTTACTCAAAATACAGGAAACTTCCATCCATTAAACGCAATCTACATGAAGAGAACGTTGTATTGCCGTATAGTGCATCGAAATCCACTGAAAGCTCGAGAAATGGCGCCACTTTGAAGATATTAGGGTACACAAGTAACTTTGAGAGATTAAGGTTAGGTTACAAAAAAAACACATTTTCGGATTTTCTACTCCAAATAGGGCAAAACTGGCACGCCAGTCTGAAAGTACAGGAAGAGGCCGTTGTATTGCCGTATAGTGCATCGAAATCCATTAAAAGGTCGAGAAATGGCGCCACTTTGAAATTTAGGTTACACAAGTAAATTAATGCGTACTTGTTGGCTTTAAAAGCCAGTAACTCACTTTTCAACGTTTTGATCCCAAAAATGCACCTTTTTTCTCAGACCTAGTGGAAAATGTACATCTTTCACTAAGCAAATCGTTGCGCCATACGTCAGGCAAAGTTGGTTTTTCGCGAAATTTTTTGAACTACTCCTCCCCACCCCACACCACCCTCATAAAATACCTACAGATCAATTATTGGAAAGAAAGGCCAGAAAAGTCGTAAACTGTCATTTGCCCTTTCAAGAAAGCGGCAAAAACACGAGTAACTGGCTTTTAAAGCTTAAAGGCACACAAGATCTACGCTGTTTCCACAAAAGGAGCCCTAGAACCTAAAACCCCCTTTTGTGAAAACATGCTAGATCTTGTGTGCCTTTAGCTTTAAAAGCCAGTAACTCGTGTTTTTGCCGTTTTCTTGAAACGGCAAATGACAGTTGAAGACTTTAATGGCCTTTCTATCCCATAATTTACTTGTGTGAGATCTATCCCATAATTTCTTTATTTGAGACCTAGAGGTTATGCTTAGGTTAGAAAAAGGCCATTTTCTGGTATTGTTACTCAAAATACAGGAAACTTCCATCCATTAAACGCAATCTACATGAAGAGAACGTTGTATTGCCGTATAGTGCATCGAAATCCACTGAAAGCTCGAGAAATGGCGCCACTTTGAAGATATTAGGGTACACAAGTAACTTTGAGAGATTAAGGTTAGGTTACAAAAAAAACACATTTTCGGATTTTCTACTCCAAATAGGGCAAAACTGGCACGCCAGTCTGAAAGTACAGGAAGAGGCCGTTGTATTGCCGTATAGTGCATCGAAATCCATTAAAAGGTCGAGAAATGGCGCCACTTTGAAATTTAGGTTACACAAGTAAATTAATGCGTACTTGTTGGCTTTAAAAGCCAGTAACTCACTTTTCAACGTTTTGATCCCAAAAATGCACCTTTTTTCTCAGACCTAGTGGAAAATGTACATCTTTCACTAAGCAAATCGTTGCGCCATACGTCAGGCAAAGTTGGTTTTTCGCGAAATTTTTTGAACTACTCCTCCCCACCCCACACCACCCTCATAAAATACCTACAGATCAATTATTGGAAAGAAAGGCCAGAAAAGTCGTAAACTGTCATTTGCCCTTTCAAGAAAGCGGCAAAAACACGAGTAACTGGCTTTTAAAGCTTAAAGGCACACAAGATCTACGCTGTTTCCACAAAAGGAGCCCTAGAACCTAAAACCCCCTTTTGTGAAAACATGCTAGATATATATAAAACTATATACAACCCAACACAAAGTTAAAATAAATAAAAATAATAATTACTAATCTAGAATGGTATACATAAAAGAATCAGCAATAAGCTAGTTTAAAAAGATGAGTCTTAAGTTTGCACTTAAAAATAGAAATGGAAGGGCTACTCTTCATTTCATGTGGAAGCGTATTCCAAAGACTAGGCGCACACACTGAAAATGCCCTGAGGCCGTACGATTTCAGCCTGAAGGTGGGCTGCTGTAGCAGCTATTTATCCGCAGATCTAAGAGCGCGCCGAGGAACATAAGTGCCTTGCCTATCCCGGCGCACTCAGATAGCCTAGACAACAGAATATGGTGGTCGACCGTGTCAAAGGCTGCCGAGAGATCTAATAACAGCAGAATAACACATCTATCCTCATCAATGGCGCGAAGAACATCATTTTGGACCCTGATGAGCGCAGATTCAGTGCTGTGTCCAGATTTGTAGGCAGACTGAAAAAGTTCTTCAATATTGTTGTCACTCAAACGGACAGTTAAGTTGAGATGCAACCACTTTTTCACAAGACTTAGAGAGGAACACCAACTTCGATATTGGTCTGTATCTCATTCTGTATCTATTACTTATAAAATAAAAATGGTTTGGTGAGAATATGGAAAAATTGCAGTGCAAAATCTTTCAGAGCTCGCACAGCAAAAAAGGAATTTGCGCAGAGCTAAAACAGCAAAAAAAATATCGTGCACAAAAAAAATACAGGCTGTATGCAGCCCGGCTTTACTCGGGCCATACGGCTTTCCAACAAGGAACCGCAGTTGCCGTACAAGCTCGTACAACTTTGCAGGTTTGATTTGAAAAGTATTTTACACTTGCAATATTTTGTTATACCTTTGAGAGAATTATAAATTATTTGTTGATGGGATTTTGTCCTTTAAGAAGAATTGTGATGCTTTGTCTCCAGAGAAGCCATATAATTATTCTCATAAGAATAATATTATATTAGTCTTGTAAACATAATCCTATTCTAGAGTGGCTGGGATGGTAACTGCCATACATGGAAAGCAAATTGCAGCCATGTTTCTAACAGTAGCTAAGACATTTGTTATGATTGATGTTATGCACCACATGTATCTGAGACAATATTGCTGACTTGCAACCAATCCCCGGAGATTCAAATATAACAAAGCGGTGACGGCCATGTTGGTGGAACTGACAAGAGAAGCTAACGAGAATCTTTGGTTAACGTCCACCAACATGGCAGAGATGACGTAACGTGCAAGCCAGCAATACCAACACAACAAGACCAGTCAGTGATGATATAGTGAACATGAACAGTTAATTCCGTCCTGCCCTGCTGTTATCATTTCACATGGTTCAAGGCGTGGTTTTCAGGAAAGAACACAAGAGGCCTGATACCAAGTAAAATCTTAAAGATACAAGTCTTTCAAATAATACAATGTTCCTTTGAACTTCCTCCCAGTGGTACAGCATTCAGCTTTGCACTGGAGCAGTAGCTTTGCATATTTACTTTCAGCTGTAGCTAGTACAACATAGCGTTATGCATGTTCAGCGGCTTCCTCCATGGGTCAACCCACAGGGACCCTGGGGGATTTGTCCAAATGCCCAATCAAACCCTATCAAACCCTCTGGGTATGGGGCACGGAAATTAGTAAAATTTCATACAAGGTCGATTCCTGATCCATGAACCAAAGTGAGCTTTTACCCCTCACGGATGGGCAACAAGCATCTGACGAACGCCCCTGAATTCCCATGGGTCGACCCCTGGGGGAAGTCGCTGATACGTGCATTATTTACCCACCTATAGATGGTTTGCACTCAATCCCCAGATATTCAAATGACAAAGGGCATGGCGGCCATGTTGGTGTACAGAACAAAAGAATCTAACTAAGAATCTATTGTTAACTGTACACCAACATGGCGGCTATGACGTAACGTGCAAAGGGTCTACTTACAAAAAAATACCGCTCCCCCTATCCAATGATGATGATAACACCAACAGCAACCTCTTCTTTTCTACTTCTTTTTCACAGATTCGTCGCATAAAACGAACATTCATCTTTGCGGGCTCCATTTCATTAACACTTTTAGCAATGATTCTGCTTCAGTGGACGAATAACCTACCTATACGTTACCGCGCTATTTGGATCTCGGGACAAGAAACAGCTAATGCACAACCGACTGGTAAATTTTCATTCATCAATGACTGGTGCAGAGTTAGAAAAGCGCGACAAGACTGGAAGGGTATTTTAAAACCATGCAATAGGAATCTAACGTGGTCTTCTAAGCTATTGGAAAAAAGCTTGCGTACAGGCGCCAACACAAGCTCTATTGTTTCTTGGGATTTAAAACCCGCTGGAGAATTCAGCCGCTTCTTTATTCAATCTCGGACGGCAGAAAGTATTGATCAAAACACTGGGGGTGACAGCTGGAGAGTGAGAATTAAAGGAACTGCACATATTTCTCCAACCGTCTTTGATCATGATAACGGGAAATATGAAGTGTTGTTCCTTCCAATGGAAGGAGGGGTTTATAAAGCAGACATTGTATTGGACTATTCGTTGTGTGATGGGTATAGGGATCCGCCAGATGATTGGTTCATCAAAGGTAATGGCCGCCTCATATTATAATTTACATATAATTTGAAAGATAAATTTGGAAACGAAAACTAATTCCACCTCATGAAAGATCACCTTAAAACTAGTAATTGTGTTCAGTTTTTATAGCAATGTGGAGAATGGGACATTTTGCAGGAATACGATCACGTGGTCAGCAAAAAATCTGACTTCATATATTTAAATGCACTTGTACGAGATCGGTAGTGTTAGCAGCAAAACCTGATTGAAAATGTTATTTTCTACCTCCAATCGATTGTCGATCTTTCTAAAACAGCGTTTTTAAAGATAGCTTGCAACATCTTGCAACATCCATGGCAACATCTTTCCCATGGGGATCACGAGCTCATTTCATTCGCCAACAAGGTATTATGTCAGCACGTGACTGTATTATGTCAGCACGTGACTGTATTATGTCAACACGTGACTGTATTATGTCAACACGTGACTGTATTATGTCAGCACGTGACTGTTTCCTGCAAAAGGCATATTGCCGTTGAGTTATAGGTATTTCAAATGCAGAAAACAACATGAAAGTGAGGTAGCAAGGCCTCGGTTGTTTTCTCATACAAATCTCTCTAATTTCAAATTTCTGTAACTTCATTGCTTTTTAACATTTTCTGGATATGTGGATAAACTATTGGAACAGAAACACGCATTTCTGAATACGGTCTGTACGTTTCCGTAAATCCGTTCGATAGGCTACTAGCAACGAAAACAATAAATACTAGGTTTTAATTCTGCGTTCGATGACGTTCATGACAATTTTGAATCGGCCAGTTAGAAGAGTTTGTTTTCGAATATGTTTAATCAGGTAACTCGCAAGGAAAGCATCAGCCAGAGGGGATGTTAGGCAAGCTAGATGACTACCTCCTAGAGCCGCTACAAGGCAGAGAGCTGATCGAGTTTACTATTCTACAAACTGACAATTCAACCACTTCTCTGACGAAAGGTATGTCTTTATTTATAGACGAATCAAACGCACTTTACTAATCTATGATTACTTCTAGTTAGTAAAGTATATTTGTACAAAATCTCACTGGTTTCTTGCTGTTACTATTTCATCATCTTAGAGTTCAGTCATTGTAAAGTAAGATGATAAAAAATAATTAATAACAATTCCTAACGATAATCATAGAAATAATACAATCATTAAACAAATAAATAATTAATTACTCGGGCCAGGCCTTTGGCCGGCTCGAGTCAGAAATCGCAAGTGTTAATTTTTTTTATTTTCTATGTCGAGGAATTTCGCCCCCAACCAATCAGATTGCGCCTTCTTTGGAAGTTCTTTTTGCCACCGTACCAATCAGATAGCACTGTGCTGGTCACGTGGACAACAATTCCATGTTTTTCAAGATGGCGGCGAGTGGGAGTTTTGACTTGGCAAAACCTTTAATATCAGCTGTTTTTTGTGTAAACCAAAGGTTCCTTCAAGTGCAATACCAATATTTTTGTCTTTCCTAAAGCTGAGAGGTGTTTCACGGGCTTTGGACGGGAATTTATCTCACATTATGCGACATGCTTTAAGATACACTCGTGAGAAGTGACAGTCCGCTCTGCGATCAACACTGACTATATATAAAGACAACAGCTTGTAAATGTAAGTAGCCACTAATCTGAACATGATAACTTTTATACCAATTGACTCTCGTTGTGTTGTTATTTAGTGTTATTAACCTCTCGAAAGTGTAGTAGAAATGACCCGATTTCTCACTTCTCAGACTGACAGGGGCCTTTTAAAAGAATTACAGTCGTTTCGCCCCCCATGCACATGTATTTAAATGTTTATAAATTCGGTAACGAAAATCCAGCATGCAGTGAGTGAGTATAAACTGAGTAAGTAATCCGAAATGAAGATTTTTTCAAACGAACGATAAATGACTCTGATGTGGAAATCGCATATTTATCTGTGGCGTATTATTGACACTGGTTTTATTTTGTTCTATTTCCCGGGTCTATTTACATCTGGCCTGTACCTCTTTGTATTGATTATTATTTCTTGGTTTAGGCATTCTACAGTGTATTTAATGTTTTTTTTTTTAGAACTGACATAATGATATTATGTATAGAGTAGTGTATTTATCATTATTGCAAGTTTATAACATAACATAACTAAATTTGGTCCAGAACTGAGAGTATACTTACATGCAAGTGGCACTCTTTCTTTCCCTTCCCCTTTCTTGGTACCGTTATATATCCATGCAAGCTAGATCTTGTTTCAGTGTTTCCCATCTGAGGTGGTCCTGGCTTAAGATAACCCTAAGGTTACCTTAAGGACCTACCTTCTCATCATTGTATTTTTTATTATGCCTTATTACTCGTAAACATTTCCATCATCTTATGAGAAAATAAATGTAATTGTTGTTGTTGTTCCTCAGTTCTTGACCTCAGCATCGTCACTTTCACTTGGTCATGATCAGGAGTACGAGTACTTTTACGAATTATTTGGGAATGAAAATTAATCTTGCTGCGACCCCAATGATATAAAAAGAGTGGACATTGCATGTTTATTTGTGGCCTGCCATTATAAGTTTCATTCTCCTTCAAGATGTAGAAAATGAGCACTATAGCACAGTGGCAGCTCACTAATACTAGAAAATGGTGGTTTGTAGTTTATGATCTCAATCGAAAATATTGTATTGAGAATTTAGCCTGAATGTCAGCCGTCTCTACTGGTTTGTTAATAATTGAGAATTACAAATAGATTACTTTATTTCACATGTAGAATGACATTACCTAACTATTCACAATGAATAGCAACATTATGTGGAATTTGTTATTCTAAATTGCTTGATTTCTCATAGTTGTACTGCACCTGATATAATTAAAATTCATCAAATTTGAGTGACTCAATATCGTGCAGACTACTCAAATAACCATTGCACTTCAATCAACAACACCCATACCAAGTTTTTCTTGTAATTCTAACGACCCTCAAGGAACAATAATATTGAAAAGAAAGTAATATTAAACTACAGAATTGAGGGAAATTGTGGCTGAAATGTACATGCACAGCATGTATGTGTGTTTGTTGTGTGTGTATTATGGCTGTATCATTTCCAACCCCCTCCCCCCCTCTCACGCATACCCTAACCTAACCCCTTCCCCCCCGTAATACGTGGGGCATTTGCACATTGACATTTGACAGACAAGAGCATCAGTAGAGAACCAATTCTCTGGCTACTCTAGCACAAATCATGTTGACACAATTATGCTAGAACTCCATGCAGTACATGCTATAGATGGCCCGAGTTAAGGCCACTCAGGGCCTCTTGTTAATCTTAATATCTAGAGACTATTTAAAGTGCCTATGAAGTGAAAAAATCGACCCTGTTTTCATTTTATTTTTATTAAATTTTAGTCTTCCCAAAGTCATCTTGTGCAATTAAAAATAAATTTGGAGAGCGCGAACATTTTTTTATTTCCTGTCGAAGTCAAATCATGCGACAATTTGTATGCCGTTAATGACATGCTAATTACATGCGCGACGTCAAGTGGTTTGTACATTTATATTCACAAAAGTAAAACTAAGGCCGACGGCAAGGCTTCTTTCATTGAGAAAAAGACGTGACAGTTGGCAAGGCTTCTCAAGTAATACATATTTAGAATAAAAATTAGACAAAAAACGAACTGTATTTTGTTTTATTTACGAAGACAAATATAAATGTGCAAACCACTTGACGTCACGCGTGTAATTAGCATGTCATTAACGGCATAAAGATTGTCGCATGATTTTGACAATTATGCCTGACTTCGACAGGAAATAAAAAAATGTTCGCGATCTCCAAATATATTTTTAATTGCACAAGATAACTTAGGGTAGACTAAAATTTAATAAAATAAAATAAAAACAGGGTCGATTTTTTCACTTCATAGGCACTTTAAAGAAACAACAACCAGTCTATCTTATGTAATTTTGCCCAGCTAGAGTACATTTCGAGTGTAACATTCGCGCAAATGAAGTTCAGGGGGTACAGTCGTTTTATATTTTCATTCGATTTTAACTTTTTGGATGAAAATCTCACCCGCCCTTTCACTGTTTTGACCCGGCGGTGTATAGTATCCTATTCGCATCATTCCCTATATGCTCGTGCAATAAGAATGGGCGTTGTCGCCCGCGCGAGATCA
The DNA here is from genome assembly GCA_030867875.1 of Actinernus sp. WN-2022. Taxonomy (NCBI): domain Eukaryota; kingdom Metazoa; phylum Cnidaria; class Anthozoa; order Actiniaria; family Actinernidae; genus Actinernus; species Actinernus sp. WN-2022. The sequence goes on from JAOWCC010001589.1 coordinate 81,252,782, forward strand.
GGGAACTCCATGGCTCATACCCCCGGCCAGCTAGGGAGAACACCCATACTCAAAACACCCATACTCACCACACCCAGACTTATACGGGATAAGCGGTTTATGCGAGTATCAAACGAATTTTAAACTGAATTCGAGGCCGGAGAAGGAAAGGCATTGACGTAGTCCTTCAAGGTGTTATGTCGGAGTAGATAGAAGAGGAGCTAGCGGTAAGGGTACCCCAGTGGAAAGCAACTCAATCGGACCTCCAGGGTGTAGGAATTGGGCCAGCATCAAGTAAAAGGATGCGGTGTGGGTATTGTGCCAGCCCACATGACTCATCATGTCCGCCCAACAAACTAATAACTAGCAGGTCTATTCTGTAGGTCAATACAGTGGCACCATCCAGAGTAAGAAACGGACAAACCGGCAGGGAGTAAGGTTGGAAACTGGGAAGGTAGAGAAGGTGCCATCCCCTAGGGAGCACGACCAGAATAGCGGCCAGAGGCAAGCGGGGTTGATTGCAGTGGAATGTGGGGACGCGGGAAACCCAGGGGATGGCAGCATGAGCGTCAGTAATCCGCCGACTATGGAATTAGTATCCCGTTCACGCTGCCATGGGGAATAGGGCTACAATACGTATACCCCCAAAATGAATGAAATAAAACAAATAGAACATAAAAACTAACCCATCGAATAAAAACAGCACGGCACAAATGGAGCACGTGTGCGCGAATTACTCTGGCAACTGATGCCAAACGTACCGATGAATGGGGAATAAAAACTAAATCATGAAAGGCAAACCAACTAGTAATACCAATGGCGTAATATAAACCTGCATAGACGTTAAGCGAGAGAAAATGCGTGAGGAGCAATAGGCTCATGACAAACTACATGCTAAACGTATGATGACAATAACACTTAGCCCCAAACTCCTTATGGTAAGTTAAGCACGGGCACGAAATAGTCGTAACTACACATACAACATGCACTGCAAATAGAGTTATAATGGCACAGAGAAAGCTAACTTACGTAAATAGAAACAATTATCCACAAAAACACACTTGTACTCAAGAAACTAGTACCCATGCTAAACTTGTAGGTAGTGTGCAAAAAAATAACAAGTCGAACGACCAGGAGAAAGCACTAACCGAGGAACATCAATAATACCGTTGGAATCCGTGACCGTGAGGCAAGTCCGTATAACAACCATGTATCAACTTCCGAACATTACCTTAGTGCATAACAGTGGTGCCGACATGTCAAAGCAAATATATAGATAAAATCCAAAAGGAAAAGATACGGCAACACAAGTACCAAACTCACGGCAGAGCATGCCAAATTAAAAGACAAAAGCGAAGAATAGATAAACGAATTAGAACATTACGGCACTGTACAAATCTGTATTTGTGAGGCCAGCACGCAAACTCACGGCAACATATGTGCCAAACTCACGGCCGAAAACGTGCCAAAACGCGTGCAAAATGAAAAACTATAAAACGAAGAAATGGAAGGCTTACTGTATTTTGCGAAACGAAACGGCTTTGCGAAATTGCGAAATTGCGAAATTGCGAAATTGCGAAATCATCAATAAAATATAAAAGAGATAAAGAGAGGGCTTACTGTATTTTGCGACAATTTCGCAATTTCGCAAAATACAGTAAGCCAGAGAGCTTACTGTATTTTGCGAAATTGCGAAATTGCGAAATCATAAATAAAATATAAAAGAGTCTATTCAGTTAGAGCCAGGAGAATCGAACAGCCGTAAACTCGAGGAGTGCGTACATTCTATTGCAAATACAACAAGTCTTTATTCATACTCTGTATTTACATGGAGTGTAATTAATAAATGTGATTGCCATAGTTAGAGTATTGGGATACCAGAAGTAGCTTAGAAGAAAACTAATCGAGTCTGGTATCCCAGACATATCCCTTGAAACATATGGATTGATAACCTGCTATGGTGTATTGTTCAACAGAAATTTTCAAACGGGAGATTTCATGCAGTTTGGACACCGTAGTGCAGCTTGGTTTGACGGTGTAAAAAAATTAGTAGCGCGGTCATATGAGTTTGCTCTTCGCGCTCATATGAGTTTGCTCTACGCGCTCTACGTGCTCTTTTGCATTTGATAATTACTTGTAGAGCTTCATATGAATGGCACTTGGTCACAAGACTATCCTCTTTCGGATCCCCCGGTTATTTTCGACATTAGGGATTTATTCTTGGAGCCGTTCGTACAGTTTAGCGAAGATGTGTCGAAAGTAGAAACGTTCACTACGTCTTGTCACCAAAGTGCATCATAGTAGTTCGATGTATTGACTCTTATGTAGTCGATAATAACTTCTATAGCTTCATATGTATGTCATTTGGTCACAAGGCTATCGTGTTGGAGTTCGTGAGATTATTTTGCCAGAAAATAAAGGTTTTATCTAACTTTTCGTACAGTCTTTGCACTCGATCGGTTCACAGAATTTTAGCCTCGTTTCCATGCCGTAGATATGTATTTCTTAGTTATGCCGAATCTAAAATAATAATAAAAGAAAAGTTGCAAAGGCCTTTCGCTCTCTTTTTCTCTTTTACTTTTACTTTTAGTGACAGTAAAGTCATGAGGTAAAGGATTATTTTACATTTTTTGATTCCATAATTGACCAATGTCACTCCGAATCTGAAGTAATCTTAATGGAAATATTACAGCTATGGCCTAGATATTCTGGACACATGAACTAGACATGCAACATACATTCTGATGAAATTTTCGTGAAGATTGTCGTTCCAGAAGCAAAGTAAGACTTCTTGGAAATTGATTTTAAGGCAAAAATGGCCCCCCAAACTGTGATGATCCATATAATGCCAGTTTGTTTATAATTTAAGCACACTCAATAATTGCTCATTTGTCTTGATATTGCACAGAAAGTGAACTCAGGTATTCCGCGTCGTTTCTGTGCATCGAAACCATCCATCAAAACAACAGGGAAGATATTGGCTTTTCAAATCTGTGAGGTACAGGATAATTATATACAGATTCAGACCGGAAAAGTGTGCATGTGTGTGCTTGTGTTACGTTCCCAAACTTTAAGACTTTAAGACAGGAAACATTTCACAGAATGTTCTATTTTTTTTTACAGCAGAGAACTGTGTTATTAAACATGTAGAAATAAAAACATGGTGCCATTTGGAAAATTATTTCATGTCCAAAGGGCATAACTAAGAAATACATATCTACGGCATGGAAACGAGGCTAAAATTCTGTGAACCGATCGAGTGCAAAGACTGTACGAAAAGTTAGATAAAACCTTTATTTTCTGGCAAAATAATCTCACGAACTCCAACACGATAGCCTTGTGACCAAATGACATACATATGAAGCTATAGAAGTTATTATCGACTACATAAGAGTCAATACATCGAACTACTATGACGCACTTTGGTGACAAGACGTAGTGAACGTTTCTACTTTCGACACATCTTCGCTAAACTGTACGAACGGCTCCAAGAATAAATCCCTAATGTCGAAAATAACCGGGGGATCCGAAAGAGGATAGTCTTGTGACCAAGTGCCATTCATATGAAGCTCTAGAAGTAATTATCAAATGCAAAAGAGCACGTAGAGCGCGTAGAGCAAACTCATATGAGCGCGAAGAGCAAACTCATATGACCGCGCTACTAATTTTTTTACACCGTCAAACCAAGCTGCACTACGGTGTCCAAACTGCATGAAATCTCCCGTTTGAAAATTTCTGTTGAACAATACACCATAGCAGGTTATCAATCCATATGTTTCAAGGGATATGTCTGGGATACCAGACTCGATTAGTTTTCTTCTAAGCTACTTCTGGTATCCCAATACTCTAACTATGGCAATCACATTTATTAATTACACTCCATGTAAATACAGAGTATGAATAAAGACTTGTTGTATTTGCAATAGAATGTACGCACTCCTCGAGTTTACGGCTGTTCGATTCTCCTGGCTCTAACTGAATAGACTCTTTTATATTTTATTTATGATTTCGCAATTTCGCAATTTCGCAAAATACAGTAAGCTCTCTGGCTTACTGTATTTTGCGAAATTGCGAAATTGCGAAATTGTCGCAAAATACAGTAAGCCCTCTCTTTATCTCTTTTATATTTTATTGATGATTTCGCAATTTCGCAATTTCGCAATTTCGCAATTTCGCAATTTCGCAAAGCCGTTTCGTTTCGCAAAATACAGTAAGCCGAAATGGAACACTAATTAAAATACCACTGCACTACACAAATCCGTATTTGAGAGGCCAGCATGCAAACTCGCGGCTACACGAGTGTCAAATTGACGGCAGAGCATGCCAAAACGTGCAACTAAATAAAAGACTATTTAAGTGAGGAAAAGACACTAATTAGAACATTACTGCACTGCACAATCTGTATTTGTGTGGCCAGCATGCACGTAAACTCACGGCAACACATGTGGCAATACATGCCAAACGTGCAAAAATAAAGGACAAAAATGAAGAATAGAAAATTAACTAGAACATTAATTTATACCGCACTGCACAAATCCGTATTTGTGAGGCCAGCACGTAAACTCACGGCAACACATGTGCCAAACTCACGGTAATACATGCTTTTTTGGCGAATGAAAAGCCATAACTTTGGCCTTTATTGTCGGTTTCGAAAATCCATGCTCGACTTTGTGGAGAACGTGGTTGACAACATTTTAACGGGAAAAAGTTTGGTGTTTAATGAAAGCGCGCTATAAAATGTTTAGGATTTTAAGAAACCGGAAGTGAAGAAATTAACGCATGCGCAAAAGTGCCTGTTTTGTGGTCGTGAAATAGTCGCAGAACTGTTGTTGCAGTAAAGTCTACAATAATTGGTCGAACAGGATGTGCATTTTCTCCTATTTCCTCTGACAATGGCCAGTTTTGGGACTTGGCTGAATACTCCAGTCTGCAATGAGCTAGCTTGATTGTCTGCAATGAGTCGGCTTCGGACTGTGTGGCCATGGAGCACATGCCAGGAACCCATTTCGCGGCAAACCGAAGAGCCAATAGAAATGAAGCTAAAATTAGACCGAGATTCGACAACTTTCACTTGAAGTTGAGTCTAGTGGCGTTCACAACAGTTTGTTTTCCGACATCAAAAATACTTCTTTTAAGGATGAAAACTGACCTGTATTTTAATTAGTTGCACTGAGGTTCAATCACAACTTTACCAGGAACCCGAAAGCATTATCTGGAGATAAAAGTGTGCATGTTTGTGGAAGATTTGAGTTGAAAACCTGCCGGTCGAAAATGACTCGACTTCTTGCAGTTTTCTTGAGTGGCCGTACTTTTCTTCCTGCTTTTAGAAGCCATTTTCTCGCTGGAAGCAGCCATTTCAGCCTCTGTATCTTTGACAAATTTAGATACTATTTACTAGATGTTCTTTCAATTTATCAACAGTAGAAAGAGCTCGGCTACATCGGAGATTCTAATATAAGTTTGCTTTCCCATACATCGGCGATTTCCTGACTGACTTCATCACCGCCGTATGCTTGCCGTAACGTTTTTACTCGGTACAAATTATTAATTATTTCCCTTTCTCTATATAAGGTTCAAGTACAGTTAGGCACCTTTCGAGTCCTGAACGATTCCTCCAAAATTATCGGATTGAGATTCTTGTCAAGTATTATTTTCTTTCACACGATAAACCAAACTTTTCATTTTCCCCGTTACAGCTTGTTCCGACTTTTGAACACTTTACTTCATTCATTCATGAAACCTTTCAGGTAAACCACGAATATAAATTACAAACATGTGTAAGTATTAAAACTATCGGGTGGCCGGTGAACACGCATAAAACTAGCCAGAGAAAACAGCCGACTCATATAGCCCGAGTCGGCTGTTTTCTCAGGCAAGCAAAAACCGGCAGTCAAAATCGCATCTGCTGCTGCGAGCATAGCAACGGTGTTGCATAGCAACCCGATATCAAGTTTTCAATGGAACTTGTAGAATCTTGTTGGCTCGAAATCGATTCCGGTTATAACATTAATAAGAATATTATTATTATAGGTTGTATATACAGGCATCCGAAAGCAAACATTGAACAATTCACTGACCAGTTCGAAGAGTTGCTAAAGCATTTAAATCTTATTAGGTGGTATAAATATTATTTTTTTCAATACATAACCACCAACCTACTGAAAAATATTTAGATATGCTATACGCAAATAATTTTACCCCCATTATCACTAAGCCCACTCGGATAACTGACCACACCAAAACGTTAATCGACCACGAACAAATTACGGAATACAGAATTTAAATTTATTTCACCACAAATTTGGGAAACCACTGATTGATCTTGGAATTAAACCTCTACATTTAGGAAAAAATATACTCAATCTCTCCTTATCTCAGACACTAATAATGTTTGACAATAACTCTTTTCATTTATTGAGGCTGAACGTTTTATCCACGTCCGTCCTTCTTTTTTTTCTTGGTAGACGTAGGCAGTGATCAACACGAAAGCTACTTGCTACTACGAATAATTACTCGGGCCAGGCCTTCGGCCGAGGCACGAGTCAGAAATCGCAAGTGTTTATCCTTTATTTTTTGTGTGTCGAGATTTTGCGCCGTCAACCAATCAGATTGCACCTTCTTTGAAGTTCTTTTCGCCGCCATACCAATCAGATTGCACTGTGCTGGTCACGTGAACAATCGCCACGACATGTGTTACTTAATTTATTAATACAACTTAACACAGTAAAATCAAGCTGGCGGACCCGCGAGGAAATTTCTCTAAAATTTGGAGTCCCAATTCTCTCAAATGTAAGCAGTTTAATGTTTTCACTAGTGGGAAAGCCCTCCAACAGGCTCAGGATATTTCAACTGGCACTCTTGTCGGAGCCGAAGGACCGCGTTTTTTACCCAGATGGCCAGAGATTCTATATACGACACGACGACCTGAGCTGATAAAAGCCTCCCGGCTAATCCACAGATCGAATTGGAATTTAGCGTGTTGATCTGCTGCAGAAAGCAAAGGCTTCTTCGATAGAAATGGCAAGATGTTGTGTTTTTCTAGGACTTTGGATGGAAATTTCTCACATTTTACGAAAGGATTATGGATTAACGGCCATTAACTGGCGCTCCTCAACGCACGTTGTGAAATTACGTTTGTAAATGTAAGTAAAATACCGTTTCTGTTAAAAGTAATGGCATCAAATAAAGTGATAAATGGACTGATTCCTCAGTAGTTCCAGGCCAGCGTCGGCACATTCACTCAGCCACTTCATGACATGAGTAAGAATTTGGGATTTGAAATTTATTGAGCTATACAGCCAGTGGCTTATTTGACAAGGATCATTACACTGCAGACTGAAAAGACAAAAAAATACATACGAGAGAAGAATGTATAAACAGGAATAAATAAGGCTAAACTAAATTACACAGCTAACCTAAATTACATGTACAGGTTGTAGAGATTCATGAAGGAATAAGGGAATCTCATTCCATATGTTGGGTCCTTGGGATCTAATAGTATTAGTGTTTGTATTTGTGAAAGTGGTGATGCATGTCAGACTGGTTTCTTGTAAAGTGTTGATGGTAATCCTGGTTGAATTTGAATAAGGAGGACAGTGGAACAGGTAACAGTGAAAATGAAACGAGATCTAAAACTTGTAGATATTTGAAACAGTTAACACTTTAACCTTATTGAATAATGGTTGTGTGTGGGCATGAGGATGAATGGGTAATAAGGATAAGTTGATGCCCATATAAGGTTTCCATATTGTAGATAAGGTAATACAGAATGTGGAGAGTATAACAAGAGAAGAATTGATGGGATTTATTAATAACACCAATCTTAGACACTACTTAGAAGTTATAGTCTGAACGTGAGATGTCCAGGATAGGTGACCTCAGACTCCAAGACAAAATCATGTTTCGTTAGAAATTTCAGTCTCCTTCAAGATGTAGAAAATGAACACGAGCACTAATATTTGAAAAGTCACCATTCTACTCGAAATAAAACTTGCATGCAGCTTTATTTAACATTTAGAACGACAAACCTTAAATATTCACAAGGGATACTTAATTTTAAATAAGCTATTACTATTAGCTAAAGGAAAAGTTACATGTATGCTACATTCAATAGCACCTGTGCTTGGACGGTGAAGTTAGAAATAATATTATTAGTCCATGAATCCTACTGAAAAGCTACAAATGTTGAAAAGTATGGGTTGGTAATGCTGCTAAAACGAATAGTTTTCTAAAACACAAAAAAAAACCATCTCAATTAATATTGTAATATTTTTGAGCAAGTTTTAATAAGTTCAGAGACAGTGTTATGTGAGGTTGATTGATCTTAATTACTGGGAGCAGTTGTAATAGGCCTTTTACAGGAAATAGTCATGTGCTGGTATAATATTTTGTTAACGAATGAATTGGGCATGTGATCTCCATGGGAAAGATGTTGCCATGGATGCTGGATGGCAACCTATCTTTAAAAATGCTGTTTTAGAAAGATCGAAGTAGCATTGCAAACAGGTTTTGCTAATAACACTACCAATCTCATACAAGTGCCTTTCAATATATGAATTAAGATTTTGTTTGCATCTAGTACAACCACGTGATTGCATTCCTGCAAAAGGTCGTCCATTATTTATAAATTGAAGGGCTGTGTGCAAAAAGGGCATAAGTGATTATTGATCACACTCCAAATTCTCCCTTAGAAAACAAAGAAATTGATGGAGAACTTAGAATGTTATAGAGTCACTTACACCATTTTAGCACACAACCCTTCAATTATCACAAGCATCAGTCGTGAATCAATAATTATCCAGCTCCCCTAGCACAAACCATGTATGATACAAAAATATGCTAGAACTACATGTATTCACCTATTCCTGGGTGGCCCGAGTTAAGGCCACTCAGGGCCTCTTCTTGATTATAGTTTCTTCTCAGTTATGTAAATGTTACTATTGTTATGTTTTTTATTTATCCTATAATTATCTACTACCATGTTAACTAGAAAATGTGCGAATAAACTGAAGTCTGAAATATGTCAATGGCCCTTAAAGGCTGGATCTCATATAATCCTCCTTTTTGTTCGGTGTGAATCGAAGCGTAAATTAATATGCAGTACAAAAGAATCAAGCGATCGGGACGATTATATGAGAACCAGCCATTACTGACTCGAGAAACTAAAATCCAGATACTATGATCATTACACGTATATATACTGAGTTTGTGCACATCAGTTACATATGCAAGATTTTAAGGGGAGGGACCAGGCATCGTAAATAATTATAGAATACTGTGTTGTTTATCTTGAATATTCAAACCAAAATAACTTTACACCACTTTTCTGCTCGAGATGTTAGCTCAACTTTTAAACAAATTGAAATTCCCAATTTTAAACAAACAGGGGGGAGGGGCGGGGAGGAATGTCAACCCGAAACATTTCACGTACAACCCCAAAATAGTATATGTATGTAGACTACTAAAATGCAAGGACCAGCGGACGTACAAATGGTACAGAGGCGTTCCCAGGCATTTTTGAGCTTTAAGCCCGAAAGTGCCGAGACAAAGTAAACTTGCCGCTCCAGTCGTAATATGAAAAATGTACTAAAAATGAAGAACATCTTTTAAGCCCGGGCTTACTGGCTTAAAGGCATGTACGCGCCTGATGGATGTGTATTTTTCTCGTATAAATTGGCTTTCAACGAAGATAGACACCAACAAAAAGCAATACAACCCAAACCATGTCTGAACACACTCCTCGAGTCTATGCTTCGGAAAAAGTATGTTTGTATCCACATTTCCTAGCTTAAATCATGATAAATAATAATAACATTAATACTGAACAACAACGAGTTGAACACGATTAATGATCCAAGTCATGCAAGTTCATCGAACCGTCCCCCTTCTGAACTCATCTTTCAAACCATTGTTGATAGAGTGGAATGGTTAGGAAAACCGGCAAACTTCAAAGGGGCTAACAAAGGCGCTGTAATTTACGTTGGAAGGGGGTAAGACAAAAGATTGTGCACGGTCATAGTTCATTAGCGTCCCCTGAATGACTGCTGAACCGACACATTTGTATTGGTTGATTGATTATTAACATATTGGAATTTCTATTGTGTTGTGTGCACGGTAACGGTTGAAAAAAGCGAACAAAAACATATAACAAAGGAGCTCGCTGGGCCACACTATTAACTATGTTCAAACTGATCAAACCCATAGCGTGCAGCTGACACAACAGTTCGCGGATTCCGATCCATTCACCTTTCGCGAACACTTTTGTCTAACACAGATCCTCGTGCGTTAAATATGGAATGTGGGCCAGATGTAGAGAACTCATGTCGGTTCCTATGGGACGGACAGGGAAGATGGTTACAGAGAATATGGAAGCCTTTCGTTCAAGGTAATAAATACCTAAGTCCTTAAAAGTTAATAGTATTCTTATTTGGGCAATAAACAGAGCGCGAAAAGCGTACTTTCATTGATGTTTTTTTTTTTGCACGAACTCATTTGGTATCCACTTGTTTAGCTGATTATCGAATTAGTACACTTAATACTTATATATTGTCTAGAATTGTCACGTAATATATGTTAATGTATTCGTGGTACTGTTATAGAGCCCAGATTTTCCTCATTTTTATATTATAATGGGAACAGTAGCCAACTCCAAAGCTTCTAATACTTCTCTTTTTATAATTTACAATTTACAATTATCATATTTTCCCTTCTTAAAAAAGCAATAACAACAGCAATGTAAACAGTGTCACGAAATAGGTGATATCAGTGGCGTCTACGAATGGCAGTTTCAGCGGTATTGTCATAGTTCGGCCTTCTTTTTTAGTCCCGGTAGCCTCGCACTGGTGGGTTTCAGAACGAGTTTACCGGACGAAAACAAATGTTTTTTTTTCTCCTGGGACTCAACATGGCCACCACGTGATAAAAGCCCATGTAATGAAGCACTATTCAAACCGTGTATCTAATTTAAGAGGGTGTTGTGTCATACAAGAATGATTTCATTACATCGAAGTGAGGCGTTCGGGTCAATACCGCTGGAACTGCTGCCAATATGAAAACCGACGAAGTCAGTTTGTCCCTCCACCTCAACCTCCCCATCCTTCTCCCCCACAACAAAACACAAACAAAGCAAACATGCTCATAAATGGATGGAATCCAAATTGTTTCACAGGTCTATTGTTACGACCTCGTTTTAGGGATTTATCAAAAGGTAGAGGTGTACTATGGTGTTACGGAGACTCGTTGAATTACAACATCTACCGCTACAATTTCAACGAAAGCCGCTTGTGCAAACACATGTTCAGCCAGTGTAGGAACAACATCAACTTTATTTACCATATCAAATATAGAATAGAACTCGATACCACAGAAACTGACCACTTCGATTTTAATGTCACAAGGGTCATAAATCACTTCCGGTCTGTTCTGATGGACCCGGAAGTGAATCACGTCAACAGTGTGATATTTCTAAATATGGGATTGCATTACGTCATGGGGTTGACGTTGGAGCGATACGAAGATTTAATACAGAGGACGATTGGGTTGATCAAGGAAACAGAACGGGATTCCCGCGGGATTCTTGTGCCGAGGTTCAAGGGACATGTTATATGGAAGACCACTACAGCAATAAACAAGGAGAAGGCGAAGAAGGTGCAGGCAACAAAATGGAGGTTTTGCACTTTACCAGTAAGTATTACATTATCGCTCAACTACGGTTTCTGGAAAACTATCCACCCACCCCTCCCTTGGGTATGTAATGTATGTAATGATTAACCATTAAATTTAGGGTGAAACAAGGGGGAGGGGTGGGGATTTCCCAGAAACCGTGATTGATCCCAAATTCTTGACCATCTATAGACCCATTCGAAAAATGGCGTCCAATTTAATTAACTATTGTTTAGTACTGACTAGCCTCGCTTACACGTTCAAAAGCTTTTGTGTGTACTGACTAGCCTCGTGTTCACGTTACCAGGACAATAGCTTTTTAAATTGGACGCCATTTTTCGAATGGGTCTATGGGTTCGCAATTCTCACTTTGTTTCGTTTCGTGATTAATGAGCAGAAGCCCATAACCAGGAGCATCCATCCCGCATACTACACAGCTACACCTCCCAGCGTTTTCATTTTCAGAACAGTTTCCCGCTATTGTTATGTTGCAATCATTTGAACCCTAAAATCAACCGTTTTTGAACATATATATATATACATATGTTATTATCCAGTATATCCCCATATTATCCAGTTATCATCCCTCAACAAACAAAACCCCATATTACCCAGCTATCATCCCTCAACAAACAAATCCCCATATTAACCAGCTATCATCCCTCAACAAACAAAACCCCATATTAACCAGCTATCATCCCTCAACAAACAAAACCCCATATTAACCAGCTATCATCCCTCAACAAGTAAAACCCCATATTAACCAGCTATCATCCCTCAACAAACAAATCCCCATATTAACCAGCTATCATCCCTCAACAAACAAAACCCCATATTAACCAGCTATCATCCCTCGACAAACAAAACCCCATATTAACCAGCTATCATCCCTCAACAAACAAAACCCCATATTAACCAGCTATCATCCCTCAACAAACAAAACCCCATATTAACCAGCTATCATCCCTCGACAAACAAAACCCCATATTAACCAGCTATCATCCCTCAACAAACAAAACCCTATATTTATCCAGCTATCATCCCTCAATAAACAAAACCCCATGTTTCTCATCTACAGAGAGTTCAACTATTCAACGCGTATGCCACGTCAGCTATGTGCCAAGCTGGTGTTGACATTGTGGACATGTACCCTATCACGGATTCTTATCCCGATGGTACATACGATGTGGTCCATTATAGACCCCCTGCATCTCAGCCCCTAGTTTCTATTCTCGTAAACTACTTGAGGGACCCTTTGGAACAGGAAATTCCATACGACATGTTAAATGTTTGAACGAATGTAACGATTTTCTATATGAATATTAATTGTCAACATCAGCAAATATGCAGCCAGAGCGTAAAAATAATAAATAAATAAATGGTTTATTTTACGTCGCGAAGATACAGGAAGCCAGTTACCGGGTCTCCAAAGCCAGAGGCTTTCGCAAATGGTGCTACAAGTTAGGGCTGATTGCCATAAATTTCCCGCTGTATATTTCCCGCTGTATATTTCTTATCCGAATTCTAAAATTACTAATTTGGCACTTAAATTGGCACTCTTTAAAAAGTTTACAGACCCCATGTCGACCAGTCAATCGATCTTTATTTATCCATGGGAGTCACATTACAATTAGGCCGTGACAATCTAATTAACAATAAAAACTATCTATTTACAATAATTCATAAACTAACTTTATAAAGGGGCTATGTCATGGTACTGCACATGTATCGAGTAATCGCTCGTTTAGTGGCTGTTAATTGGATACAAACAGTTAAACTTCCCTCCCTCAATGCTTGATTAAAAGGATTTTCAATATTTCCCCTGGAGACTGTTTTATATACACTGTTTGTTAGTCATTTTTGCTTTTTTGCTTTCATTTTAAGCATCCCACATGGCCAAGAGGTTCGTTAGTTCATATCGAAATCGGTGGAAATAGCTCTTTCCGGCCCGGAAAAATTAATGTAAAGTCTTACCGTGACACAGCCCCTTTAACCTGTACCTAAAATTACTAACTATGTATACAGTAAGGAAGCTAGAAAAGGAGTAATTCCATCAATAAAATAAATTGCTAAAAATTATTCTTATATAATTACTTACATAACCAAACCATATAATTATTTCGTCGCTATAAATATACGAAATATACGGGGGGGGGGGGGGGGGGGACGCTTCACGAAAACGAGGCGAAACAGTAGGTCAATCAATCAATCATTGAATCTTTATTTAGACACGGTGTGGCTCATCAGGTTACATTTCGAGTAAAAGTTAGACAAACAAATATATAATAATTCTGTTAATTATAGTGATATAAACTACTACTAACAATATAAACTACTAATATTGGTATACTAAAGATATACTAAAATTGCTACTATATAGAACTCTACTCTATAATCTTACTTCTACTTAATTCCTGTTTTACATGAGTGCCGTAATTAATTACAATGGAGTATTTGTGAAATCCAGCAGTATCAATAACGCATGTCACTGTTTTAACAGATAGCTTAATAGTATGAAAAATAATACAACTCAAGTCACTAATAGTTATGAAAAAAGAAAAATCACCCCCCCCCCCCCCCCCCCCCCCCCACCCCCAAATCCCCCAATAAAAAGTGCATAAAATCTAACATAGTTGTCATTGTGGACCATTTGCAGGAATGCAATCACGTGTAACTGGATGGCAAAACAATCGATCTGATTTCACTTATTTAAAGGCACTTGTACGAGATCGATAGCGTTATTAGCAAAACCTGTAAATGCTATTTTCCACCTTCAATCAATTGTCGATCTTACTAAAACAGCGTTTTTGAAGATTGTTTGCCATCCAGTAAAGCTTTCCCCATGGGATATATCACGAGCGCAATTCACTGGTTGATCTAATTACTAGTTACAATCATAGGATTGCTACAAGTCATAATGAAATTGATCTATATATAATATTTATCAAACTCATTAATAATTCATGAAGCAAAAACAAAGGAAATCACCGACCGATAAGTGATCTTTAAATCTGATACAGATTTCGTCCTGATTTACATAAACTTTGGCTTCGATTTTCTCGGCCAAAATAAGTCGTATCGCCAAAATAACTGAAAACATGACTCTCTACATCTAGACGTTTGATAAGTAAGATAAAGAATTCGTGTCCGATCTTTATTCGATTTACAAACTCTCGCTTTCAGCTCGAGTTTGTAAATCGGATAAAGATCGGCCACTCATTCTTTATCTATTACATTAATATTCTCGTCTCTCATTGTACTTTTCTCCGCCATGCCATGTCTGTCCTACTACTGCTGTAGGCTGACCGCAATTTTAAAAGTGAACGACGGCGCAGTGAATCTCAGTTGCGCTCGTTTAACTCTCACTTACTTAAAAACAGTGTTTGCAGTGCCTTATTGTTCATGTCGCCTGTTGATAAAGCACACAACGCCGTCTTTAGGCCGCAAAGTTGCTCTCTGCATGATTTGAAATGTTTGACCTTCACAAAGGGTAAACTGGAATTTCTGTAGAAAACGGGCCAGCAGTACCTTGGATTCGAACTGTCAAAAATAAAAAAGTCCTCAATTAAGTTAAGGCCTGGTTTAAACACTGATAATTTCCACTTAAAACAAGAAGTTCCGGTATAAAATGGTAAGCCCCTCTTCACGTATGGCGTATGTATTCAAATTACAGGGCAGTGACAACAATCTCTCCTGTTAAAATGGGAAATTTGGAGGGATTAAAATCAAACAAGGTATCAAAACGTGAACATCAAGAAGATAGTTGTTTATTAAATACTTTGGGCAGTATTTTAGGACTGTTTACGAACTGATAAATGTTAAAATTTAGACTGTTTTGTAATGAATTTCGCGCGATCAGCAATCAGTACACGACTGAAGCTGTTAATGCCTGGCTACGACCCTTTTGTACCGAAACGTCCTCTTTTAATAAAGTATCTGATTACCAAATTATACACACCCACATAACTCGTCTACTTTGATAACCACAGTTACCAAAACAAGTGGTACGGTTACGTGACTCCTCCAATGACTGTTGTAAACATAACAATTATATAGCAAAAGGGCCAATGAGTATTCCTGGTACGGCAAGGTACAAAATGTTTTTCTGTTTCTCTGATGATTTCCTTTAATAATCTGCCCTCGCAGTATAACAACATTTCACACATAAGGGAATATTGAACACAAGTCACGTGACCTGTACTCGATTTATTGATCAGCGGTTTTCTCCTTACAATTACTAAAAGTCAAGGTGCGAGGGCAATTCTATGTGTAATCCCAACTTCTTGATATTTTAAAACCAAAACTGTTCTTTTAAGCTCATTTGCAGTTGAACTTTCACATGAGTCACGTGACACGTCACATGACTGCAGTTTTTTATTAAAGTAACTATATTACCGAGCTATGCCAGCATGTACGAGCTTAGTTCTAACGAATGGATCAATCACGGTTTCTGGGAAACACCCACCCCCACCCCTCCCCCCACCCCAAACTTCACCCTAACCTTTAATGGGAACATCGGTTGAAAAACAATGTTTGCTCTCAAGTGTTTGTTATGGATGCTGTGTTTGTCTCCAGTAAATTGTACACTAGATGTCATTTATGCACCGATTTTCCTGTCGATAAAACTCATTTGAATTTCCTGCGCGCCGCCATCTTGGATATCATGACGTCACAGTGTTGCCCCTATTGTCGCATAACAAAAGAGCTATTGTTTTCTGACAGTAAGGCAACACTGTGACGTCGTAAAATTCAAAATGGCGGCGCGCAGGAAATTCAAATGAGTTTTATCGACAGGAAAATTGTTGCATAAATGACATCTAGTGTACAATTTACTGGAGACAAACACAGAAACAGACTTAGGAATCCATAACAAATACTTGAGAGCAAACAGTTTTTCAGCCGAGGTTCCCTTTAATGGTTAATTATTAATAGAACGATACATACCCAACGGAGGTATGGGTGGGTATTTTCCCAGAATCCGGGATCGAGCCGAACAAATTGTATAACAAAGATCATCAATTTAGCTGCGTCTTTGTGTTGACCCAGGCCATAAAGTACATAAGAGCCCAAATATTTTATCATTAAAATCGATTCTACAGCAACTGAATAGTTGAATGGCAAAATATTTTTTGATTTTAGTGTTGCATCTATGAGTTGTAAAGATTTATATTTCGAATATGCTAATGCTTGAGGTCAAACAAGGAATATTTACTGTCATCAGTTCATTCTCCTTATGAATGAAATTTACGTCTGACTTAGACAACATTTTTGGTGAAATCGCTGATATAAGTTCAAATATAACATAGATGTCGATAAAATATCATTTATCTCTACCAACAAGTTTTTGTATAATATAAATTATTCCCTGTTTGACGTCACGTCATTAACATATTCGAAATATAATAATAATTCCTAACGATAAACATAGAAATAATACAATCATTAAATAATTAATTAATTAATTAAATAATTAATGTTCGGTATCTAGCGCCTAGTTGATGGCATAAAAACCAGCCTATCTTATGTATTTTCGCCCAACTAGAAATAAAAATGGGTGTGTTATTTGCGCAAATGAAGTTCAGGGGGGGTTAAGCCGTTTTCAAATTTTGTTTTGCCTGTCATTTCCCCCCCCTGAACTTCAATATCTACGAAATTAAGAAGACCCCCTGCAGTTTTCTATGAGTAACATTTTGGTGAAAACCCCATGTCTCCACGATGTTTCGTTCTATCCGTAAAAATCCATCGCCCTTTCCGTTTTGGCCGCAAAGCATGCTGGGACAGTTTCATTGGCTATTTCCGAGTCCAGAGCTGGATTAAATAATGTTGCAGCGTTAAAATCATAGTGTTGGTAGTAAACACGACGAACACAACCTATTGGTTGCAAATGTGGGGTAAGAAATGCGAACCCTGCAAAACTGAGGGGGGAGGGGTGAAAATCCTATGCCTTTCCTGTTCAAAATGGAACCCTCCCCCATTAGAAGTGGCTAGATTGAAGTTGAAGCTTAAAAATAACGGTTTTGATAGTAAACACGACGAACACAACATATAGGTTGCAAATTTGGGGTAAGAAATGCGAACCCTGCAAAACTGAGGGGGGAGGGGTGGAAAATGCTATGCCTTTCCTGTTCATAATGGAACCCTCCCCCCATTTAGAAGTGGCTAGAATGAGGTTGCAGCTTCAAATCACAATGCATGGAGTGATGTGGCAGAGTTAAAACCATGGTTTCTGCACTCGACGCGACAACTGCCATGCGGCATGAACTGCGGATGGCTGTCAGTTCGCGAGCTTGTGATGACATTCCATGCACTTGGATGCAAAATAACAATCGTTTCAAGGAGAAACTTTTTCGACGATGTTTAGGCCACTTATTTCCACGAGAAGTGCTCCAAAATTCCACTTGAGCCTTAGTAGGTGGAAAATAACCAGACACCCATGATCACTACCATGCAAGTTGCATGGCACTACCCAAAACGCACTATGACCTAGCTAGCGTCTAACACACGTGTTGGATTATCGTTAGCGGTATCCACTAGTTCCTAACGATAAACATAGAAATAATACAATCATTAAATAATTAATTAATTAATTAAATAATTAATGTTCGGTATCTAGCGCCTAGTTGATGGCATAAAAACCAGCCTATCTTATGTATTTTCGCCCAACTAGAAATAAAAATGGGTGTGTTATTTGCGCAAATGAAGTTCAGGGGGGGTTAAGCCGTTTTCAAATTTTGTTTTGCCTGTCATTTCCCCCCCTGAACTTCAATATCTACGAAATTAAGAAGACCCCCTGCAGTTTTCTATGAGTAACATTTTGGTGAAAACCCCATGTCTCCACGATGTTTCGTTCTATCCGTAAAAATCCATCGCCCTTTCCGTTTTGGCCGCAAAGCATTCTGGGACAGTTTCATTTTATATTTCCCTGTCCAGAACTGGATTAAATAAAGTTGCAGCGCTAAAATTATAGTTTTGGAACTAAATACCACGAAAACAATATGGCGTTTGCAAATGTGTGGTAAGAAATGCGAACCTTGCAAAACTGAGGGGGGAGGGGTGGAAAATGATATGCATTTCCTTTTAATAATGGTGCCCTCCCCATTAAAAGTGTCTTGAATGAAGTGGCAGCTTTAAAATTTTAGTTTCGGTACTAAACACGATGAACACACCATATTGTTTGCAAATTTTGGGTAAGATCTGCGATCCTTGCAAAACTGAGGGGGGAGGGGTCGATAAGCATATGCATTTCCTGTTAATAGTAGTACCCTCCCCCATTAGAAAGGGATTGAATAAAGTCGCAGCATCAAAATCATAGTCTGGGTACTAAACATGATTAATAGAACATATCGTATGCGAATTTTGTGTAAGATCTGCAACGTTTGCAAAAATAAGGGGGGAGGGGTGGAAACCATTTTATGAATATCGTTAGCGGTATCCACTTGTGTAATATAATAGACAAAATAAAATGAATAATACCAATAGATAAACAAACGCAATTGATGTTTTCTGAATTAGATTTTCCCGTAGAACTCGAATTTGTTTATTATTTTGGCGAATGGTGAACTCTAGGGGGTGCAGCCGACATATTTTCTAGCCCTATTTTCATTAAATCGTGTAAAATTTTCAGTATCATTTGATTATCGTTAGCGGTACCTAATTGTGTAATATAATAGATATAATAAAAATATCCACTTGAAGATTTAACTTGTGTTGGTGTCTTAAAAATGCAAGTGGCTACTGTATTTTGCGTGTTTGATTATCGTTAGCGGTATCCACTTGTGTAATATAATAGATATAATAAAATGAATAATAACAACAGATAAACAAACGCAATTGATTTTTTCTGAATTAGATTTTCCCGTAGAACTCGAATTTGGCGAAGTGTGAATTCTAGCGGGTGCAGCCGACACTCACAACACCCGTTGCCCACAAGCCCTGAACGCCCGCCGCCCGTGAACTATCCTGCTTGCAGGCGGTGGAGGGTGTTTTTCGCGCAGCAAACGGATCATCGCCGCCATATTGGCCGAGCGTGATTGAGACCTGCTTGTTCTCCCCCACCCCCCTCCCCCCTCCATTTGTCATTCGATCCCAGGTCTCAATCACGCTCGGCCAATATGGCGGCCGCGAAAAAACACCCGTTTGCTGCGCGAAAAAACACCCTCCACCGCCTGCAAGCAGGCTACCCGTGAACGGGCGTCAACGCCCATCAACGCCCGTCAACGCCCGTCAACGGGCGTCAACGCCCGCCACCCGTCAACGGGCGTCAACGCGCGTCAACGCCCGCAGCCCGTCAACGCCCGCCTCCTCCTCCTCCTCCTCCCTCCTCCTCCTCTTCCTCCCTCCTCTTCCTCCTCCCTCCTCCTCGTCCTCCTCCTCCCTCCTCCGCCGCCTCCTCCTCCTCCTCCCTCAACGCTACCCCAAAGCTTCCTTATGTTACAGAAAATATCTGGAAAACCGAAAGTATATATAGCATAAGGAAGCCTTGGGGTAGCGATGAGGGAGGAGGAGCAGTAGGCGGGAGGAGGAGGAGGCGGGATGAGGAGGAGGAGGGAGGACGAGGAGGAGGGAGGAGGAGGAGGAGGGAGGAGGAGGAGGAGGAGGAGGCGGGCGTTGACGGGCGGCGGGCGTTAACGGGCGTTGACGGGCGTTGACGCCCGTTGACGCCCGTTGACGCCCGTTGACGGGCGGCGGGCGTTCAGGGCTTGTGGCGGTTCAGGGCTTGTGGGCAACGGGTGTTGTGAGTGGTATTAGTTTCTAGACTAGATACTTCGTAGTCTAGAACGACTAGACTAGAAAAGAATACAATTTCTAGACTAGATTAGAAAATGATAGCTAAAGTAGAGTTTTTAGACTAGACTACCTAGGTTAACAATTTCTAGACTTTGAGAGACTGATGCCGGGGCGAACGCAACAAGCTAAAACCGAACTGTCTACATATATATCTAAAGTGGTACTGTCGCAGTCCTTTCCATGGAGAACGTTGAACAAAAATAGCTGGTTTTATTGAAATTTCAGTATCTAAGAACCAATTGACAATTTTACTAGCATTTTGCATTGCATTTGACAGCGAGCGAATTTTGTTTTGAATATTGCACGCATTTCAATCAAACCAAATCAAAATTGGTAGGCTGTCACACGTCGACTCCTATTGGTCAATTAAGAATGGGTTATAAGTTAACGGATATCATGTGCGTGGTGGGCGGAATTCAGAAACCAGTGGCTTTCGTGCAGGCTGTCTTTCAGATCTGCTTGTTCTTCCCCACCCCCTTCCCCCCTCCATTTGTCATTCGATCCCAGGTCTCAATCACGCTCGGCCAATATGGCGGCTGCTTCGATGCGCGAAAAAGCACCCTCCACCGCCTGCAAGCAGGCTACCTAACAATAAAACCTTAAAGCAGATCGAAGCATAGCTAGATTTACTAGTACCCAAAGTGTTCCATTATTAGCCCTATTTGGTTATCGTTGCACACTTTGTTTAAGAAATATGTAAGCTTCTTTTGCCTTGTTTGATTCTACCTTCAATGGATCCGGGAGAAGCTGTTCACATTCTTGTTTAATTCTGGGCGAACTACTCTCAGGAGTACATTCAAGCAATCCAGAAAGTTCTGTAACCTCTCTTAGCTGTTCTCGTGTGACTGGGATACCACATTGATTTCCACCATAGTTTTCTGGGAAGGAAAACATGTGGTTTGGCACTCCAGTGGGAAGCAAGACTCTTGATCTCGAATTCTGTGGGAGTTCCAATTGTTGACAAAAATATCAGCTTCTCTCTGGATGATTGGTATGTACACATATGCCAATAGCTGTCTGTCAAGCTGGTTATATGGATCATACTCCCTCCCTCTCAACAGTTCTGTCAATTGCACCTTGAAATATTTTTCTAGTCGTTCATGGAGATCACGCCACCATCTTTCGATTTCGTTTGTTGTTGACGGACTGTATATCACAGAATCAACTGGATCATCCATTATCCCAGCTTTGTTCACGAGATAAACATGAGTAGAAGCCATCTTCCCTGTCTCCGTACCCTTGTCAATTCTTAAATATCTCGGCATCATCTGTGCCTGGTACAAATATTCGATATATTTCTTTCCAATTATTAGAGGGCTTGAGTTGGAATAGCAAACGAATAAAAAGAGAATCTTCCTGGAGAAGGTATCAAGACAGCCGTAAAGACCCAAGGGAAAGGTCCAGTTTTGATAACCACACAGTTTATCGTGTCCGTCCAACGAAACAACCCATAGCGCACCTTCTGAAGTGTAGGGCTGTTTCTTCTTCTTAACTTTCTTCTTTACACTTCTTGCTTCAAGGCCTTCCGGATCCATTTCGGATAGCATGTTGTGAACCAAATGCCTCGGGACCTTAACATTATGCTCAGTTCTAAGCTTTTGGTTCAAAGCTCTGTATCCAAGCAGTTTTCCAGGGCCATCAAGTTCCTTGGCGATTGCACTCGATACAACTTCTAGCGGTGTTTCGTAGTCAATGTACTTAATGCCAAAATGGCAAAGCCGTCGGGCAAGGGTGGCGATACTCCAAGGGTATTCAGGATAATCCTTCTTAACAAAATCTAAAATCTCACTTCTTTTCAAATTTTCTCTTACATATCGGGTTAAATCCGACTTCAGATCGTCATTCTCTGTCCAGGTCTCGGCAGCCGCCATTTTATCAAGCGTCGTAAACTTCGAAGGCCGATATAAAGCACTTTGGGAGAGCGTGATAGTGATATCGCTGGGCCACGTGAAGGGATTTCAATTTTTTTTACGAAAAGAGAAAAGACAAAATTAAATGCAATTCGAATTAAGAGCCCTTTTTAAAATAGAAAATATACAATATTTTTAAAGTACAAGTAGAAATCAGATTTAAAATGCTCTTTAAAATGGTAAATAACATTTAAAGTAGAAATACAAATAGAAATAGCACATACAATCAGTAATAAGTATGACTTAAAGAACTGATTTGGAAAAATAAAGGTAGAAATATAAATACTTGTGTAAAAAACGGATGATAGCGCTGGGCCACCATACTTGTGTAATATAATATATATAATAAAATCAATAATAACAACGGATAATGAAACACAGTCGATGTTATCTGAAATAGTACAGTACAGCTCGAATTTGACATCATTTTATTGAAACTTTAAATCCAGGGGGTTTGCGGGGAGATATTTTCTAGCCCACTTTTCAGCACATCATCTGACACTTAGTTCAATATTTGATTATCGTTAGCGGTACCCACTTGTAATAATAATAATAATAATAATAGGCTTTATTTATCGAGGGTGACACTTGACAGTACAATAACTGATAACCTCATGGCCCTCTGATAAAATTAAATAAATAAAGGAAAAATTTGACATAAAGTCAGAAAGCTAAAAATTTACAATACTGCTGATGGAAACTATTAATATTATAATTTATGTTAAAAACCAATAAACAAGAATACTACTAAGAGATTTGAACCGACCCCCGGTTAGCTCAGTACTTAAGCTCCGGTCTGTTGAGCGGGAGGTCGCGGGTTTAAACCCCGGCCGGACCAACATTCAGGGTCCGCTTAAAATAACTGAGGAGAAGGTGCTGCCTTTGTGAAACAACTGCAAATGGTTAGACCTTCACGTCTTCTCGGATAATGACGTAACATCGTAGGTCTCCCGTGGGCCTCAAGTTTATCAGTCTCATCAGAGTTGCTTTACTTTAACTAACTACCAATATATACCATTTTAATATAAACCTTTATAACTCATAGATGCAACACTCAAATTAAGAAATAGTTTACCATTCAACTAAATGTAGTTCATGTAGAATCGATTTTAAAGCCCCACAGTCACCCTAGCGCTTTGCGGGCGCACACTCGTTCAGTCGCCATTTTGTTGCAGTCGAAAATTGGTACACGTGGACAAGACTTGATAACCAACCAATCAGAGCATATATCAAACAATAGCGCAATTTTCAAAACAAACCAAACGGCCGCAATGCGTCTAGGGTGACTGTGGGCCTTTAAGTACTGCTCCGGATAAGAAGGGACGGCTGAACGGCAAGGAATGTAAACATGTGTTAATGTTCTATTCTTCTTTCTCATAAATTCAGTAGAAGACCATCGAAGCAATGCACTTTCATTAGATAATTTTTGAAGTTTAAATTTATTTTTGATCAAACTAACTGTATGGTTTCATTTTGCGGGAGAAATTCGTATGTGGGGAATGTTATCAAATGTGCGATTCAAAGATATTTAGTTTTCTCCCTTTCCCATTGGCTAGATGGTGTTTTTCTTTACGTTTTCACAGTGAAAATGATCAACAGCATGCAGTTTGCTACAATTTTCGCTGATAACTTTGACTGTGGACATCTCAGACATCGTATGTGCGGATATACTGATTGCGCCGGGTCTATTGTTCTTGGGGTAGTTCTTACGCGAGCCATT
This sequence comes from Actinernus sp. WN-2022, assembly GCA_030867875.1. Classification (NCBI taxonomy): domain Eukaryota; kingdom Metazoa; phylum Cnidaria; class Anthozoa; order Actiniaria; family Actinernidae; genus Actinernus; species Actinernus sp. WN-2022. Next base: position 81,276,839 of record JAOWCC010001589.1, read on the forward strand.
ACTTAATGATAAAAATATCTGGCTCATGTGCACTTTTATGTACTTGATGTTACTTGAATCATATATTCTTCAATCTGTGTTGGGATACGAGATTAATAGCAGCTTATTACAAATACGGCCTCAGTTCCCTTTTCAAAAGAATGTACTGAGTTTCTTTCCTTACCTGTGCAAACACTTGTCCGATGCAGTTTCGAGGTCCGGCTGAGAAGGGCAGATACGCGTAGCCTTTGCTGTAAGGGAATAAATCAATCAATAAACATTAAAATTAAATATCTCTTGAAAAGAAGTCGTGAAGTAAAATAATTAAACAATTGACAACTAGTTCCTGTAAAAACTAGTGTAGGTCTGCGCCGGGAGGATCAACACGTCTTTTGATGAGCATGTAAAACACTTTCTTCCACCTAAAGAATTTATCAAGGATACAACAATATTTAACTAATGAGTCAGATCACAGTTGCGGCGCTATATGTGCGGCGCTACATGTGTGCGGCGCTACATGTGTGCGGCGCTACATGTGTGCGGCGCTACATGTGTGCGGCGCTACATGTGTGCGGCGCTACATGTGTGCGGCGCTACATGTGTGCGGCGCTACATGCGTGCGGCGCTATATGTGCGGCGACGACGGTATTACTAACATAATCACTGGTAAAATCAACTGAAAGTCAATTAAGGTTGCATGACGTGTCGAGCGTTAGCCCTTCGTTAGAGCTAAGAACTGAGTTCACAATCTTCCGCACAACAGACAGGCGCGTTGTGAATTGAGCCTAACTGATATATACATAGGCAAGCCTATGGGCGGAGCTCCAGTTATATTTGATCACGGCTTGTGAAAAGGGAAATAACTAAAGTAAGGGTTATTAACTCGCTTCGAGGATCTTAGTGATATAGATTCCGAGGAAGCAGCCCGAGTGTATCACTATGATCCGAGGAGCGAGTTAATAACGGACTTAGTATTCATTTGCATGAGGTTTTCTCAGCATAGAGGAGATGTCAGGCTGATTATTTGGGGCGATCAATCCAAACAATAGCCTATCCTGAAACAATACGAACCCTAACCCTAAAACAATGCAATTCTTTGTCAGTGCAATCCAAATGAGGTCCAGTAAGATGCAAGGTTTTGAGGGGTGCAGGCCTCCTGGATTATTTGAAGAGGTCGTTACCCATATAGACAACCCGCTACCGGATTTTCTATAAAGTGTTTATAGACGATGGATAATTTAGTAGTTATAGAATACTCAACGAGAACAAAGAAAACCGAATCAAATGGATATAAATAAAATTAGACAAAAACAAACAAAACTCCTTTTATTTGTTACTGATAGTAACGTCATCTGATAGTGATGGCAAAGACTTAAAGGAGCAGTGTCACGATTAGTATTCATGCCAAAAGTTTTGAAAATGTGTCAGGCGGACAAGAAATCAAAAGATGTGACAGAAGTAGATGTCCGTGAGTAATCCGCTTGCATCGGCGTATTTGCACGATATCTCGAGCCGAAATTGCTTTAAAACTATACTTCAGTATTATATGGTTAGGGTTGATGTTATATTTTTATAAAGCAGCATTTTATTCATTTCAATCGAAAGGGAAATTTGCAGCGGCGCGTGACATAGCGTGATTTTGCCATTGTCTATAACAACCAATCAGAATCGTGACACTGCCCCTTTAACGCACTGGGCGCCGGATTACAAGCACGTGCCCCGAGTCCGAGACCAAATGTAATTCAATTTCTCCCAACGGAAACAATAAACGAGAAAGATACCAGAATGTGGAAAAAAGAGAAAATAAAATGATGTCCGGAGGAAATTAATATTGAAAAAGAAAAACATGTCTCGGTCGTGGGTTAGCGCCCACAAACTGGGAACTCCTAAGCTGAGAGCGCGTGATGTAACTCTAAGCTATCGCGACGCAAATCGATCTCGTTAGGAGAAAAAATGCTACGAATAGTAGAGATGGGGAGCTCAGTCCGCTACGACGGAAGTTCAACCACGACATTAAAATGATAATCTCCGTTTTCTACTTTAAAGTCGCCCTAAATAGAGACGTCACATTTCACTGGGTAACATAAATGTTTCATTTCCTCCTTATCTCTCGGCTTAGAAGTCTTTTTTACTCTTTCTTAGTCGTGATTTAAGATAAAATGACGTCTATAATTGGTCTAACGGTAAGGAACTAAAATGACTTACATGTTCTGAGCATTTTCTGGGCCCCATCTGTCAGGGACAAATACATCCGGGTCTTCCCAGTTAGCTGGGTGGCGATGTGTACTAAAAATGCTAACCTGAAGAAGTTGAAACCAATTGTTAGGAGTGGGTCACGGTACATAAATGGGAGAGGAGGGTAAGGAATAAAAATATATAATGAAGAGATCCCAAACCATAGGCTGTGGCAATGTAGCCTGCGTATCTGCGCAACTTGGAAGAGGGGAAGAAAAGAAGGGTAGGGGGAGAGGGGATGAGAGGGAGTGCCTGCAACCACTCTATTGTTCTCTTATTTTCTCGTTCACTCAGACGACGGGAAATTCCCATTGGCTGAGATTCCTTGGACGTCCATCCAAATAATAATAGTAATAAGATATTTATGATGCCTAAAAAAATCAATATTCTCTCGGTAATTTTTAGCGTCCATTTTTTTTACAGCTTGATATTCATGTCGATTGGTTTTTTCGTGCAGTATTTGAAGGACAGTGTACCGCAGTTGATGCGAGAAATTTCAGCCGCGACTAAATGCCGAGAAGTTTTTAATGGCAAATGCTTTTTTACAGCTTGATGTTTATGTCGATTGGTCACAAGACTGTCCTCTTTGTGATGCTGTGTTTTTTTTGGGCATCAGAACTCGTTTTTACCAGACTTTCGTGCAGTATTTGAAGTAAGGTGCACCGCAGTTGATGCGAGAAATATCAGCCTCAATATTCAGCCGTGAAGTTGATGAGGTCGATCTCCTAACTTGTACGGTGCACAAAAACATTTTTACATCTTGATATTTATGTCGATTGGTCACAAGACTATCCTCTTTGTGCTGCTGTGGATTTTTGGGCATCAGAAATTGTTATAACCGTACTTTTCGTGGTGTTTCGATGGGATTTGTTTGCAATCCATGTGGAAGAAAGCTGAAGAACGTAACCAAGACTTGCCTAAAAGCTGATACCGCATATCTTTTTGACGAATATGCTATGCCGAAAAATCATGATGTTTGAACAAGTATGTCTGATTCGAATTCGAAAAACATCGTTGGGAACAATCTGGAGCTTCACTCCAATTTTTCTGATGTTATAACTCCAAATTCATCCTTACTCGTTGAAGCTTTAAAAGTATTACTGTAAGACTTGTAGCTAGAATATCTCTGTTCTCCATGTTATACGCACACACTTATTAATGTTCACATCGCCTTCGTCATCTACGGAAAATGCTCTCCTGGACTTTATACATTCTTCTTCAACATTTTCGCGCAACACAAAAATAAATGTAACGCGTCACGATTGGATAATTTTGACAAGTACATGCAACATTTGATGGAAGGTGGATAACTAGAGAACAATAGAGTGTTGCAAGCGCTCCCTCTCTTGAACCCCCTCCCCCTCCCCCTCCCCCTCAGTTCTTTTCTCCCCCTAACCTCTTCCTGTTGTGCTGCTACGCAAGCTACGGCAACGAGTAATCCTCAGATACGATTTTGCTTGAATATGCCTTAAAGTGCCTATAAGCCCTATAAGCCCAATTGTTTTATATTTAAGTGTTGCATCTATGAGTTATAGGGGTTTCTATTTCCAATATGCTAATTATGTGATGTCGCAGGAGGCCTCATTTATTATACAAAAACGTGCTGGCAGAGATAAATAAATTATGTTCTGCACATCCATGTTATATATGGGCCTTAAATCAGTGTAACTTACAGAAATACGAGAGTTGGCAGGAATAACGTGACCATTCAGTGTAATCTGTTGAAGCGTCTCTCGGATAATTCCAGGGGCTGGTGGGTACAATCGAAGGGTTTCTTTAAGAACCTGAAAAAAAAACATGAACCTGACGTGTGTGGTAATAAAGGATATTTGGCCCACATCGTCTTAAAGTGCACCTAACCCCTTTTGCGATTTTTATACATATGAATCTTTGAAAGGTTTTTAGTACTTCTGCGAAGAAATGTTTGGCTTACAAAGAATACTTTATGTTCTAGGCTTGTTTGAAATGGTGAAAATTTGACCTTTCCTGACTCATGACCGCGTAAGAAAAAGCCTGGGTCGATTCTGCATCTTACGTCATCTAATTCATTCGACTTTGCAATAAGTTGAATAAATGTTTAGCATTTTGTCTAAAATAACTGTTTTCTTTACTAACAACTCACAGACCATATAAATTCTCTATATATCGATGTTGTTGTGATAGAAAGGCACCACGGAGAATAATGCATTAATGAGGTGACGTAAGATCCAGAATCGACCCACGCTTTTTCTTACGCGGTCATGGGATCAGGAAAGGTCACATTTATACGATTTCAAACAAGCCTAGAACATAGAATATTTTCTGTAAGCCAAAAATTTCTTCGCAGAAGTACTCAAAACCTTTCAAAGTTTCATATGTATAAAAATTGCAAAAGGGGTCAGGTGCACTTTAAACAAGGAACGGCACTATAAAAGGGTATCTACCAGGCACGTTCACACCTTCAGTTGTCACTCAGCCTTTGTCAAGTGGCCTTTGTCAACATCTCTATTTTAAAAAGACCTCTACCAGTCACGTTCACACCTTCAGTTGTCACTCAGCCTTTGTCAAGTGGCCTTTGTCAACATCTCTATTTTAAAAAGACCTCTACCAGTCACGTTCACACCTTCAGTTGTCACTCAGCCTTTGTCAAGTGAACATCTCTATTCAAAGCTCTGCATACAACATGTGATGTTCCGCTTGAGCGATCTGTGACTTTTGTTATCGCGTGAAATAGGCCTTTTGCAGGAAACAGTTACGTGCTGATATACTATTTCGCTAACGAATGAACAGAGTTCTTTAGTCCTCATGGGAAAGGCGTTGCCATGGATGCTGGATGGCAAGCTATCTTTAAAGCCGCTATGTCACAGTACTGCGCATGTGTGACAATCTGATGATTTGTGAATTATGGTCTAGCTCGGAACGAAATTCTCAGAGCGGTGAGATATCCATTTTGAAATCGACTTCCATCTGTTCTTTTTGAACTCATCCTAGCCTCCTTAGATCATTAATGGAATTGCAAGAAGTGCTTAAATAAGTTTTAGTTATTTGTTTATTAAAAGGTCGTCGTTGCGGACTGCAACACAACAGGAGCCATTACCAGGAGCGTGCATCTCCCAGATTAGGTCTGTCCAACAGCAGAACAGATGATGTAGCTATTTTTAGCTTTGTATTTCCCGCGAGAAGAAACGATGGCCGTCACTTTTAACCAATCAGGATGCACTGAAAAATTGTAATTAACACGGTTCAAACTGCTAAAAATACTAAAGCGCAAGAGAACAAAAGACAACGTAATCGCATACCAGAACTTCGCGACTATAAATAGCCACATAGTCTACTGTGCTGTGGGCGCTACCCATCACATTGGTACGCTCCTGGTAATGGCCTCCTGAACACAACTAAAACAAAAAGCATAAGTGCTGCTTCCCCGCGGAAAAGACCGCCACTGAGTACTCCGAATACAGCGGCCGAAAAAGGCAAGAAATCGGAAGCTTTTTGGCGTTCCAACCAGAAGCAACTTTTCAAGTCATAATGATATGGCATTAATATTTTCAACAGCGATACGATCCGGCCGACTTCGCTGCCTATATCTTCTCGCTCTTGAACTACAACGAGCAAAACCGTGCAGCCGGATTACATGAACATCCTTTTCACTTAGGCCCAACTTTTCGTGAACAAGCACCTTGACAATCTCACAGCTATCCTATGATGTAAAATAAAATGAAAACCAAAACATCAACAAAAGGTTATTTTGACTGTTGTAATCTATATAAATTAGCAGGCAGCTTGCGACTTCACTTTGGTAAAATTCGGACTGTTTATGACTCGAAACACAGCAAAAAATACAAGAAAGTAGTTCGTAACGAACGACTGAGCATTATGCACGGAGCCTCGTATTGATTCATTTGTACGTAAGAAGTGAGGCATATCTCGGAAGTGGGCTATTCAATGTTTGCACACTGTAACATATGCAGTACCGTGACACAACGCCTTTAATACCGCTGTTTTAAAAATATCAACAATCGATTGGAGGTGGGAAATAGCATTTACAAACAGGTTTTGCTAATAACACTACTTATATCGTACAAGTGCCTTTAAATAAATGAATTAAGTTTTTTGCCATCCAGTACAACCACGTGATTGCATTCCTGCAAAAGGCACATTTAAATCAAACACTCGAATGTTTAATGTTTAAAATAACACTAAAGACTTTGTGAACGCTTCTAAAACACTATTGACAGGCATAACTGATCAACTAGCTTCCTGCGGTTTACTTTCTTTGGCTTATTTTCATTCTGAGCGTCAGTAATTTAGTATTCTAACAGGAGAAAACTGAAAGCATGCTTACTTTTTTAACTGTTCTGAATTTGAATTTCAAATTTTAAATCCCAAAGGGAGAGGGGGAGGAGCATTCCCTTTTATAGTGAGGGTCCTTGTTTAAAAAACTCTCCAAGAATTCTGGTTGCTGTTAGTATGAACAAGCATTTTATCGACCACTACAGCGAAAAATGGCGATCATGTGCTGTTCTCTGATTGGCTGGGATGCAATAAGCACAGTCACGTCTCCATTTTGAAATCAAGCATTTGTTTGTGTGAAAGTTTGTTTTAATTCGAACCCTAGTGAAACGCCGCATTACATACAAATCATATTAAACATATATAACGTATGTATTGCCTCATCACCGGCGCGAATCGCCGAACTTCATGTAGTGAGGCTTCTGATTGAGTATATTTGGGCTTCCGCTTGGGTTCCCTGTGGTCGAGTGTTATTTGGGCTTCCCGCTTGGGTTCCCTGTGGTCGAATGTATTTGTGGTCGCATAACATCGGAATCGCTTCGAGAATTTCCGGAAATCCCGAGCACGTTGATTGAAAACCGAGTGTTGTCTTCTCTGATTGAAAAGTCCGAAGGTGTTGTCATGACAACTAATCACCGAACCATGTCGCCAGTTTTGTCTGTGGCTCGGAAGCCAAGGGAAAAACCCCGTGAAAATCATGTTTCACATTTTGTTTGCTCGAGAGAAGCCAAATTCAGTTAAATTTGCATCTAACCATTTTTTCCCCATTTCTGATTTCCCGGCATGATCTTACCCGGCCCCAAATCCTGGTGACGACCCTGACTAGCCCTAAGGTTTAACTGCGTGCCATGGCTCGTTAGCACTAATGCACGGCTATGAATACGTCCGTGGAATAAACCTACCTGGGCCATATACTGGAGCTTAGCCAAGTCGTCATATTCCACATAGTCACGGGACCCTAACACTTCCTTCACTTCATCCAGTAACCTGAAGACAGATTGACATTGTAACTAATGCTTGGGGCGCTTTTGGGACTATACTAACAAAATGTGAGTGTTCTTCTAACAATAACCATACGGGTGGACCATCAGAAATCCAGGGAGGGGTGGTGGTATTATTTGTGCAGGAATTTGTTTTTAGGTGTGTGAGCTCTACACAAATGTTTTTTACTGTAATTTTTCTCATTCTCACGAAATTCATTTTAATACATTTTTAATATAAAGTCATTTAACTATCAGAACTTGTCTGATGAGTTTAATTGTAAATATAGTTTTGATATTTGCCCCAAGAACCAATACTGAGCACACCCATTTGTCATTACTACATTTTTGTATGGCGAGGCCTACAGAAACACAACTTTAAAACACTAAATGTTTTCCATTTCATTGAGAGTAAGTATGGTTTAATACCAATCTCAAGAACGATTTAAATATTGCCCGAAGATTAAAAATACTACAAACGAACGAATCTATGGTTATCCGCAATCAATTTGTTTTATCTTTGGGCTACCATCGTCAGGCAATCGTGAGTGCATTCGTATTTCTTTTGTAAAACGAAGCTGCAAGATATTCATGCAAGGAACAAAATGTGATTCGTTGTCATCCGTTTTTGAAGCTATTTGCATAGCTTCTATGTCATCGGTTTCATCTGGTTGACTATCCGTACGGCATTTGTGGTCAAAATATTACTTACAGGGGGTAGAGTGGTTTGGCCAAGGGATAATATGAACAAGTACAGTAAGTAGCTGCATCACTGCTTTTGTGTTAAGCTAAAAAGGTAAAAGCGCTAGCAGCCACTCCTGTGCTCTTAGTACTGGATTCCTCGAAGCCGAGAAAACGTCGAAAAGTTAATGTCAGTTGCATCATTAGTCGTCGTCTTTAAAAAGAAAAGGATCCTCTGGTTCACAGAGTGCTCTTTGTCCGCATATCATGAATAACTTGGGTCACCAACCACCGATTTCATGTAAAACATACACCCAGTTAGCAATTAAATTCGATCCCATTAACTTTGACGTTTGAATCAAACGTCGAATTTAATTATTTGAGTCGCCCCAAATAGGTATTAGATTCGGCACGAGAAGTTCGACGTTTGAACTGGGCCCACGGAACCTGTGCAAGTATAGCATGAATAATTATTCTGTGGCCAAAAATATAGTATTATGTTAATTGACGTCCTAATTTGAGGGTGCGACTACCCGCCTTTGCAAAAAGTATTTTTTTGCCAATTACCACACCCCTCCCTGGATTTCTAACGGTCCTTACTTGTGCAGTATCTCAGGATGTCTAGTCAGTTCCATGAGTAAAAATGCCAACTGATTAGCTGTGGTTTCTTGCCCTGGGGAAACACAAAGGCAGAACTCTAGTGACGCAAACTTGAGAAAAGAAGATTATTTTTATGAACATGGAAGCAGCATGCAACTTAAAGCGCTTCTACGATCAAATTTTGAGATAGTGATATTTTTGCGTTTTACTAAAGTAAAGTTGCAACATTTTTTCCTGCCCAAACCGTTCTTTTGATGTCACGAAGGGAAGTCTTATTTATTGGGATCCGAATCTTGAGATTTCATGTCCGCCATTACCTGAACCCGTTCCTGTGACAGAGTTAATTTTCAGCGGACGTGACGTAATTTTCTCAACGCAACAACATGCGGGGAAGGGACAAAGTTTTAAATGGAAATATGCATTTACAAGAGCGACACGTTGAGAAAATTACGTGACGGCAGCAAACCGCTGGTCGAAAATCACGAAGTATTTGGAACACAAACTCTCTGCAAAATTCATAGTTTAAATTTGGTCCTTTGGAAATATTTTTCACTGATTTGGATATTTTTGACACTGAGTCATTTTGGAAGTCAGAAAAGTAGAAAAGAAAATGGTTGAATGTCGTCGTAATAGCACTTTAAGTGTCTGGACAAGACGTAGAACTGTCCCGGGGAGAGGTGGAGGAGGGAGTACTCCATTTATAACCATAAAATTATAGGATAGAGGGATAGGATATGTTTTTGAGGTGCCGGACCCCGCCATAAATAGGGTCTCATATTTTGTATTATCATCCTTAAATAAAATATCCGATCCTTAAATGGGGTACAGTTGTTTTCTTTCCCCTAACTCTTGATTTGAAATATCATGCTCAACGCCCGCTAAACGAATTAACAATCTTTAATAAACGTAAATCATTGCAGAGTAATCAATTATTTAATCATTATGACAACAAAACAAATTCTGAGTATTCACTTGTCCCTTAAATAGGGACTCAGCCGCATTTCAGTTCCAGGCCTTATTGGAAAGGGTACTAATTTTCCGATTTTTCACCCTATATATAAATAGGGTCAAGGTTTCGATATTTCCGCGACACACCCCTATCCTAAATTTCCGGGATTACCAATAGTATACTGTGTGTATGCTACCTGCGATGAAGAAAGTAACAAAGTCGTCCAACAGGTCTTCAGTGCTGTAGCCCTTATAGTCTGGAAAAAGATAATTGGAGGTAGAATGCTGTTCCTTGCAATGTAGTAAAGACTGAAACGATGTTCAAAAAAATGTATACAAAGAAACACAAACGTAGTGATCTACAATTAACCTTTTTCCCCAAAAAGCTTGAAGAAAAGGCGAGTAGGCGAGAGACACGTGTTATCGGATTAGAATGTCGCTTTCATGCGAACAATAGGTTCAGAATTTGAACCTTTCCCGATTGGATAATCTACTCATTACCAGGCGCAACCGTGCGTGCTGGATGTAACAGTAATTTTAATCGGCTTACCAATGGCCCCGCAAAACCGGTTAGACGTGTTTTCTTGATTTGAAACTCAGCGCATGGAAGTGCGATTCTCGACGGATAACACCATTGGCTCTTCTTTTTCTTTTATCTCGCCCTGGTACCCATTTAATCTACCGAGTGAACTTTCAACTACCTGTTAGTTTCATCATGGTTGACAATATGTCATTGGGCATTTCTTCACCGCGAGCAATCGCTGCACGTCTCACTTCAATACTCTTCTTACCAGTCTCTCGCAACAGCTTTAGCCCAACGGCCACTTCCTTCTGGAACTTATAGGTACTAGGCATAAACTGAAACATAAGTATGACATAAACACAATAGAACACAAACCCTGATTGGCTGACAGTCATTGACCATTTGTCCATGAATTATGACATAACCACAATAGAACACAAACCCTGATTGGCTGACAGTCATTGACCATTTGTCCATGAATTATGACATAACCACAATAGAACACAAACCCTGATTGGCTGACAGTCATTGACCATTTGTCCATGAATTATGACATAACCACAATAGAACACAAACCCTGATTGGCTGACAGTCATTGACCATTTGTCCACGGGTTGCACGCTTACATCAGATTTTGTTCATGCTTAAAGTTATGAAATAATGGGTAAACACTACAGCTCAGCTTTCGAGCTATTTAAACACATCTGGAGCAGCTTTGGTTTCCTAGAGCAACTCTTACGCTTCTTAAAAGCTGTTTACTAGTTCCTCAGTGAACTGTTATAGGCTAAGGGCTTTGTTTCCAGCTAAATGGAAACCGTGAGTCGCGAGTAGACACATTGTAAGTAAAATTCAGTGTTTTTAATGCTCGAAACCCCTCATTTCATAGTACAAGGATGAGATGTAGGTGGAGGAACGTCAACACATTCTAACTTGTTTTAGTAGAAACCAGCTAGAGTTCTATCACGAATCCTGCCATCTGATTGGCTAAGCTACTTACTATCTATTCTGTGATAGATAGTGAGTAGCGAAAAAGCCGGCTTTCAAAAGCAAAACAATGCCTGCCAAGTCGTCAAAATGTCCAAAGCATTTCTTGTCACAATTTAAGATTGAACTATTACCGAAATAGCCTGTTCCAGGCTCTCAGATAGTGGGAAAGGGAGCGAAAGAAAAACGCAGGCAAAAAAAGAAGAGGAGGACTGGCGGAGAGAAAGGAGAGCGGGATCGGGTCTTGATGGAAACTGAAAACGTTGAGCGCGTGCTCGATTTTCGAAATGGCGTGCAGTGATGGTTGCGTCAGCAGTGCAGGCTAACTAAAATTGAAAACTTTTCACCCAAATCTACCCCTTTCTCTGAAGTTTTCTTTATCAACTACGAGCAAGAAAAACGTGTCTACAAAGCTAGGTTAGAATCTTTGGTTTCGAGACTTTGTGAAAAGGTAGTGTAATTTGAATTGGAAAAACTTTAAACCCGTTATAAAATCGTGCTAGAGAGGTTTAAAACCTTAAAAACAAGTCAGTACAAATGCTGTTATTGAACAATCCACTGTTATTGAAGAGAAGAGATGATTTCTACGTATCATTTTGACCGTGTTAGGTTCGCAAGGGATTGTGGTCAAATGTGCAGCCGCCATCTTTATCGGTCCGGTGGATTCGCCAAGTCGCTCTCAGTTGATATGGCTGATAGCTGACTATACCCATTGGTTGTTTCTTGGTCACGTGGGGTAAATAATTGTAGCCCAGCACGTGATCACATCGTGACAGAAGGTGGCGTGATGTCTCGCACGCGTGCGTCACAGGTTACTGTGACACGGTACACTTTTTAGTGCAACTTGTCTCGTAAAACAGAGTTTGTAGGTTGCACGCGAGCATGTTACACATGATTGGTTCGAATGTTATCAATGTCGCGGGACAAGTTACACGACCCATGTTACAAGTTATTTGTTCGTGCAACTGATAGAAATTTGCTGTAGAAAGTAGAATCCGAATCAACTTTTTGTGCAACATTTGCGCTTATCGACACAAGAGTTCAGTTGACCTTTCAAATAATTTATTCTGAGGTATACGCATCCTCTAAATCACAGAGATGTTAAATAAAGCGATAATTAGAAGAAAAAGTACGTTTTGGATCTTTTGGTAGTGTTGTTGACAGCATCCCATCTTCGTGCACATATGCACTGAATCGGAATGAAAGTCGAAGCCTACCTCGAACTTAACTTTCAGCTAACCTGTTTTCTTTCATTCCACAATGAATAATAATCTCATAAAGTAAGCCCGTAGCTTTCAATAAATTTGCCAGTGTCTGAATGAAACAGCTAGATCTTTTCCAATTTCTCTCACGAGTCACGGCAGAAGACAGTCTCAAGCTACAAAACTTGAATTTTGATCCTCTTCACAGTAACGTAATTTAACGTCTCAGATATTATATATATTCCCTACTTCAGCTAGCGCTGTGCATTTCAAGTCTTTGCTGGCAGTTCATGCTTCTTGTTCGTGTAGTTGCCCCACTGAGCCGTAACCAGAAAACGAGCACAGCATTTCAGTTGGCATACACTGAAAACATCTGCTTAACTAAGATTTGTAAAAATCTTAGCGGAGCATGTAAATATTCCGCTTGGCTCAATGAGGGTTTCTGCCGTCAAAGTTCATTTTTTGTTTCAGTTTTCCCCATATTAGCAGACATGTATAATGTCTCGAGCTCTCAATCCAGTAGAAAGACTCTGGTTATTCTGTCGTAAAACATGCCTTAGCTGTACAAGACCTGACCCAAATTTAGGTTGTATTGCATAATTGCCCACGATGGAATAGATTTCTGGCAATGACTCATTGAAATTGATATCTCCTTGTCTCGCCTAGTCTGAGAGCTTTGAACTTTATTATCTGAGCGCGCCTGACGAAATCTAACCTTTGATTATAATTCGATACCCGTTGATATTCAAACGTGTTTGGATATTGTATTTCGCTTACGTTTCTAAATGTACATTGGATCTGTCTAGACAGCGCTGATCGAATGTAGTACGGCTCCTGGTTGTTCATGTTTTTTTATGGTCAACAAGAGCGCCAGTTCAAATATCCTGAGCCTGTTGGAAGGCTTTCGCCCTCGCGGGTCGACCATTTTGATTTACTGTATTAAATTATGTAAATAAATTAATATAACCTTGCGAGTGTTACGTGACCAGCACAGTGCGATCTGATTGGTGGTGAACTTGACATTTAACGCATGCGCAGAAATTTTGCGACACCCAAAAAAAAAAACGACTTGCATTTTAGGACTCGGTGCTGCCACAGGCAGCCCGAGTAATAAGATTATCCTTGAAGGCGGGATTTCTTAGCCAGCCGTGACATGAATCGAGAACGTTTAATTATCGTGCTGTTACTCGGCTTTTCCTTTCACCCAAAAACAGCCCCAAAACTTTGTTGAAGTTCGGCCTTTTCGCGTAGTAGAACACAGCCGTTTCTCGAATAATGTCGTTCAGGTTTTATGACCTAGTTTGTATCAAAATTTCAAAGCCTTAAAGACCCAGGACGAACCATTATGCTTTGCGCGCTTTGATACCAGCCGCGCGAGGCGAAAACAATAGAAGCTTCGGTTTCATGAAAATCAAAACAGAGGCGCGTAAAGCATTATGGTCCATTCTGGGTCTTTAAGGGATGAACCGCTTCTGGCGGACGGAGTCAATTCGCGTTAAAAATGTACAACATCCACACTTTTCACAAAAATGGATTATATATATACTTTCTTCAATTCGAGACCTTTGAATGAAGGCTGCTGTAAAGAAAACTGTATTCTTTTTGTTTGCTATATAACAAATCAGTTAATGCCCGGTCCCGAGTTTCCCGAGGAGCCAGTCATTAAGTGATTTTGAAATATTCTACCATATGAATGTGCTGAACACATACCTTGTACATCGAGTTCCTAAATCTGAACATTACTCCTTCTAAAATCTCACATACCTTGTACATCGGGTTCCTAAATCTGAACATTAATCCTTCTAAAGTCTTGGCCACAGCGGATGGAAATGGAGTGTGTTCGTTCTCGATGGTATTCAAATCCATATCGAATGCAACCTGTTTGGTATGTGCAAAGTGGTCAGTATAGTTAAAGTGCCACTACGACGAAATTCGACCATTTTCTTTTCTACCTTTTTGTCTTCCAAAACGACACACAGTGTCGAAAATATCCAAATCAGTGAAAAATATTACCAAAGGACCAAATTAACGTATGAATTTTGCAGAGAGTTTACCGTTGAAATCACGGCCGCCATTACTGAAGTGTGTTCCAAATACTTCGAGATTTTCGACCAGCGATTTGCTGTCGTGACGTCATCTTCTCAACGCGTTGCTCTTGTAAATGCGTATTTCCATTCAAAACTTCGTTCTTTCCTTTCCTTTTTGGAAAAAATAGTATAAACAAGTACTTTACTTATAATTTCGTGCGAAAGTTTGTGTGAAACGTAGCCCCGCATGTTGTTGTGTTGAGAAGATGACGTCACGTTCGCTGGAAATTGGCTCTGTCATGGCTCTGTCACGGAACGGGTTAGAGTAATGGCGGACATAAAAACTCAAGATTCGGACCCAAAAAAATAAGACTTCCCATCGTCATATAAAAAAACGGTGTGGGTAGACAAAAAGTATAGCAAATTTTCTTTACAAATACGCTAAAATATTGCTATCTCAAAATTTGATCGTAGTGGCACTTTAAGAGTCATTGTCTGAGAAAACCGGGCAGAACTGAAAGATGGGGATCGGCCGATTCCCTTAATTTTTTCAGCACTTAGTAGGTACCTGATAAGATTACGAACGGTGGTATTTAAAGTTCCACTCGCCTTTTCGTTTCTGAGATTGACCACCCCCCTCCATTTTTGGCCTAGACAGGCCTTAAAACAGTAAAATCTGGGCTAACTTTGAAAGGCTATCAAAATCACTACGCACAACTGACGGTTTTGCTACATTTTGTGTGCATTATCTACTATTTAAATAGCATGTTCACGTTTGAAAATCTCTAGTCGGAGAATTTTTTTTTTTTTAATATTCGGATAAAATTCGGTATTTTAGCTTATCACGAAAATCACCAGAATGGAGTCATTTTTAAGGAGATGTTTATCAAAAGTGCGGTAGTTTATTTCAACATTAAAATCATTTTTCAGTAGCCTACATAATTGCCATCAAAAATCTGCAAAGTATTGATTGGCACTACTCAATGATTTAGCGTGAGCCATGTGAGAAATAGCTGAAAATGTGCATATATTAACTTTTTTTCCCCGCCAAATTTTTAGTCATAATATCATTCCGGCGTGTAGATTTGTCAAAGTATTATAGTATAACCTAATGAAATTGGCTCAGAGGACTATTACTTTACATCGGAACGTTTTAGGAAGAGGTAAATTGGTAAATATTTGATGTTTACGGCGAATTTTGTTGTGATAGATGAATAGAATGTCAACCAAAACATAAACGACCACTAAGAAACAAAATAACGATCGGCAGTTTTTTAGCGTCTCGCCTTTTGACAGTTACCATTCATTCTTTCGAGCATTTACCCTTGAATGCCAGAGAATACTGCGAACTCAGTGCTCGTTTTTGAAAAAGAAAAAAAAGCATTGCTAAATGCTGGAGTTGTAGCAGGTTTTGAATTACAATTTCTTCATATTATTATCGATAATGTTACAATCAATTCCAAACCCGTGCATGCCTCCTTCCCCGGGCAACCCCCAGGCATATGAATTTTTCGGATTTTGCCATCAAATGCCCCACTACCCAGGCAGAAAAGCTGGTCAAATGCCCCACCATTTTTTCTTACCGGTTGGTTAAATGCCGCAGTTTAGGAGACGTGATCGAAAAAATTCAGAAGTATGTCATCAATGACTTTTGACAATATCAGTCAATTCATTGCTTTACTGATGATCATTCTACAATCACACTAAACGACAATTAACATTCCCGAATGTTTAAAATGTTATGAACTTTTAATGCGTAGTAAGGTCCTGAAAATTGGGGCGGGAGGCAAAATGATGAATTCTGGACATTTCCATTCTAGGGGGGGGGGGCAAACTGATGAATTCTGGGACATTTTTATTGATGAGTTCTGTCAATCTCTCTTCTGGGACTGGGCAGAGGGGGGGGGGACAACTGCTCCACTCCCCTTGCCTCCCACTTCCCCTCTCTACGCCACTGAATGCAGCTACAGGTAAGTCTAACTCAGCTTTGCAAATCGAACTAAACTCTTTCCACTGAAAAGAGCCATGCACTCTTCCGATGTTCGTAGTAAACTGATGAGGATACTACGAAAGGGACGCTAACTGTGGGACGCTTACTATAAAGAAATTTAAGGAAAAGGATATATCTAGAAACATTAATTATAAATAATCGTTAATAACAATTTCCTTAATATCCAATAATAATGTGCAACATGTATGCTTGTTCGACATGCCTTTAAAATATATTATCCACTACAATTATACTTCCTAGCTAGAAATTAGAAAATATATAAATTTATCATTTTTGGTGGCCCAACTCGTTTAGCTTGTTTAGTTATTCTAGGGTCACCCTGTACCTTATGTTACCTGTATTTCGCCTTGACAGACTGGTTCTAAATAAAGATATTGATTGATTGACTGATTGATTGATTGGAGGGGGGGGGGGGGGGGGGGGGGGGGGGGGGTGTGAGAAAAATTGAAAACATTGTTTTCAGAGGCTGAGCACTTAAAATAAATTATTTGCAAGGAATAACTCGTTGAAATAAATTGCTTGCAGACGGAAACACAATCAGTTGTTTTCACAAAATTGTTTGCATGGCTATATTTCTCATCCATTTTGTGATTTTGCATTTTCTGATTAAATTCTGCCGGCGAGGTTTTTCAGTTGTAATAGCATTTTTCTGATGTATTAACTCGAACATCCCAACAATTCCCAGCATTATTTCTCATCCTCCTCCATCAAGTTACATGTAAATGAAGACATGTCTCTCAGGAAAAACATTTGCAATGCATATGAATATGTACCTTGGATTTATTGTTAATTTGTTTAGCCGGTCTTGCGTGACACGTCACGTTACTCTCTCTGAGAATGATTCAATGCTACATGTATTTTTAATGGTTATGAGGATGTATAATCATAGCCCACTATCATCAAACTCAATAGATCTGCTAATCGTAGATTCCTTATTTCACTGTTAAGCGGAACGGAAAGCACAACTGCCCTAGCGAGACAACAATAACTTTATTTCGCGGGAAACTGACCTGGGTCTTTCGAAGGTCAGCGAGTTTTACTTATGTAAACATCAAATATTTACCATTTTACCTCTTCCTAAAACGTTCCGATGTAAAGTAATAGTCTTCTGAGCCATTTTCATTAGGTTATGCTATAATACTTTGACAATCTACACGCCGGAATGATATTATGACTAAAAATTTGGCGGGAAAACAAGGTTAATATATGCACATTTTCAGCTATTTCTCACAAGGCTCACGCTAAATCATTGAGTAGTGCCAATCAATACTTTGCAGATTTTTGATGGCAATTGTGTAGACCACTGAAAAATGTTTTTAATGTTAAAATAAACTACCGCACTTTTGAGAAACAACCCCTTAAAAATGACTCCATTCTGGTGATTTTCGTGATAAGCTAAAATACCGAATTTTATCCGAATATTAAAAAAAAAGATTTTCTCCGACTAGAGTTTTTCAAACGTGAACATGCTATTTAAATAGTAGATAATGCACACAAAGTGTAGCAAAGCCGTCAGTTGTGCGTAGTGACTTTGACTGTCTTTCAAAGTTAGCCCAGATTTTACCGTTTTTAAGGCCTATCTAGGCCAAAAATGGAGGGGGGTGGTCAATCTCAGAAACAAAAAGGCGAGTGGAACTTTAAATACCACCGTTCGTAATCTTATCAGGTACCTACTAAGTGCTGAAAAAATTAAGGAAATCGGCCGACCCCCATCTTTCGGTTCTGCCCGGTTTTCTCAGACAATGACTCTTAAAGTGCCTATAACCCCAAAATTGAAGTATTTTTAATAAATTCTTTACATCCTTCTTATCAATAATTCGAAGAGAAAAAAAGGAAAAAAGTAAGAGTTCGACCTTATTTCTGGGGTCAAACATTGTAAAACAACCCGATTTGGGGACCCTGTCCCAAATGGCCGTCAGCTGGAGTCTGGAAGTAGACTGGGAACGAAACCGGAAAGCAACGTCATAGTAGTGAGAGAAAGCGAACAACCAACAACAAAGACAGTAAAAACAGGGCGAACCGAGCGAATAACTCGATTTTAAATGCCAAACAGCTGTGTATTTGGGGGCTGTAGGAATGAGCCAGACTCAAAAAAGGATAGCTCTAACACAAGGTCCCGTTTTTAAGCGATGATCGGCCAGAAGCAAAGAAGAGAAGACGCCAGTGGTTGAGGTTCGTGCGAACAAAGCGAGCGAAGTGGGAACCGACGGCGACGAAGAACGTTTGTTTGGTTCACTCCAAGCCGGAAGACTTTATAAGATTTTCTTTAGTCCTTGACTCTACGCCAAGACTGAAGTCGGTTGAATATGGAGTTGTTCCTATTCCATCAGTCCATGCCATCGAAACCGATTTAAGCCATTCTCCGATTTTGGTAAGTGTTTTTGTATTTAGTTTGCATGGCAATACAGATTTATACAGTAGCCTCCTAGTCCTATAGCAGCCGTTGTGTAGCGCTTCCGTTCACTCCATTCCCCGGAATGGAGTGAAATGGAAGCGCTACAAAACGGCTACTAAGGAGGCTAGCAATACAGTGGAACCTGCATGTATAAAGAAGTTCCTAGGGAAAGGAAGAAAACTTCATTATGACCGGGTTCCACGTACTGAACTTTGTTTTCACCACAAGTGTATTAGACTAAGAGAGTGCATGTTTTTAGTATGAGGGAAATAACAGTGAATAAATCAGACAACTTTCTTTAGATGACACCTGCACCTATGGACAGGACACCATGCTTAACAAGCAGCCAAGGGCAGAAGCAACCCAGAAGAGACAACAAAGGATGACTGTTATAGATGCAGGGCTTCAAGTGTCCCTATATTTCCTATATTTTTTAGATTTCCCTATATTTTCTAAAATGTCCTATATTTCCTATATTTCTATAATTTCTTTTCTACTAACTAAAAAACGAATACAATTATTGGATATTTCATGTACTTCTAACTGTTTTTGTTAATAAGAAATGAAAAATGCCGGCTATTTTGCCATGGGCGCTTAATAGAACGTTAACGGCACTGCAAGAAAATACGACATCGAGAAATAAAGAGCCATTGCATTATTTTTTATATGTTCATGTGTTTGTTGTTGTTTAAAATCCAGCTAATGGGTGGAAAACATCGCCAACTTCGTCTATATTATCTCCCTATATTTCTTCATTTTGCGCTATATTAGTCCTATATTTTCCTGAAAAATGTCCTATATTTATCCCTATATTTTTTACCCTGGCCACTTGAAGCCCTGTAGATGTTCCTCCTTCAGCTCCAGGTAATTCAAATTGTTTTGTATAAAATATTTTTTTGCACAAAAGAAACTATTCAAATTCTGAAAATATTCAAACAAAATCGAGTCTGTGCTAATCACACCTTCTGTGTTTGTCCTCCAATAACACCTACATGTAGCTCTTGCTCAAGCAGTGCATATACACCTACATGTATCAAACTGTTGGACATGTCATATAAAGGTATACTGCTTGTTTAGTCTTTCGAGACTAAACAAAATATTAAAATACCAGCTGGAAACGTATAATATTACACTGTAAGTTTGTATTTAAAACGAAACCAGTGCTTTATTTACCATAAACCAATATATATATATACCCATAACTAACTTAATAATAATTGTTATTTTTGTATTTTAGTGCCAGAAGTTCCAGTTCCACTTGCTGTGAGGCCAGAAATTCCAGTTCCACCTGCTGTAAGGCCCACAAAAACCAAGGCAAAACCCCATTGCTCAGTGTGCAAGAAACCTATTAAATTTAAATTAATTAAATTCTTAATCTCTAAATTATATATTGTTTCTTTTTTTGAATTTATTTGTGGAACTCTGTAAACTAGCTTGTAGCTAAGTATGTCCTCCTCATTAAATAAAGTATTGTGTAAACCTATTAAAGAGCATAAAGGTGTTGTTGATTGTCCAAAGAACAACCCTCGTCCCCTTATAAGTACAGAGTGAACCAGAAATGTCTACCAGCTATCAGTGATTTGATATTTTATCAATGGACAATCTAGGTAGCAATATATTATACTGTCAACTTCCATAGGCTAATCACTCCTGTGACCAGCTCAGTGAAATCGATTGCCCTATTTCATTGGCATGACATCAAAACAAATAGATGAAAGCCGCCATTCTTATTTTATTGGGAAAATTAGCCAATTTGAAGGAAGGCAATCTATGGCAGAACAGCTTTATTTTGTATGTCTGTTGTTAAAGACGAGTGTTTTGACCCCCTAAGATGGCAGCTGTGTCTATCATGTGACACCATAATTAAATAGGGCAATTGAATTTGAGGCTTAAAGGGGCTATGTCACGGTACTATGCATGTATGGAGTCAGTGTTCGATTGGTGGGTTAAAACAGTTCAACCCCCTCCTTCAATGCTGAATTGAAAGTATGTTCATTATTTTACTTGAATAATGTATATTTACACAATTTATTAGTCATTTTTGAATATTTGCTTTGATTTTTACCATCCCACACGTGCACGAGGTTTGTCAGTTCATATGAGAATCTCTGATAATGAGTGTGTCCGGCCCAGACAACTAATTTTACTGTTTTCCAATTTACTTCTCAAACATTTAAATTTTAATATTATAATCCTATTTTCAAAATTTGTGTAAAATTATAGAAAGGAACACAGGGTGCGATGCAAGTGCTTTCCAATAGCCCAGGGCTAGTAGTTTCGCTTGTCAGGGTAGTGATTCCTGTTCACAGGTTGCCTGAATGGACATATGGACATACATGTATATGGACATACATGTAGGTTAATAGCCCACATTCGATATATGCTTGACTTCTCACACACACAGGTTCTGGGGCATAATTAAATTCATTATTGTTATTTCATTAATCACTGCACATTATTCCCCAGAGCCTTGTATGTGTATTGAATCATTTGTATGTGACCAGTGAAGCCTATATCAAAAGTGGCCAATGGCACTGAAAGTTTGACTGTTCATTGTTGTTCTCCTTAAAGTTTATATAAGTTATGAAGTACTTTCATCTTCATCTTCTTCAAATCCAGTGAAGGTTTCTTTCCCAGCATTGAATTTTGTCCTGATTGTGTCATATGCACATGCTAGTAGAGGAATTCTATTGTTGCCCAGATAACCGTAGACTAACTGGATGTACTCTCTGTATGAGACAACTCGTAGAAATCTGTAAATAAAGAAGTTTATATGTTAGTACCAATTGTTTGATACAGTTGAAGCCCTTTGTGAAACTGCCCGTGTAGTTGTAGGTGACCAGCTCCCCTCAGAGACCACTCTTGTGCTCTGTAGTAACCAGCCACTCTCATAATTAAGTGACCACCGCGCGTACCACCACCTTTGGAATTTTTCTTTGTTTTTAAACTCTTGTAAGTAACTACTCCAGAGACATGATCCCAGACTGTGCAATGAGTCAACTAAATATAAATATGCACTAGCATTTTGCAACAATATTCTTATTATATCTGACATTCATGCTGTTACAGTAGAGTAGTACAGTATTGTATACTGTGATATCAGTCGCACTATATATGTATCCCCATGGGTGTGGTGTGTGCAAGCTCTCATAAGCGAGCAACTACTCCTGATTCCAGTTCTGACTAGTTATGAGCACCTTTTCCTGATTCCCAGTGTGGTTGCTTACGAGAGCTACTATTTTTAATTAACATGCACGATAGATCAAAATACTCTGACTGATAAACCTTCCACTTTCCTGGTCAGACTAAACATGGAACTGTGTTCATTGATTTCAATTCATACCTTGGTCATTATTGAGCATTATTAATGCTCGCGGACTCGCTCGTTCGAGATACGATACGAAAACCTCGTGAATAAAAACGATATCAAGCTCTTAACATGTAATAATCTCTATATATGATTGTTGCGATTGGAAGGATCACTGGATTCTTTTGGCATCCTGCATTGCTGCAATGCCGGTTTTTTTGGGAGACCACGGCCACGGGAAGCCCATGAAGGGCTATGATAACTTATTTTAATTTTGGACAGTTTAACTCACCAGCTTTTCCTTGCTTCGAGGCCTTCCACTGAACCGATTCTGGAGGTCTCCATCTGTACTCTTGTAACCCATTCTTCATCGGCGAGTGGCTCATCCGCGCCGGCAGATTCTTCTGCTTCAAGCTCATAGTTGATAAAATTTAGCTCGGAATTGTCCGATGAACAACTGTCTTCAGATTCGGAGCCTGACGAAGACATTTTGTCAAGAAGTCCAGCAGAAAATTACAGAACTTACGACGCAAATAAGAAAGAACGAACCAAAAGTACATGAGAGAAGCCTTTATCACGTGACATGGCTCCCTACTATGACGTACCTAGTCCCAGACCCCACCAAGTCGCTAAGATGACGGTAAAAGTTCACGGCTCTCATCTTTGAAAAGCCGTAAAAAATAGAGAAATGCTTTAAAACCATTATTTTTTTCGGGAAGTTGCATAGAATACTTCTAAGTTTGATCTGAAAGCGTAACTTTTTTGGGGTTATAGGCACTTTAAGTATTAAACTGCCTGTAAGTCCTAGCCAGAAATCATTTATTTGGGCGCTTTGAAATCTTGTTCAACCATTTTTTGACGATTTATGTTCGTAGCCTTACCGGAATCGTACTGTAACCGTACTGTAACATTCTGTACCGTAACTCTGTAATCTGATTGGATAAGAGCGACAAAAACAATAGGGAAACCATTTGAATGCCAAGGCATGCCGTACGATGACCATGCCGTAAGTCATTGCCGTAGCCTATCCACTCATACGAAATCCGCTCTAATCCCCGGTATACGGCAAGGCCAGTTGTCGAAACGTTCAGACAGAATTGCATTAAATATTTTTTTCTGTTACTGAACAAATCAAGTTACAGAGTTGCGGTTGCACAAGAACCGATGGCACGGTTAAAGTACGTTTCAAACTCGTGCATTTAGGAAAAAAGATAATAGACTGCGCTATACAACGTCATAAATGGACATTACAAATCAGGACGAAAGTTCTACAACAACAACTTGTTGAACTCCAACTACTCATCACACTCTTTATCAGAGAATTCACGTCAGCATAAAATCATCCCGACTGAGCACATAAAACAGACAAAGGGCGAGCTACAAGTAAACTCTATTCATAGGGGCTCTAACCTTTGCTATCACATCCAGGGTTACACGACTGAACTCATCTGCCATGCTGACTTCAGTCTTTCCATCAGCAAACCTGTCCATTTTCTCCAGAAACAATTCACAGCTGTTGTTGTACGTTGTAACTAGAGTCTTAAGATGGCTGCAAAAAGAACATTGTACGGGAGAACTTATTGATTTGTCTTACATATATATACACTCATTTCAAAAAAGTAACGAACCCAAAAATGTACAAGCATCGAAGGTGTGACCGGCGAGGATCATGGGTATATTTTAAGCGGCGCGTGGTATTTAATATTCTACGCGTGCAATGATTATTTTGAAAATCCGATACGGTCTAGCAGCCGCGCTGTTTTTAAAAAGAACTCAAAAACTTTACTTAGCAAAAGCCATACAATTTAAGCCTGGTTTGCATATGATATCGTCTCGATCTCCACGATCGCTTGAACCTTTTGTTCGGTGTGAATCGAAGCGTAAATTAATATGCAGAACAAAAGAATCAAGCGATCGAAGTGGTCATATGGAAACCAGGCTTTATGAAATAGCTCTAAATTGTAATTATACCTAATAACAATCAGGTACTAGCGCTTCTAATAAGTTTAAGTTTAGTGCTAATAAATTGAGTGAAATGGTCAGCACAATTTCAAATTTACTCAAATACGAATTCAACTACGAATCTCTTTGACATGTAAATTTAAAAAAATGAAAATCTGTTTCCCTGAGGCTTAATAATTATTATAAAAGTACCATTTATAATTGGAAATACATAGTCATAGCATCAGAACCAGTTAGTTTGTAATCCGTGCTTGTCTAAAAACTGATAAAGTAAAACAGTTCTCAATGGTAGTTGTAATAATTCCCGTGATCCTCGCCGGTCTCACCTCTGATGTTTTACCTAGCTTTTCGGGTGACTAATTTTATTGAAATGAGTGAATACACGAAGACAGTTAGACAATTACTGAATGGGCATGGACAGCGAGAGATATGCCAATTACTGAATGGGCATGGACAGCGAGATATGCCAATTACTGAATGGGCATGGACAGCGAGAAATATATTAATTACTGAATGGGCATGGACAGCGAGAGATATGCCAATTACTGAATGGGCATGGACAGCGAGAGATATGCCAATTACTGAATGGGCATGGACAGCGAGAGATATGCCAATTACTGAATGGGCATGGACAGCGAGATATGCCAATTACTGAATGGGCATGGACAGCGAGAAATATATTAATTACTGAATGGGCATGGACAGCGAGAGATATGCCAATTACTGAATGGGCATGGACAGCGAGAGATATGCCAATTACTGAATGGGCATGGACAGCGAGAAATATACCAATTACTAAATGGGCATGGACAGCGAGACATATGCCAATTACTGAATGGCATGGACAGCGAGAGATATGCCAATTACTGAATGGGCATGGACAGCGAGAGATATGCCAATTACTGAATGGGCATGGACAGCGAGAGATATGCCAATTACTGAATGGGCATGGACAGCGAGAGATATGCCAATTAATGAATGGGCATGGACAGCGAGAAATAAACCAATTACTGAATGGGCATGGACAGCGAGAGATATGCCAATTACTGAATGGGCATGGAAAGCGAGAAATATACCAATTACTGAATGGGCATGGACAGCGAGATATATGCCAATTACTGAATGGGTATACAGCGAGAGAGATATGCCAATTACTGAATGGGCATGGACAGCGAGAGATAATTATGCCAATTACTGAATGGTCGAGGGTAAAAAGACGACGGCCCAAAAATTTGCTTAAATCTATCTAAACTATAATTATAATTTATGTCCCTACGACGTTGGGCCTCCTGAACACCGTGGATATCTCGGTAATGGCTGAACGGATATTCACCAACATTCGACACAATGACCTTCTAGACCTGACAAACCTTCCCAGGGAGCCCATCAATGATGACGTCATCAGTCACGTGACATTTCTTCCATGGTAACAATTGCTCAAACCACAGAGAAAGTCGAGAAACTATCCTGGTTAACTAATCCAAGTCATCCAAACAGCCAGAAAGGAGCTTGCCGATGTCAATCAAAGTCCATGGAGTGAAATTTTAGAACGTGTCCCCGACGGGACCCCTTACGGTTTCCCACCTCAAGATCACATGACTGAATAGCCGAGCCTCCGTTCGAGATACATGACTGTGCTTCGTCGGCTCGAGCGGATGGCTTGGTCCCGGGGGGGATTCGTGCCGTATTATGTATGTGCCGCCCGGGTGGGTCAGGGTTTTAAGCTCAGTTTGGGCAGGTAGGGTCAGGGTTTTGACCTGATTTGGGCAGATCAGGGTCAGGATTTGAGTATAATTTGGGTGCAGTCAGGGTCGGGGTTCAGTATTTTTTAGGCAGTTAGGGTTCAGTTTTTTTAGCTACTATGTCAAAAAAAGACATTCTGTTGCCGCATTTTGATCGCCTGCCCAAATGCAAGCACTGAGGTTCCCATACATCGTGACGCCGCTAATTCGTACTTAAGTACTTATCTATGTACTTCATCTGCTGATTTGTTTACCCAATGGCACGTCCCGACTTGAAATGTTCCGTATTTTGCATGCAATCCCGGTACGTGGTACACCGGCCGGGATATATATCCGACCGTGTTTTGAAAACAATTTAAAGAAGGGGCAATCAGGTTTTTTTTTCCCAAAAAGGGGGCAATCAGGGTTTTGGAGCTCAGATTGGGTCAAACAGGGTCAGGGTTTGAGCCTCTTGGCCTCACATACATACCCATTTTTCATGTAAGTACCCCCCCCCCCCCCCCCCCCGGGGGCTTGGTGAGTTCCTTGTTACTGGATGTGAGGTCACACGAGAAGGTTAAGTAAGATTTAGCGACTTAAATCACTATTTTAAAAAGTGTAAAAACTAATCACGATTTACGAAACTCGAGAGGTATTGTTAATTAAAACGAAAAGTACACGTAGCTGTCATTATACAGACAATTAAGGCGGTCATGCTTAATGTCTGCAGTTTAATTTACCGAGTGCTTCGTGATGCCGGTCTTGTTGTAGGATTTGCTATTTTTCTGCTCAGACGATACATAAGTAAATCCCTGTCAAGACGCATGAAAAGGATGAAACCGCTTAGCTGCTGCTGTTTCAAATGCCGCCAGTTGACCGGGCACTGACATGTCACACGGATTTGAAAAGCTTGTGAAGCGGGGATGGGCGGGCATTGATGACGAATAACTCGCAAAATTATTTACCGGTAAACTTATTTGTCATAAAAATTTACGCAAATTTTTGGATCCTAGACTTTTTACCCTCGACTTTTTACCCTCGACCCTCGACTTTTTACCCTCGACCCTCGACCCTCGACCCTCGACAAAAACCTACACTCTCCTATGTCATGGGCTGGGCCTCCAGCACAAGTCTGGAGTAGATGTGGCTATATTTAGAATTAGAATACCCACGCTATCTGAATGGCTAAGACATGGCCTTTGTTTATTTCGGGCGAAATGCAATTCTAAATAGCCACATCTACTCCTGTGCTGGGAACAGAACCAATGGGGAAGATGGACGCTCCTGGTAATGGGCTCCTGCAATTACTGAATGCCGGGCATGGACAGCGAGAGATATGCCAATTACTGAATGGGCATGGACAGCTTTTAGCTGAACTGTACGTTCTGCATTCCTCAGCACGGCGAGAAAATCACATTTTTTGGGAAAGGAGGGAGAACCTGCAAAATTCACATTCGTTCATAATTCTACGGTGACGTCAACAACACATGAAGAAATCATAACGGAAATAACATGGCGACAAAAACCTGTTGTGAATATGGCTACAACTGAGCTAGCAAGAGCAATGGAAGTTCTAAAGAAAGCACAGTAACCTCTTCCAATCTACCCCCGGTTTTTCCAAACTATTTTATTTCAGTCAGACTCTCCGTGTCATTCCAGCGAGTCAAATGAAACCTTGTTGCAAGCAACTTTAAAAAACTGAGCAATTTGTTTCGCATTGCAGCTTAAACAAGGCAGAGAAATAACTTTTCTTACAGTCTTAATTGAGAATTTGTTTGAAAAAAACGGGGAATTAGTTTGGAAGATGTTAGTCAGGCTTTATATAATTACTGGCTTTATAATGTATTGATCTTGGTACGACACAGATCGGAGTGTAGGTTTTTGTCGAGGGTCGAGTGAAAAAAGTCGAGGTTCAAGTGTAAAAAGTCGAGGGTCGAGTGTAAAAAGTCGAGGGTCGAATGTAAAAAGTCGAAAGACTGAGCTACCGAATACCAGAGAGTGTGAACAAGCTTGCCGATGTCAATCAAAGTCCATATGCCATCGGGAGTGAAATTTTAGAACGTGTTCCCGACGGGACCCCTGTACTGTTTCCCGCCTCAAGATCACATGACTGAATAGCCCAGCCTCCGTTCGAGATACATGTGCTTCATCGTCTCGAACGGATAGCTTGGTGAGTTCCTTATTACTGGCTGAGGTCACACGAGAAGGTTAAGCAAGATTTAGCGACCTAAATCACTATTCAAAAAAGTGTAAAAACTAATCACGATTTACGAAACTCGAGAGGTATGTTAATTAAAACGAAAAGTACATAAAGCTGCCATTATACAGACAAGGCGGTCATGCTTGTCTGCAGTTTAATTTACCGAGTGCTCTTGGGATGCAGGATTTGCTATTTTTCTGCTCAGACGATACATAAGTAAATCCCACTCAAGACGCATGAAAAGGATGAAGCGTGATACTCCTACTGCAAAGAAGAATGCCGCCAGATGACCGGGCACTGACATGTCACACGGATTTGAAAAGCTTGTGAAGCGGGAACGGGCGAGCATTGATGACGAATAACTCGCAAAATTATTTACCGGTAAACTTATTTGTCATAAAAATTTACGCAATTTTTTGGACCCTCGACTTTTTACACTCTGGTATCAAATACAAATTACCGAGGGTTTAAACTTTTTAGCAAATATTTTTTTAAGCAGAAATGGACGGCATGTGCCTGTTGTTTCATTTCAGTTTTCGCGGGAAACTGGGAGCGGCCGCGCGCCGACAAGAAATAGCAAATACGCATGCGCATGACGTTTTGCCGTTGTGTGCTCCTCCTCTAATCCCCCTCCTCCATGAGCCTATTCGCAGGCTAGAGAAACCGATACACACACAAGAAAGCTAACTAAAAGACCGTCCAAATTCACTTCAAATCTGACAAACTTACGAGCGGTAAAATGCAGGGTTCGTAGCAGTCCTCTTTCTGTGCCATTCATTCTGATCAACAAGAGACACCAGACCATTTCTCATGAATCGGACACCCATCAAATAGGACATGTCGTGATAGAAGCTAACTGGCTTGGGTAGATTGTGTTTAATCAATATGTCCTTGAGATTAAGAAATAGAGCATGTGTAGTTAGAAAAGAGAAAACCCATTACAGCGCGACGCGCAAATGTATGACCACTTTGAATGTTTCGCATATCCGGCTCCTCAAATAAACAAACGAAACCGCAAATGACAAGCCGCTGGTATGTGATTCGACAATCTCGCCGACGTGGCACGTGCACGATAATAAAAGTGGTCATACATTTGTGCGGCGCGCTGTTAAATCAATAGAGGTTATTACTCGGCTAAGCATATAATACGACTATGTATTATTACTCGTCATTCGTATTTTGGCGAGCAAGTAAAAATACACAGTCGTATTAGATGCATAGCCAACTAATAACTTGTTTTAGTATAATTTCATCAGTGAATAGAGATTCCTGTGCTCTGGTTGGTCGAGAATTACGTCATATGTCGCTATATTCACCTGCAGAGCGCCTGGAGTTGAATATAACATACAAAGCATTTAGCAAAATGGCCGCTCGCATATTTACTGATGTTTCTCACGAAGAAATAAATAATATGAAAGAAAAAGCTTTTCCAAACCCACCAAAGAAGCAACTAAATAAGTATGGCTAAACTTGAAGCTCTTTTTTTAATCCATAAGCCTTCACAAACAAAGTTTACTTACGATTTTCGGGTTGAGTTTATTCGGCCCTAGTGTCTTCATGAGACATGAATAACAAACTTTCACAAGGAAATAACGTCTACTTAGAGCAATAAATAACACGATGAGACCTTTTCCTAAAACATTGGGAACGGTTCGACTCAAAAAGAGTGTACTTACTTGAGTTAATTATTTTCCTCGTGGTTCTTCATAGAAAAACAACAAGTTCTAGTTTCATTCAGGGAGCCAGTTGCTGTTTATAGTGTTATAGTGTTATGGCTTAATGCTCTTCTCTCGCCGCTCTCGTTGTGTTTTCAAGCTTTATCTCACACCGAAATCATTTGTCTCTTGATTTACCATTGTCTTTGATTCTGTAGTTCGTAGTTTCCAGGAAATTTGTCCGTTTGAAGTGAACTCATGAAAGCGATTCCTTTCGATAAATTTTCACTCGCCGTGTAGTGACAAACTTTCAGTTTTGCCCATTTCCACTCATTTTCGCTGCATTTCCTCTCTTTGTAACACGATACGAGGTCTCAAAAGTGAAGATTGTTGCTTCAACTTGAATTCTAGTGTGCATTTGGACTGTTTTTTGTATTTCTATACTTTCAGAAAATCCATTCTTGTAGTCCCTGCCAGTCTCGTGTCAAGTCGGTTTGTGCAATGAACCGTATAGCGGCACGTGATTATGCAAATGTTTGTCACAAAACTATCTTGTCACGCGCGCTTGTTAAACTTACAAAAGGGTCGGAAGTCAGACTATTATTATATTGTCTAGTTTAAATTTCTCTGATATTCACTGATGAAATTATACTAAAACAATTATTCACTTCAGTCTCAGTGACTATTGGTGAATATTTACCTTGACTTCGTCTCGGTAAATATTCACCAATAGTCACTTCAACTTCAGTGAATAATTGTTAATTATTACTGGCTGTCTGCGGTACAACCGAGTCGAAAAATGCAGTTTTTCTTTTTTCCTGTTGGTCGGTCGGTCGAAATAAAACCTAGAAGAATCAATGTTAGGGGGTCTGGAACCAAGTAAAACCTGGTTACTAAGTCTCGCGTAAAACTTTTCATGTATTCCTCGACTACTTTTTTTTAACTTGTGGATGCGCGCAAGCGCAGAAACAAGTTATCGGGATGGTTGGGGAAATCGTCTCACTCACTCACTAAGCTGTTAGCAGAATGAAATGCATGGAATGCAACTTTATAATAATAATTAACTGATATTTGATTTAATTACTAATTGAAGATCGATATAGAACATTAATTGCTGCTGGAATTGATGTTGCTCAAGTCCTCATCGCCATCATATAACGCACCAATACCCACGATCGCCATCATATAACGCACCAATACCCACGATTGCTCTCATCTGACTTGATAGCTCAGTTGGTAGAGCGCCAGACATGTAACCTGGAGGTCGTTGGGTTCGAGTCCCACTTGGGTCAGAGATATTTTCTCTTTCCCTCGTAGGGCGTGCACACTTAGCACTACAGCTTACCACTTTATAAATTACATTCTTTACACTTACTAGTGCTACGTGGCAAACATGATTCAATATCATAACTACATGTACATATACATATATAATCGCCGTGACCCCATATAACGCACCAATACCCACTATTGCTCTCATCTGACTTGATAGCTCAGTTGGTAGAGCGCCAGACATGTAACCTGGAGGTCGTTGGGTTCGAGTCCCACTTGGGTCAGAGATATTTTCTCTTTCCCTCGTAGGGCGTGCACACTTAGCACTACAGCTTACCACTTTATATATTACATTCTCCTCATCGCCAGTTCCCTTCTTTAATGCCACTAACTGTAAAGTTACCGCAACCGTATTTATACGTGAGCGAGCAACTATGTCAACTATGTGGGAGATGTGTGTGCTCATGCTCATGCGCCGATAGTGATGTAAAACTCTTGTACGCTTTCATGGCTAACTCGCATAATTGCTGGGTTGCACGTGACGTCATCGCCGCCATGTTGGTGGACGTTAACAAAAGATTCCTCGTTAGCTTCTCTTGTTATGTCCACCAACATGGACGCTACGGCTTTGTTATTTGACTCTCTGGGGATTGGTTGCAACCCAAGAATATTAATGGCAGGTGGCTCAAATACACTTTACATCCACGAGTTCGCCATTGCGGTGCAATATTTAATAATAATATACTAATAACAGTCTTTGTTTCTCCGTAGGATAAAAATACATATCTTACGTTACAAAAATTGTAAGTAAAAATATCATAATTATATAATCAAATATTACAGAGCAAAATATTTAAAAACATGCAAAATGTATAGACTATGAATATGTTAACATTACTAGAGCTAAATTGTATTTTAAATTACCCTACAGAATATTAAGACTACTAGTTGGGTACTACGTCTACAGACGAGAGAGCTCGGAAAAGAGGTGTATAGTTATTAAATTATTCTTCAATATATATGTTTTACTTTTCCCCAAAAATAGGTCGGTAGGGCGATGGTGAACGAAACAGTTTATTGGGATGGCCTTATATACCCTCTATAAATAAAGTTACGTTTTTAATAAAATATTTTGAAATAAAAGCTTAGCAATCCTAGTTGATTTCCTAAGGCTGAGCAATCCCTCCTTTTCCCTCAAATGATTGTGTCCTTGGTCTGGTGTTTTGAACGCTAATTTGCAAAATTTTCCGGCATTCTGTTTCACTAAATGTTGCCTGCATCATGACCCCCCTGGGTACTCCATGCCGTTATTCAGACCTGTACTCTATTTCATAACAATTAAGAGAAATAAATGAAAATGTGCGGTCTCATACTTCCCTGTCAAGATTATACCCTATTCCAGACTAAAAATGTGAAATTTGTGACCCTATTTCAGACTAAAACAGCTCGAAAACTATACCCTCTGAGGTGACGCATACCCATTTTGTGCATGATCCAAATAAAATCCATATAATGTGGCAGTGACCCCCGCCACCTGATCATAACACTTGCTTACTACATTTAATACAATCATCTACCTACATTGTAACTACTCCGCTCTGTCTTCCTATACTCAGAAAATTGTAATTTACTTTATAATCAGTACATATTCAGTTCATGCATACCTTCAAGGCATCTGGATGGGACACGATTACAGATGGCCTTGCAAAGATCCACATCACAAATAATCTGTCATACTCAATGGCCCTAAAAAAAATATATACTATGGTAGGATTATTTAAGTCATTCACTTAATATATAAGCTTTATAACATACTCATCCAGGAGGCAGCCCATTACCAGGAGCGCCCATATCTTCCCCATTGGTTCTGTTCCCAGAACAGGAGTAGATGTGGCTATATTTAGAATAGCATTTCGCGCCAAATAAACAAAGGACATGTTGTCTTAGCCAATCAGATAGCTACACATCACTTCTCATTATTATTCTTTATCATTCTTCTAACTTTCAACGTGGGAATTCAAATTCTAAATATAGCCACATCTACTCCTGTGCTGGGGGCCCAGCCCATGACAATTAGGAACGTTTCTGAACTCAAC
Organism: Actinernus sp. WN-2022; assembly: GCA_030867875.1. NCBI lineage: Eukaryota > Metazoa > Cnidaria > Anthozoa > Actiniaria > Actinernidae > Actinernus > Actinernus sp. WN-2022. The sequence goes on from JAOWCC010001589.1 coordinate 81,309,889, forward strand.
AAAATATGTCTTCTGACTGGTCAATGACAAGTGCATCTAAAGGTTATTGAGAGCACAGTCGCATGCTCTCAGCAAATGTTTGCTCAGTATATTATAAACAAAAAATTGCATGAACTGCTCATGCTATACTTGATTTATAGACACTGAGTGATATTTTGAAAGTTCTCAAATTGCACTCGCCTTATTGACTAATACATGCCTCTCTCGCTTGTATCCAGGCTAAAAAAAGCTAATACACAAATCAGTTATGGGTGTCCGATAATATGCTAGGGGCAGACTTCACTGTTTGCAACCTGAAATGTTATTGGTTACCCAAACAATAGCCTTACCCCTAAAACAAATTTATGGGATTCTTTATCAGTGAAGTCCAATAGGATACGACCTACAGAACAGTGAAGTCTAACCGATATGCTAAGCTGTCCTATAATAGGTTAAGCTGCATGTTAATAGGTTTGTCAACTGACTACTTCAGTTGATTCTCATGGAAAATATTGAAATTCAAAAGGAACCAGGTTATGAAAAGACATATTGGTAACCTCTTTGATACGACTGGAAGCGATCAAAGTAAACTGTCGATAATAGGTTTACTTACCTTATATAAACAACATATTATTTTAAAACATGCTACAGTATTTCGTTGCCTCTCAAGAAGCATTTCAGCATATTACTCATGTATTAATAGTTATTAGTCATGTCGAAACTACTAGCAAGTCCCTTCTATTGCTCGTATTTTTAGAATGTCTAAACATGGTTCCAGATGGCTAGACACGACCCAGCCAACTATGTGTACCATGTCTAGCCATCGTTAGCCATCTGGAACCATGTTTAGCCATTCTAAAAAAAAAGGAATAGAAGTAACTTGCTAGCAGTCTATGTCATGTCTTATTCCATACTTTTCTTTTCTGATGCTATAAAAATGAAAGGGTGCTCCAGAAAATGGAAAGCATGCAGGCTTGGAAAAATTAAAGGTACAAATGGAAAATCAAATGGGTGGTACATCCTTTAAATTTAAGCCTGGCCTGGCAGCAAGTACATGTACAGTAAAATACTAGTAAGTGTACAATTTGTAAGTTTAACTTTGAAGACCACATCACTTAATCATAGTTGTAATAAAATTAAATCCTGTTAGAATTGGAAACCCTGCTTCCAGTGACTTGAATTTTTCAGTGTTGAACAATTTTGGGACAAATTTTAAGACTCTGATATACATGTACAATTGTATCAATTCCTTACCATTGAAGAAGAAGATCGATCATCTCCCCTCCTTCAGCAAGTCTTTTACTTATTTGAGGTACATGTCCTGTAAAGAAACTACACAAGGAGCTAATAGGTATGACTTAAGCTGGTAAACAAGTATATAATCACAGCTTCATGAAGTGCACTCAACATGATTTCTTTGCGAAATAGTATTGGATTTCTTGAAAATCACATATTAAATAAATACAACTTGATAATCATTAATACAAATGTATGTTGTTAAAATGAAAAACAATTAATAAATTAGTAAATATTGTTCTCAGGTTATTAAACATTTCATGCTATGTCAACCTACCTGGAGATTGTTAGAGATCATTAAATTGTATGCCATGTAACGTAACTAAATGCAAGATCACATTCACTAAGAAGGGGTACAACTTACAATAAATATCCAATTGTAGCTACATGTATATGTAATATACTGCAATGATATAAGCTAAAGATCTGACTTAGGAGTCACTTTTCAGTCAGATTGTAGGTTCAATTGGAGCAATTGTTAGGGAAAAGCTTCAGCAGGCTAATAAGTGTATTTATGTTATCAGATGAAGAAGGTTACTGCCAAAGTGAGACAATTTAACCACCTATTTATATCCATATTTATGCTTAAGATAATTAACTTATGGTATCTCAGTTTATGGAGCTTCTAGACAAGAACTACATACTACTGTGCAACATTTTTAAAAGGAAATATCTTTCTAAAAATGTAACACCTTAAGTAGACGTAATAAAAGTGTATATGAAACGAAAAATATGTTGATCTTATTTGAAATTCCTTTCAAAATGAGGAAAGATGGCGTTTTCTGTTTGGTAATATCTCATCTCGTTCCAGAGATATTCAGGTTTTTGTAATATGTAAATTAGATTAACTGTGACGTCATGACCTTGACACAACCTGGAGACAGATCACAAAATAAAGAAAATCTCTGAAAATAGTGGCTAAAAATAATTGATACTTTGCACATGTATGGCACTAAGGAAAATTCACACCAATGTGCAAATCATGACGTTGCCATGGCAACACTCTTGTCCCCAGGCCACTTTCATGATAAAAATAAATTCTTTGATTTCTCCTTCGTAATGTACAATTTAATTACTGCTGTTGGCACATCAGACAATTACAAACAATTAATGTAGGCATATTGTATATGCGAGGTTTAAATAACATTGTTTTGTAGAACCGAGTCATTAATTACAATCAGATAATATTTTATGCTCAATATCAACTGAGCCTGGGGCCAAGAGTGTTTCCATGGGGAATATCTTGATTTGCACATTGATGTGTATTTTCTTTAGTACCATACATGTGCAAAGTATCAATTATTTTTAGCCACTATTTTCAGAGATATTCTTTATTTTGTGATTTGGCTCCAGCCTGTGTCAAGGTCATGACGTCACAGGTAATCTAATTTACATATTACAAAAACCTGAATATCTCTGGAACGAGATGAGATATTCACAAACAGAAAACGCCATCTTTCCTCATTTTGAAAGGACTTTCAAATAAGATCAACTTAATTTTAGTTTCATGCATATACACTTTAATGGAAGAGTGATAGGAATATATTTAAACGTGTACGATTTACAGAACAGCAGTCCCACTAAGAGAAATAATACCAAAGGTAAAGGATCTGATCAACCTAAGGTTAACACTGAATGCTTGTTGCTTAATTGACCTGAGGTTAACACTGAATGCTTGTTGCTTAATTTTGATCAGACAATTAACCTTTTGATATTAATTTATATAATAGCTCGATTTATACAGATCAGCTTCAATTGGCCCAATTTACTAAAAATATTAGCATATTTGTAAGTGTTTTCACATCCAAGAATTCAAGGCCCAGATTGCCAGAGAGTAGACTTACATGTAGCTTAATTAACCTCCCTAATAGACGTCAATATCATGCATTTGCACACATGAATGAGTAAACTATTAGCACAGGTAGCCCAAGCTTACGATCTGTATAATTTAATAGCATTTCTATGGGATTATTTAGTTTTCCATTTACATTAACGGAAACCTTGAATAAAATTTGCAAAACTTACAGGGTGTTTTCTTGGGTCTCGATTCCAATAGACCCTTTCAGCTTGCCTGTTTGTTGCCCCATTTCAGGCCATGTGATAGTTCTCCAGAGGATTCAGTGCTTTGTTTTCCAATTAGAGAAATTGGTACGTTTCCTCTTGGGATACAGAAAAACAAAAAAGCTTTACCCAAGGGAAAAGTCACATGGTCTGAAATGGGGCAACAAACAGGCAAGCTGAAAGGGTCTATTAGGGGTACTGAGGTCAAATGTTGCTGAAAATTGGCACAGAAATACATGTAGCTAAGAAAGACATGAATTATAATGCACCTATCAATGTAACCCCCGAGGGGGAGGGGGGGGGGGGGGGGGGGTGTTCGGGCAAGGGGTGGAGATTTGACAGCAAACACGAGCCTGGGAGTCGGGAATTTGGCTGTGAAATCTGTGCCCGGAGTCTGGGACAGATCTGCAAAATGTGCGCATGTCCACGCAGTCAGTGGTAGAAATCGTGGGAGCTGAGTTCTAAATGGTTTCTGTTCAGAAAATGTTCACAATCTCGACACATTGCAAAAAAGACCTGGGGTTAAGCTGAAAATCGCAAGAGTTAAGAGTTTTATTAGTTTAGTAATCAAGCCAATTAATTTGGGACTGGTCCATGAAAGGACTTAAAATCGAAGCTAATTGTGCTTTTCTGTACCAATGCTTTGAAGTCAAAATTTCGAGTGAAAATTCAACTAAAATGCGTGATTTCCGGCAAGTACTTCTTTGTAATCGAGTGTATTTTTGCCCATGAGTGGGGGATTTAGACTAGCAATTGCTTCCCCACTCTCGGGCATTTGATCAAAAATTTCCGATTTATCCTTGCCTGATACATGTAGGTACATAATACATCCTGAAAGGGTGCCATGTCATGGTCATGTGAGGGAGAAACGTCATGGTACTCAGTCATACTGAACTTACATGGGGTTAATTTTTAGGACATTCAATGATTTGCAATCACTCCCCAAAGATTCAAATGAAAAAGAACGATTGCAGCCACTCCTTTCTACGTAACAGGCATGCAAACAAAGAATATATTAAATGTATAAACATTAAAAACGTTGTCCCTGACGATTTTAAACTAATAATCAATACTAATATTAAAGCAATAGTCAGGGTCGATGCGGGCCCCGAACACAGTAGAGGTTACGTATACATAGATAGGTAGATATCTGAAGATTGTAACTTTTACTGCATCTGCACAGCTTGAGCTGTTGCACAACTTACCTTGCACGCTTTGGGCCGGGTAAATGATCGTATCTTCTGTGCAAGATGTAAATGTTCACCGTGTATGACACGAGAGCTGTCACAAGTATCGCCACAACTACACCAACCACGTACATCAAAATCAAAGGCGTCTCCATTTCGATAGATAAGTACAGTGTACTATCGTTAGCTTCTCAAAGATTTGATAGTAAAGTCGATCACATTAAGAGCAATCGCGAATTGCTGCAATATCTCTAAAATACGCCAGGCCTTTGGCCGTCGCAAGTTTTTTTTTTCCAACGTCGAACTTTTTCGCCATTAACCAATCAGATTACACAAGAGCCCATTGTTCGATGGACAGCACGTGCCAGGATCAACCAATTAAATTCGACACCCTCAGGAACTTGATATTCCCCGGCTTGGGCCATTTAGTCTGGGAGCAAGTGTGCTCCCGTGGGAATTTTGTGCTGAAAGCAAGCCACCAGTCTAGAAGTGTTCATTGGGGCCTAGTAGACGGGATTTATGGAGCTTCAAAATTGTGACGTATGGAGGCCAGCATGGAAACGAGGCTGGAGTATAAAACTCCTTATAACTTTCATAAAAATGCACCGTTGCTCACCAAACGTGGCTATATTATAATGATCGATGTTCTTAATTGTATTTAGCGGTTCTTAATTAAAATAATGGTCACGTGACCTCGTAAGCATGGAAACGAGGCTGTAAAAAAAGAAGTCCAGGTTATGTAAATTTTACGAATAAGCTTGAAAAAAACCGTGATTACTGCAAGTCGGGGTTATTATTGCAAAGAATGTGATGTAAAGTGGTAAGTTATTATTGCAATATCCACACACCCCTATCGAGGAAATCTGTCTCTTGAAGAGGACCCCTGTAGAAATGTATGGCCTTCTTTAGAACTCCTGAAAAAAATCCATGAACTTGAACAAACCCCTTACTGGGGTTCACTGACACATGGGAGCGGATACTAGCCACTGTTAGCTTACTGTGGCGGGTTTATCCCTGTCAGTATCTTTTGAGAAATACATAATACAGAAGACGTACAATGTTTTCCGAAGATTACCTATATACAGTACTCATCACCATTTACAGTTTTACGCATCTTTACTCAGTGTCTGACTCATCACTAATTTCGTCCTCGTCACTTTGATGAAGGTCGTCGTCGTCGTTTTCCTGGTTCTCGCATGCGCCGTTGTCAGAACAACTACACAGATCTGTGCAAATAGGCCCTGCTTTGCGGCATTGACATCGATTGGACGAGCATCGCTCCTTTGAGCACCTGCACTTAACAAGTTGTATGATAGCTTCGGGAGCTGGTGCTAGCTAGAGTTGTCATTACAGGTACCCATTCCTTGTTCTCCATTGCCTATCCATAATCTCTCGGTGACGGCAGCTCTGGATTTGGTACTGCATCCTTGTTCCAAACCATCAACTGAAAATGAGCGCGCATTATAGCCTGGTGCAGTGCAGCCTGTGTTGGTGGCAATCTGTCAGACTGTGCTTGCTTCTTTCTGAAGAGGAACCACCTGAGCTCTTTGACAGTTGTTATGTCGGTCTTCGGTAGATACAGTTGGCAGACAAACCTTTCGATCCCGCATTTGATCTCATCATTGGGCTGTTCTTCTCGACCGAGATTACCAAGGGCGCTTAGGATGGACTCATCGGCTTCGATCACGAAACACCTTCCAACAAGCCACCTTTCCCTTTCCCGAAAAGCTACCTGTATTATCAGCTCCTGTGATGGCGTGAAATGCGGGGAGCGCGGCTGTTTTGGCAGAACCAAGGGCTTCAACGATTGGCTGTAACTTAATGGCTCGATGATTTGCGCCCCTTCCAGTGACAAATGAGGTATTGGCACACAACTCTGGATATCGTCTGATCGCCAGTACAAGGACATCGGTGTCTGGTGAATGAATGCACAATTCCGTGGCACCGTCAGCAGTAGCATCGAGGGCATGTAATATGATCTTCGTATCTGCCTCTTCATGGTCACTTTGGAGATGTCCCATATCTTTGTGCGTCGCTTCGCATTCCGTTCCCCATGCCACAACAATCTGCCTGCCAATAACCTCAGCACGTTCCTTTACCTTCCTTGCTAGCAAGGCGGTGAGCTCTGCCTTGGTATTCATGTGAGAGAGTAGTCTCTTCAGTGGCACTTTGCTGATATGTGTGGAATCGGTTATGCGATAATATATCGGGTCTTCGGATCCTTGTTTTGTGGTCCGTGTGGCAGCTTTCAGAGATGATGGGACATCATATCTGTCGAAGATTAAGTGAATCAGTTTCCTGGTTGTCATCATACTTGCTAAAGAGGCGATTGCTGAAATGTTCTGCCAGCTGTTTGCAACTCTTGATCCAATCTGGCTTGTCTAACGATTGGACTTCAGCCATTCCATGCACTACGGATAATATACCTTGACTTGCGCATCGGCACTCTCGGTATTGGTATCAGTAACGCCACTCCTAGACTCCCCCTTGAGCTTTTCCAAAATGTGCATGAGGGCACTCTTGCATGAACAGTGTAGCATGGTACCGTCAGCAGCAAACAGATACCTTGGGACTACTGAGAATTCGTGAAGTCCGACTGCTTCCTTGACATCTACTAATGGTCGGCTCTTGCAAACCATCATGAAACGCGCGAAAAGAGACCTGTCCTCCTTGAGTTCCAGGACTTTATCTGCTGCTTTCACCTTTATGACCTTGCCACTACTTTTCCAAGTCTGGAGTTTTCGCTTCTTCATAGTCGACCAAAGGTTCACCTTCCCTGATTTGAGTCGTTCATCTACAAACGAATATAACAGTTTCCTGCCTATTAGGCCCTGTTGACACAAATCGTCCTTAATTTTCTCAGACATGACCACTTTGGTGACTAGATTGTAGAGGTCAGTATCAGTTGAATCATCGCTGGCTGAGAAAGGATTTGTAAAGCTTATTATCGTTGCCGTCAGCTGATGGACGCCTTTCTCTTCGCGTGCTAAGATAGCAGCAGAAAGGGCATGATGGTGTTCTGGAGTTTCTGGAGACAGACCTGCCATGCATTTTGCTTCTTCAGCGAGCCTTGCCAACTCTGGTGCAATTAGGAAAAACTTTGCTCGAGCACTTTCATTCAATGTGATGCCAACCAGTCCTCCAGACACCTTCATGGAACGATTGAGGTGTTCCAAGGCGTTGTCTGCTTCTACTGCACAGAATGGCACTTCCTCGTTCTTGTTGACCACCCAATTTCCATTAACGAATTCTTCATATATCTCAGGATCTGTTGATTCGAGAGAGGCCATCTCAGCAAGATAGACTGGAATCATGCGTGCATAGTTAATCCTATCATGCGAAAAAAAGTACTTGGTAAACAGTTCTAGTGTGAGAAGATGCATTTCCAAGTCACCGATGCGAACAGATCTGATGAACGCAAACATTTCCATCACCATGCGCATGTAGTGACGCATCACTACAAACAAAGGATTGCTGTAGTTTGCAGCGTCGAACTCTAACATCTTCTCGATGACTCTGCCGGAACTGATGGTGTTGACGAAATGTTGATGAGCTCTCTCGATCATTGCTCTCGTGCCATCCGTACATACATCATTAACTTCTCTTGCCAAATGTTCTAGACTCTGGCGCAGCTCCGGTGCATTCTTAAGGAAAGCTTCCAGGTACAGTGTGAACAAGGCTTGCAAGGTTGTCATGTGCGCCTTCTCTCCCCTTTTGACGTGATTGCCATCAAGAATCTGCTTGACAGTAGAAGGGCCATACAGTTCTGACTCAATCCAGCACATGTCGATCTCACTACTCTCAATATAGGCGCCGATTGTCCTCAGCATGGCCATACCAATGTGCAACTCGCCAGGACGGAGTATTAGGTGGTTTAGGTCATTTCGAGCCATCTGGAGCTTTTTGGCGGGTTGATACAGCCCCATGTCAAGAGATATAACTGTCTTCTTCCCAGGGCCAACCACTTTCGTAGAAATGTCTTGAGCTTGCATTAGGACCGTCAACAAAGTGTTCCATTCATGTGCAGGATGTGCCAATAAAGGCGGTGCGCTCACGCGTGTGACAGGCAGCGCTTCATTGACTAACGAATGATAACCAGACCACACTGGAACATGCGCTCGGTCATCCTCATTTTCGACTTGAGCATTGAGGGTACGTGACAAAAGCCAGACAAAGTCATCACGGCTCTCGGTTATGGGTATCTCGTGCTCAGTCAATAGACCAAATGTGGGATGAATAGGAGCAACTGGTTTTGAAGACGGCACGGGACATTCACGTAATGATGTAAGAGAATCAGGCAGTTTTTTGACCGAGCGGCAGGAATCTGATGATTCGTTTAACCTACAGTAAATTTCAAAAACAAAACAACAACTCTGAGATTTGATGGAGGCATGTTTCAGTAGATCATTCTGCCATCTTCAGTGCAACGTTGAATGATTACAATTGGAATGTTTAAATAGAATAAAGTGATAATATATACAAATGAAGTACAAAGGGAACGTGAAAATTACAAGGATAGTTTAATATTAACGTGATAGATTTGTTGGTTTAAGGAGAGCTTTTCCCAAAGGATATATATATAGCCTCTTTTATCTTTAATTCAAAAACCGGTGTGGCATAGTCTAGAATTTTGAAACACTCACTAGAGCATAAAGAATGACATAACGGCGAATTTAGTAAATGTTTGAAGATGTGAGAAGCCCTATCCGTAGTTCTAACCTAGATAAGACATAACGATGATATTATCTTTTAGGACGTGCGTAAAAACACACAAAGTGCCTTACCTTAATTCTGGTTGTTCGTCATCTGGCTCAGTCTTCTGGTATATCGTCATAGCTGTGCCGTGAAGAGTGCGCTTCCCGTCAGGAGTATCTTCAGCAAAATCAATATTGTCAATCGTAAAGAAAATATGCCTTCCTTTCACGATATCAGGGGGAAGGTACATCCCGCCATCCTTTTCCATCCGTTTAAGGACAGTTTTCTCGATAACAGATTCTACTCGCAAAAGACGATTGTATTCAACTGCCATTCCAAAGCCATGCAAAAGGTTGACAATTTCTTTGCTTCTGATTGCCTGATGGATAGCGAGACTCACTGCAAGCTGCTGAGGCATTTCACGAGTAGAGTTGATTACTTGGGACTTCTTGTTTTTGACTTGCCGTTCAGTCAAACACATCGATACCGTGCTCTGGGCTAGATGCATTGCCCGTTTATGTACTTCGTTGCATTTTTCTTCATCAGATAGAGTGTTGTTTGGGCCTTGAATAATCCACCTGAAGAAACAGTGAAGTTCCTCGGGACAATGATCATCGGATAAAGTATCAAGAGAGCCAGCGAAAATCCACCTCTCGCTCTTATTTATTGCCTTTCGCAATATCGACGCAGCATCATAGAGGGTTCTCATGTTACTTGCAGCGTTTTCATTCAAGGATTCTGATAAGCGAATAGCGCTGTCTCTTGATTGCTTCACACTGACTCTCTCAGACTCATTGACCCGTTTTGGCTTATGGAACTCGACTACTTCTATTTCCCTTTGAATAAGATCTTTGATTGCTTTTCGGCTCCATGATTTCGATCGCACGTTGTTTTCACGACAAATGCTTTCAAAGGCGTCCTGTAGCTGAGCCATGTTCATAACCATTCCACTATTCAGAGCAATTTCTGTCATCGTTAGAAACTCGATCTTAGCTGCTATCTCACTGGTTTTCTCTCCGGGACCTTCTGTGGTGGACGACTTTCGGAGAACGCTCCTGACGTACATCGCCCAGCAGTTCTTGTGGTACTTGATATCAATCGCATGAGCGTCTTGACTATCCAATGCAGTTGAGAGCTTTACAAGAAGCCTCGGATCATCTAACTTCTTTACCGCAGCATCCAAAGAGCTACCGGCAGACTCGGTGGAGACAATGTGTAGTGGCTGCTGATATCCTGCTTGGCCATCGCAAAAGAAACAAACATCCCGGTCATAAGGGGCAGTCTTTGAACGAGTTAAAAGTCCCTGTTCTATCTGGAGATTATCACTTGATTTTCGCCTCGATTCGTTTGGCCCAGCTACTTCCCTTTCTAATCTTTCTCTAGCTCTTTTTAACATTCCCGAGTGTGTCATATCCTGATAGCATTTCCTGTGCCATGTCACCTTTAATTTTCTGCGAGCTCTTCAAATAGGATGTCTTTCAAAACCGACCACAATTCTGTTAACTTCACATCTCCATATTTAGAACGTTCTTTGATTGCACTAAATAGTTTGTCATGAGAACTGGGTCTTTGAACAAGATCATCTTGCTTCTTTGCTTGACAAACGATGCACAACTGAAAATTGACACTTCCAGGTGCCACTGACCTTTCCATATCTCATTAGATCGTCTGTAAGTAAAGATGGCCGACCTCTCATCTGATGATAATTACCGCTGACCTAAAATAAATGGGCTCACTTGGAGCCCAGGCTCCCCTCTAGTATGAACACCACAGGATTTTATCAGTAACAAATAAAATAGTAATAATGATAAATAAATGGCATAAAGAAAAGATGATTGAGTTTTCTACTGGAAGAAAATCCGCGATCTGGGAAAATCTAACAATCTTAGGTCAATTTTAAGGTAATGTCAATAAATATTATTGATATTGCCCATGCAGTGAGATTGAAAAATTTCGTTTCATTCTGATAATCTGATAATGAATATCATTTTTGAAGAAAGGTTATTGAAAAACTACAAATAGGATTGGACAAGAAAAGCACACCTCAACACCTCATCCCCTCCCCCCTCTTATCTTCTCTTTCACTACACAAAAATGTGCCTCGTTTTCATGCTAACTGCAGAGTCTTATGACCACACCTATTGAAAATAAGTTCTCAGTTGCAATGAGCATTAGTTTAATTTATTTTTTCTTTTCTTTTTGGTTTCTATAAATTTAATGATAAAGTGTCCGAAGACTACTGCAATGCTGATCAAATACAACGCTTGTCGAGGTTTATACGATATTTCGAATGGCCAGTACCAGCCTTCTTCAGGTTTATTTTACAGTGGAGGTCACAAATGGATACAAGGCTTATATAAATTGTTAGGATTGATTGTACACGGTTTTTGCTGTGGTTTTCTAACCTTAACTATATATAAATTTAATGTAGCCTAAATAGATTCGTGCCTCGTTTCCATGCTTACGAGGTCACGTGACCATTATTTTAATTAAGAACCGCTAAATACAATTAAGAGCATCGATCATTATAATATAGCCACGTTTGGTGAGCAACGGTGTATTTTTATGAAAGTTATAAGGAGTTTTATATTCCAGCCTCGTTTCCATGCTGGCCTCCATACGTCACAATTTCGAACCCCCATAAATCCCGCCTTAGCAAGTTACAAAGTTGCCACCAAAACTTTTCATGTCTACTAGGCCCCAATGAACACTTCTAGACCGGTGGCTTGCTTTCAGCACAAAATTCCCACGGGACCTCATATTATGACATTTGCTCCCAGACTAATTCTTATTTTGCCGATGTTCCGGTTATTCTGGGGCTGACAGGACTTTTAGGGACTTTCGATGGAAAATTCTCACATTTACGAAAGGACGCACAGCTAGCTAGTCTGGCCGGGTCAAACACTATAACCGAATTGTAAGTATAAACACAAACTTTAATACAAGGTTGCAGTGTTGTCATTTATGTACCGATCAATTCGAAACATCACCATCCCCCCCCCCCCTGGCAAACCCCCCCCCCCGGGGGGGGGGAGGGTCGGGGATTTGAACAAGTTGTCTCGATTTCGAATTCATGTTCCGTTCTCGTCCTCGATCGAATCATGGAGGACACTTTTATATTAGATACATTTAAAGGACAAAACGCTTTTGTGAGTGAGTGGCTGAAGAACTGAAGGGACTCCAAAAGCTGTGTGCTGTGTTTGAAGGTATTAAAATGTAAATTGCTTTTGAATATTTATAAAAGGCTCGACATCTTAAACAAGTACCTGGAATACAAGTACCTGGAATACAAGTACCTGGAATACAAGTACTTAAACAAGTACCTGGAATACAAGTACCTGGAATACAAGGTCAAGGGCCGGCTGACTGATATTGAATGGAAGCTGATGTTTTAATTTTATTGAGGTTGCCCCTCCCGTGACAACCACAGCTCGAACGTTGCTTTCAGTTTAATACTGTGTTGTAGTCCATTTGAATTTTAATATATTTTATTCTCAGTCACGAGTCTCACAAGAACTATAAGTTTTTCTAAACGCAATATTGAAGAGCAGTTTCCTCCAGGAACGTGTTTTTATATTTTTACATTTTAGATTAACAGGGCACAGCCTGGTTATTTTAGTAAGATACCTGGTTGTCATCAAGTAGCGCTGTTGTGCCTGATCATAGTTACTGATAGAGTGGAATGGTTATGAAACCCGGCAAACTTCAAAGGGGCTAACAAAGGCGCTGCGATTTATGTTGGAAGGGGGCAAGACAAAAGATTGTGCAGGGTCATAGTTCATTAGCGTCCCCTGAACGACTGAACTCACACGTTTCTATTGGCTGATTGATTAACACATTGGAATTTCTATTGTGCCCGCCTTTTGTGCAGGGTCACGGTTGAAAAAAGCTAACAAAGACATATAACAAAGAAGGTCGCTGGGTTTCTTAACCATTCCACTCTATTAACTATGGCCTGATGATGGAGTGTTTTTTAATTATGCTGGCTATGAGGACCCAGGGGATACAAACAATGGGTAACTAACGAGGTGAACCAACCCAGAACGAGATAAAAACTTACATCACGTGTTGTGAAACTAAAAATAGATTTTAAATAATTATCATGGGACATGAGGATTCGTTCTCTTACCTCCTTTATTTGTTACTCCGCGGAGAACTTTTCGCGAACTCCCCCAGATTCTACTGCATTATAGCTAAGTAGTCAGTAAGTTCGTACATGCATGCGTGCATGTACCGCAAGTGGGCAAGCCATGCTAGGAAACGGGTTAAAAAAAAAATGTTGTACCGTACTTATAAACTAACGTCCAAAGCACTTTGAAAACGATTTCGAGATAGTACTAAAGTACAAATTGTATAAAGTTCTGCAACGTTCGATTTACGCATCAGTCAATTGAACCCCGGGATTGAACCCCAATCACCGACCCCGCGACTTCAGTAGTGGGGTTAACCGGGCCTTAGGCCGTGGCAAACCTCTTTAGCACCTCGCTTTCTTTGGATTGGCCAGGGAATTAACGCCTGGAGACAATCTACATTGTATACTGAGCTACAGAGGGAGAAGTAAATGTACGTGCTCTAACAGGCACAGTTTTGAGCATAGAACTGATTCGTTTAAATAGCGTGGAGTTTTACATTTTCAGAGCTCTGAATTAGTATATATAGGTATATCTCGGCGAATGTAGCGATCATGCATTTAAATGTAAACCACTCTCCAGTGATCGTAGCGATCAACTTATCCCTGTATGGATTGCGAACTGCTCAAAACATGTCTCAGATATTCATTGATAACGGTATGCAATTTTAATGTTTTTTTTAACAGGAACCTAGTGTTTGTTGGCCGGGGATATGATTGCTATGTTGTTGCTATTTAACAAAAAGGTTTTGTAATCAAAAGTTTGTTGAGTACGTATTGGTCGGCTAAATTTCGTGTAAGTAAAATAAAACCTATGTTGAACCAGCAGTTTGTCTCTACCTTTTTAGAACTTTGTTTCAACAAGGAACAAGTCGCATCGCAAAATAAAGGCTGTGCTACAACTGTCTATTTAAAAAAAAATGCGGCCTTTGTAAACCACTATGTCCCGGGGGTAGGGGCATTTGATCGCCTAATACGACGATGGGGTGGGGAATTTGACCAAAAATTTTGGCCCTTGAACAAACCAAACTCCAAAAATTTAAATGCCCGGCGGTTGACCGGGGGGGGGGGGGGGGGGGATGGTGATGTTTCGAATTGATCGGTACATTATTTATAGGTTAATGGCTTCAAATAGAGTAGAAACTGGCCCGATTTCTCAGTTCTTGGATCTAATACAGGAGGCCAGCACTTAAATTCTATGGGTTAGGAGTACTTTTAGTTTTAAACATTCCCACAATTTGGTGTGAAGACAGACGACTCCAATGTCAATTATCTAAAAACCGAGTGGAAATCGCATGTTTATTTCTGAAATACGAGACATCATTTGGGATCAGTTAGTCTATTATTTATTTGAGAACTAATAATTTACTTTACATTTCAGTTATATGTGTATCATTTTATGTATAATTTCAATTTAAGAATGTTTAACTTCAGAATGAGGCCCACAGACTCACTGGCTCCAGTTTGCTAACTACATAGACCCTATGCATAAGTCCTGGTAACTAGCATGTCAACGAGGCCGGTAGGTCCTCTGGAATGTTGAAATTGAAGCGCCCGGGGAGATTGTGAAATGCACTGAACGGATGTTCAGTGAAACAATGCCGTTAATTTGCTATGTACCTGGCTGATTGTACTATAAAGAAAAATAAAGGATAAATGAGAACAGATTAGCAACATTGTTCAACTAAACAATCATGTTCAACATGTTTCACACCTGCTAGTATTTCAACTTCAACATTCCAGAGGACCTACCAACCTCTTTTTCGTGTTGTGACCACGCGAGTTATGCATAGTGTGTATTGTGGTATTAAAGCTCAGTGTTGGTCTGTTGGTCTCAGTGTTGGTCTGTTGTGCAGAGGTAGTGGGTTCAAACTCTGGTGTAGCCACCTTTGCATCCACTCTTAGTGTTGGTCCCTTCCCTCCCCACGTTCCCCTGCATGGTGGGACCTTAAAAGAGCTGGGAGAAGGTACTGCCTAAATGCTCTAGCTGACATCTGCAAATGGTTAAAAGATGGATTAGACCTTCGTGTTTTCTTGGATCAGGATGTTGAATCGTAGGCCGACACAGAGCGCAAACAAATATCTGGCAGTGACCACCCTCGAGTGGAGTTGATATAGTCTTACATAGAGAAAGTTTATTAAAACAGTGTCCCTCCCCAATTAGCAATACCTAGTGGTAGTCCTTCTTTTCCTCTCCTCCCTTGGTGCTGCTACAATGTATATATATTATATTAATATGCAGGCTAAATCTAGTAGATGGTAGCATACATACTACATAAAATATAATAATGACCGCTACCTTAAAATATTTTGTTGTTGTAAATAGGTGGGTAAATATTGCATGTATCTGTGGCTTCCCCCAGGGGTTGACCCCTGGGAACCTTCCCAGGGGTGTTTGTCAGATGTTTGTTGCCCATCGGTCAGGGGTAAAAGCTCACTTTGCCGGATACATGCACAGGAGCTTGTATACTAATGTGCTCTCAGATCTCATGCTGGTACTGTCTTTGTTGTTCGATGCAATTGCACTTCAAGCACCTAGGTGGCTATATAAAAGTGCCAAGAGTTTGAAATGGTTTTACTGAATTTTCATGGTTGAAAAGATCTTCGATATTGTATACAAATCTATGACAGGACTGAAAATATGTTTGCCAAGATATTATTTCAGCAGCATTTTGAGTTTTTGCACATCTTAATTTATCCTGTTTCTTGTCCCTTGAGTAATGCTGAAATAACCCAAGAGGAAATGTACCAATTTCTATAATTGGAAAACAAAGCACTGAATCCTCTGTAGAACTATCACATGGTCTGAAATAGGGCAACAAACAGGCTATCACAAATCATGTATGACACTGTCAAAAATATGCTAGAACTCCATAAACTAAATGTATTCACATATTCCTGGGTGGCCCGAGTTAAGGCCACTCAGGGCCTCTTGTTTTGTTTACTTTTGAGACGCCAATATTATAAACTAATTGCGATTTTGAGACGCCGATACCGAATTATATTGCCGGCCAGTTGGGAGAAAATATGCGCGACTCCGCCCAATACGAAAAATATCATTTTCTTCCAATGCCGGCAATATAATTCGGTATCGGCGTCTCAAAATCGCAATTAGTTTTGTATCGCGATTCAACAGTTAAGTCGGGAATTGTTAAAAGAAAGAACAGAATGAAGCACCAAACTTATGCTGATCGTAATTTCAATTCTTAAAACGGGCGCCTAGTATATCTATGGCAACGGGTTTACGGCTTGAGTGGCGAAAACTTTCGCGACATGTTTGAAATCTCTTCAAAAATTGTGAAAATTATACTTTTAGCGGATAAGAGTGTTAGATTTCTGACGGAAACTACAATGCCAACCTCACCTTTAGGATTAAATAATTCTTATCTTGTAATCTATAGCCTGCGTGCAGACGTTCTCTCTCCCTGCAAAAAAAAAGAGAGAGCTGAGGGAGAGCTCCCTGCAAAAAAAGAGAGAGAGCTGAGGGAGAGAGAACGTCTGCACGCAGGCTAATATTTCAAAGTACAAATCCTAGCATATCCATGCGATTTTCTTCAAGAGGCGGGTCCAGGGCGTGGGTGCAGGGGATTGTAACTCCAATTACTCCTGGAGATCATTGAAAATAGAATTTCACTCTCTAGATTTCAAAATAATGTTTTTGCAAGCCCCCCTAAGACTCACTCATTTTCAACCCGTAAACAACACTTTTTTTATTGCTTTTTTTTATTGTACTTTTATTAACCATTGCTTTTCAACATTTCATCTAAACAGTAGAAGTCTCAAGAAAAACTTTAATCCTTGATAACAGACTTCAGTGTGTTCAAGTCAATAATATATGTTCAAGTTTCAAACCTATTAAATGCGGTGTTCGACATATTCCATCCTCGGTCCTCTTCTTTTTCTCATATATGTTAATGATATCTGTAACTCCTCACCTCTCTTATCTTTTGTTCTCTTTGCTGACGATACCAACATATTTTATAGTGGCAAGGATATCCATACCATTTTTATATCCATACCATTTTTAACACTGTCAATACTGAGCTCAAGGGCGTCCTTAAGTGGTGCAACGCTAATAAACTTACCCTTCATCCAGACAAGACAAAGTTTATTCTATTCCATCCTAGCCGTAAGAAACCTAATCTTGATAATGTTGCGGTTACCCTTGATGGACATAGCATTGACAGAGTTATTCAATCCAATTTTTTAGGTATAATTATCCACCAAAATTTGTTATGGGCACCCCATATTCAGATTATTACCACTAAAATTTCCAGAACGATAGGTATTTTACTGAAATCTAGACATTTTCTTGGGAAATCCACCCTCCATTTACTATAACTCTCTTATCTTACCTTATTTGCAATACTGTGCTATATTATATGGGCATCAACCTTTAAATCTCATCTAAACCCTATTCTACTATGCCAAAAGAAAGTTGTTCGTATTATAACTTTCTCCCCCTTACTAGCACATTCTCTTCCACTATTTAAGCAACTAAACATCTTGAACATTTACGACATCTTCAAATATCAAATCAGCTGTTTTATATTTCTACATACAAAAAATTATTTACCTCAATTCAATTTCAATGCTGAATTACCCATCATTATCATACTCGACAAAGATATAATCTTCACATCACGTTCCATAAATACTCATTTTCTCTTAGATCACAAGGCCCAATAATCTGGAATTCAATACCCTTACCAATTCGTAATTCATTAAAAAAAATCAACTACAAACGATTATTGAAGGATTACTACTTGTCTCAATAAAGTAGTATACAAATATGTTAATATACAAATATGTTAATTTCCTTTCTCCTTGACTGTAATTGACCTGTAATTTTTTCTCTACCTAACCTGTAACTGACCTAAAAGCCACATAAGCCTCTGACTTTGGCTAGTCAACAAAAGTACAATAAAAAAAAAGTAATCTACAGTGTTTTGAAGGTGAAATTGTAGAAATCTTGCTGTTGAACCACAGGTAGCACAAGTTCTGTATCTGCACTGTGTAACTTATATAGAGTATATAGAGTACAGAGTAAACAAGAAAAAGAGCGAGCTAGAAAACGTACTAAAACTGGTCCCAGAGCGCTAAGATTGAAATATGATTCTTAAGGATACTTGATAATACAAGACAAGTTTTTCAAAGTTCAATATTTTATTGTTTTCATTTTTTTCTAGTACACGATATCTAATACGGGAAAACTGTATTAGTCATACAGTGCAGATACAGAACTTGGGCTGCCTGTGGTTGAACAAACGACTTTTGAACTTGACCCGGTGTTCTAGGGATTTCGTCCCCCCGTAATCTAAGGGGGGCGAGATCCCTGGTGATTTCGCCCTCCCCGTGGCGAGATCCCTAGTGTTTTCGCCCCGCGGCCCCTCTTTGGCCCCCCTTCAGGGATTTCGCCCCCCCCTCCTTGAAACAATTTTCTCATTGAACAAACTAAACTGATGAAGCCCAAAATGGTTATTTGTTCATTAACTTTTGAATTAGGTCTTTTATCGCGACGTACTTGAATATAAATAGAAGTAATAATCGTAAACGCCGCTTCAATAAACGGTAGCTGTTGAAAAATCCCTTCGAGTCAATAAAACCATCAACACGAATAAAACGACCATGCGATTGAACGCAGTCCGTAGCATTTCTTGCGTTACTTTGGGAACGAGTCTAAAGTGAACTTGGCTAAATGAAATAAAACAGTGCAATTTTTTGTTTCATTCGTTTTACCCAAAATGGTAATTTCTGTTAACGATCTAACGATCTAACGTCCCTCTCATGTCTCAAGATGGGCGTTGACGCCCTATTCTCATCACCGGACTCCCACACGGCAAACACGTAAACCAGTTTTTATTGAGTTATGTACTGTTTTTAAATTGTATATAGCTTTGTACTGATGTTTTTTTTAACCGTGTATAAATAAAGTATGTCTGTCTGTCTGTCTGTCTATTGATAAACGTTTGGTCTGCACAAAGCGCACCCGAAACAATGCAGGTCATAGTTGTCTCACTACTTGTTTAAATGAACTGTGGAATGCATGAGATCGATGCGAATGACTCTCGCCATTTCTCATGCTGACTATAAAGCCATATCAATTCTATCAATCTTACTTTAATTAGAACTAATCTGTAAAGCAAATAAAAGTGTTGTTCTTATTCTTACCAGGAGTATATTACAGTTGTTCTTACTCATCAAGTAGTAAGCAAAAGGGGGGTTCTGGGCCACTTTTTGAGACAATTCGGCCAGTCTCAATACAACAAAATCCCCACCAGTAGATGGCTCGTCCCCCTTGAAAACCGCATTCCAACCCCTTCGATATAGGAAAAAACAGAGTTTGAACATGTCCGAGCCATCTACTGGTGGGGATTTTGTTGTATTGAGACTGGCCGAATTGTCTCAAAAAATGACCCTGAACCCCCCTTTTGCTTACTACTTTAAAGCAATCCAGGTTGAACATCAGCTAACATAGGCTGGTATATTCATTTAGAGCTATAGAAAACCATAGTATATGAGATGGAGTGTAACGACTGTGGCCGAAGTTTTAAGAGGAATTGGCACCTAAAACGCCACATAGAAAATCGTAAAACTCCATGTGTGAAGATTCCCAAGGAATACATTTGTGAGAGGTGTGGAAATAAGCTGAGCTGCTACTTTTCTTCGTGGAGGCATACAAAGTCGTGCCCATACCCACCATCAAACCCACCCAAGTTTCATATACAACCAATTAGAGCCCCAAATAGTATACAGATATGAGTAGTGTGAACATGGATGAATACATCGAAGAACTTCTAGCAGAAAAACAGCCTCATACGCCACTGCCATGGAAGCCCGCCAGGTCATACAATGACTACCAGAGAGACGTATTGAGAGTGTATGAGCAGGACGTGCCAGCCTTCCTTGAATTCGAACGCACTCAATGGGCCATTGGTAACTTCCTCCGTGGCTGGCAGATGGATGTCCCCAAAGGACATGCCCTCAGTGTTGATCCCCAGGTATTCTTAGAGGGTGTTCGTCAAATGATACACGAGAAGCTAGAGGAGGAAATCCATGCTCTCAAAGGGGTAAAGTTCCAGCTTGCTTTGAAAGTACAGCTGCGGAAGGACAAACCCGATGGCAGTGAGGAGTTCACAGACCCAGTACTTCGCCACAAGCAGGAGGCTGTCTTAAAAGTCCATGACATCAATCCCGCACTAGACAAGGCTTTCCACAGGATCCAAGAGACCCTAGAGAAATGGACACACAGAGGCTCAGGGTGGATATTTGACCAGGTCGTGCTGCTCCGGCTTGACATCGCGCGATACCAGCCACTACGAGGTGGTTCCTACATTCCACTACCCTATGAAGTTCAAAAGAAGCACGCCGTGGTCAACGTCCAAAACAAAGATGACAACTGCCTGCCATGGTCTCTCCGATCAGCATTGTTTCCAGTACTTCATGGAGGACACGCATACAGGCCAACCAAATATCCTATAGAGGATCGCCTCGACTTCACAGGGATCGATGCACCCACACCAATCTCACAGATCGACAGGGTTGAGAACCAAAACAACCTTGCTGTGAATGTCTTCGGATGGGACAAAGGAGTCATAGTCTACAGGCTCAGCAAGCAACGCAAAGACATCACCCGCATCAACCTGCTGCTCATAGAGAAGTCCGAAAAGTATCACTATACCTGGATCAAGGACTTGAACAAACTCCTCTACAATCAGAGCGCCCACCGTGAAAGGAAGTACTTCTGTGAGAGATGCCAACATGGGTACTCCCGAGAAGATCTCCTGGAGGCCCACAAGCCCGATTGCGAAGGTATAGGGCAAACAGCAGTGAGAGTGGAGATGCCTAAAGAGGGTAAGAACAAGCTCTCCTTTCAGAACTGGCACAAATAGCTGCCAGCCCCTTTTGTTATCTATGCAGACTTTGAGGCACTGACCACGAAGGTTGCTGGCCCAGAGCTTGATCCAAACAAGAGCAATACCCAGAAGACGCAGTTGCACCAGACCTGTGGCTATGGCTATGTCGTGGTGCGATGTGATGGCCACACGGAGTCTCCAGCCGTCTACAGAGGGCCCAATGCTGCAGAAAGGTTCTTGGAGGCAATGTAATGGGAAGAACAGAAAATCAAGGCAGTCCTAGCCAACCGTAGAGCTCTGCACATGACCCCAGAGACCTTGAGAGCCCATCAGAGTGCAACCGACTGTCATGCTTGTCAGAAACCTCTCAATGGGGACTCAGTCAAGGATCACTGTCACATATCTGGAAAGTACAGAGGAGCAGCACACAACGCCTGCAATCTCCGCCTGCGGTTAGACCCCAAGAAGACCCCAATACCAGTAGTCTTTCACAACCTGCGGGGCTATGTTGGCGAGAGCGAAAGTGAATACAATTCGTGATCTCGTGTCAAAAGCCTTGCGTGATGAAAAAGTGTCTGACTCTGCGGTTCACTCTCATCCTTGCCGAAGCAGATAAATACGAGGCTATATGAGGGTTGAAATTCGTCACTCTCTGGAGAAATCTTGGGTTAGTGGTGAAAAAAGTGTGGAACAAATTCGGAACGAGATTCGGGAAGAGATGCGAGCAAAGCTAGGCAGTCTCGTGGGATAAAAATGATATTTCCTATGAGCAAGCGCGGTAAGTACTTTCACTTCGCGATCAGATCGTGAGCTCTCCTATCAAGTCGAAGAGGTCTCGTTCGGATATTGGCTGATGTCCCAAATCCATCATATCAGGCACGAAGGGGTCGTACATTCGGCATTCGTAGATGATCTCGGTGCTGAGCTGGAAGTGCTCGATAAACCATTCGATAACGTCGAGGCGACCACCCATACATGAAATGCAGGTAAAATGCTGGCAACCTCTCTCGCAGGCTTGCGCATCCTCTTTGGTAAGCTGGAAGTGCTCAGCTAGCCACTTGGCGATGGCAAGGTGTCCATTTTTACAGGCGTAGCGCAGCAAGTGGTTATTGCAGGCTCGCGCCTCCTCTTTAGTGAGCTGGAAATGCTCAGCTATCCGCTCGGCGACGTCAAGACGTCCACTATTACAGGCGTAGCGCAGCAAGTAGTGATTGTTAGTGTGTGTGGCCTTGGTGGCTAGGTCGAAGCGCTTCACGAGCCACTCGACGACCTCTAGATAACCAGATTCACAGGCAAAGCTTAGTGCGCCGTTATCGTCGGCCCATACGTTCTCGGTTGTGAAGCTGAAGCGCTTTGTGAGCCACTTAGCGATATCGAGATAACCATTTTCACAGGCAAAGCGTAGTGCTTCGTTATCTCTAGCATGCGCGTCCTCAGTGGTGAGGCTGAAGCGTATAGCGAGCCACTTAGCGACGGTGAGATGGCCATATTCACATACGTGGCGTAGTAATCGGTTGTCGCAGTCACGTGCGTCCTCGGCGGAAATAACGAAAATCCTAGCCAAATTGTCTCGCTTGTTATCATCACAAACGGCTCTGGAACCGGATAGGAGGGCTCGTATGCGGAACCTTTGGTCTACCTTTTTGTAACGCGCTAGAGATGCCGCATCGCCTAGACGTTTCGAAGTCGAAGCAATGCTTGCGAATGACGCAGGGCCTGCGTATTCTACGATCTTAGACAGGATCTCTAGAGGGAGATCTAATATCTTAGGCATAGTTTAAACAACACCCCGGAGAGTCGATGGCTGCATTTCTGCGAGAAGTTCTTCGATGTATTCATCCATGTGTACCACGACACATATGTCTGTATACTATGAGTGGGTGAATCTCTAAATGGATGTATACGAAGCTTGGGCGGGGCGTCAGAATCCTATACTACCTCCATAATGGGGTCCATATAGGGCTCCAACGGGTTTTGAGTCATCCACTTGTGTGGGTGGGACTGTCCCTGGGACTTATAATGGGTCTCACAAGAAAGTGTGCCAGAACCCCCATATATAATACTACTCTATGTTAGCTAATGTTCAACCTGGATTGCTTTAAAGTAGTAAGCAAAAGGGGGGTTCAGGGTCAATTTTTGAGACGATTCGGCCAGTCTCAATACAACAAAATCCCCTCCAGTAGATGGCTCGGACATGTTCAACCCCTGTTTTTTTCCCATATCGAAGGGGTGGGAATGCGGTTTTCGAGGGGGACGAGCCATCTACTGGTGGGGATTTTGTTGTATTGAGACTGGCCGAATCGTCTCAGAAAGTGGCCCAGAACCCCCCTTTTGCTTACTACTCATCATATTTGATAGAAGAACAAAACACTGCACACTCATGAGGTTAGTTTAAATTGTAAATTTAGAATTATCAGGAAGTTCCTTGTTCAGAAACACTACTTTAGCGCAACCTAAACAAAGAGATGTAGTGTATTTAATTAGCGCAAAAAAGCTTTAATTATGCAAAAGCGGCAATTTTAAACATTTGTTTGAAAACGTGCAACCGAGAGCAGAAGTATTGCCTAAATGCGTTCAATTTTTATTTCAGAAGATCAAGTATCGAACAGATTCAAATGTTCTACTTACGAAGTTCCAAGAATATCACTAGCTGTTACTTTTCGAATAATATTGGGTCAGAAGGCGAAATCCCTACTGTAATAGAAGGGGGGCGAAATCCCTAAAGGGGGGACGAAATCTCTAGTGATCTCGCCTCGGGGAGGGCGAAATCCCTAGTGATCTTGCCCCGGGAACCCATGTAACTGCAAGGGCTCGCGCAAGGTATTCTGGTATTCTGAGACGCCAATATACCATGGTATCACGATTCACTGATAATTTTGTTTACTTTTGAGACGCCAATATAATATAAACTAATTGCGATCCACAAAATCACCCACAAAGAAAGTTAACTGAGCTAGTTGCCGAAGCGGTAAAAAAGCCGGTTGGCAAAACGGCTAACAGTGTTCCCAGCCGTTCTCAATTTTCTCCCAGTCGTTTTCAAATCGCGACGCAAATATAAAGTCTGAATTCAGATTCTTGGAAGAAGATGTAGCTTTAAAATGAGATGTTATTCAAGCTTATTCCTCTGCTAAAAGTCAAACAAAATCACCCAATGAAACTGAATTGAGTTAGTATAGGCTCGATAAATTGGGGATAATTCCGCTCCAAATTCACAAACATCGGTGTTTTATAACACAAACAAATCCATTCCAAATCCCTTTACTCAAGAAGTACGAAAGTCGCTAAGCTGAACGAAACTCTAGTCAGATAATCTCGAATTAACTACTATGAGTACGTACATCGAGTACGAATGCAGCGTTTTAACAAAGTCATAGGCTCGATAAATTGGGGATAATTCCGCTCCAAATTCACAAACATCGGTGTTTTATAACACAAACAAATCCATTCCAAATCCCTTTACTCAAGAAGTACGAAAGTCGCTAAGCTGAACGAAACTCTAGTCAGATAATCTCGAATTAACTACTATGAGTACGTACATCGAGTACGAATGCAGCGTTTTAACAAAGTCATGCGCGTGCTTAGATAGGCGGACGTGTCCATTTCGAGCTCCGCATAGTGGATCAATTTCATCAATATTACCAAGCAATATGTAGTTTAAGTTAAAGTATTACCTTCAAGCAAACATGCCTAACATCGATGTCGCTAAGAATGAAAATCTGGAAGAGCAATTAACGAAGATAGAAGCCATTTTAAGCGAAATCATGAACTCACTCAACACGAGGTACGACGAACTAGATGCGAAGTTACAAGACCTTAAACAAAGCCAAGAATTCATCAGCAATAAATTCGATAATTTCCAGAAAGTCACCGACAACATACTAAAGGATAATATGCTACTTCACAAGGCAAACAAGGACCTAAACCGACAGCTAAAGGACTGTAAGAAAGATAACGCGAAAGCCCTCGAAGTCATAAATGACTTAGAACAATATGGTAGAAGATCCATGCTGGAAATAGCGGGTGTACCCCGCTCTTCAGAAGAAGATGTGGAACTCATCGCTCGGGAAATCTGCGAGTTCCTTGGACATAACTTCAACGACAACGATATCGAAGCCGTGCATCGACTGTCCTCAAAAGAATCAGCCAATATCATCGTAAAATTCTCGATGGCTCTACAAACAATAGTGGTTGTGGGTTTTACGTCTCTAACGATTTGATATATACCAAAAGAGATGACTTATCTCTCTCCATGTTTTCAACTGATTGTGAATTCCAGGCTCTCTGGATAGAAGTAGTTAACAACTGCAAGCAAAATATCTTAATCGGCGTCGTTTACCTTCACCCTAAACCGAAAAAAACTTCAATTTTTCTTGATTATTTAGAAAAAACTCTCAATAAAGGAAATAAGGAAAATAAAACTACAATTTTAACTGGGGATATAAACTTTGATTTATTAAAATATGAATCAATTACTCATATTAACGACTATTTATCTACCTTACTTTCATATTTCATGATTCCTCAAATAACCCAACCTACAAGATTTACAGAATATTCAAATCCTTCTTTAATTGATCATATATTCATAAATAATGTAACTACAAATACCATTTCTGGTAATCTAATACCTCATGTCACTGATCACTTGCCAAATTTTCTAATTTTATTAAATACAGATGCATCAATTAAAATCCCTTGCAATGTTTATAAAAGAGACTTCTCTCGTCTAAATGAAGAAATCTTTGCTCATGATGTAGCTTATTTAAACTTAGAAAACCACTTACCTTATCTATCATCAACCAATGAAAAATACAATTTTTTTCATAATGAACTTTTAAGGACTATAAACAAACACGTACCATTAAAAGCTATTTCAAAAAGAAAATTAAAACAAGCCAGCAAACCCTGGATATCAAAGGGCATCCGAAAGTCTATAAAAATAAAAAATAAATATTATAAGAAATTTATGAACTCGAAAGTAGTGACTTATTTACATGTCTATCAAAGATATAGGAATAAGATAAACCATCTAATTAGGTTATCTAAACGTAATTATTATCTAGAATATTTTAATAAATTTAAAGGAAATATGAAAAAAACTTGGCAAGGTATCAAAATCCACATTACCACGCTAAAAGATAAATATTTTTGTCTTGAAGAAAACAATGAGCTTATTACAGATCCTCTCCAAGTTGCAAATAAATTTAATTCTTATTTTAATAATATAGCAACAAATTTAGTTTAAAAAATGAAGCCGTCTAAGAAATCTCACAAAGACTATCTTCAGTCCTGTATTACTGATTCATTCTTTATTAATCCTACATCCTCCACTGAAGTAATGTCTCTCATTGCTAAATTAAACCCTAGTAAAAGCTCAGGTATTTATGACATTCCAGTCAAACTTATTAAACTAGTTAGTCATCTAATTGCCTCTCCTCTAGAACATATAATAAACGATTTCTTTGTAAATGGTTGTTTCCCTGAAAAATTAAAAATACAAAAAAATATTCCGCTTCATAAAAGTGGATCTAAACTAAAGGTCGCTAATTATAGGCCAATTTCTCTTTTACCGATTTTTTCAAAATTAATTGAACAGATTATGCTTATTAGGCTTCAAAATTTCATGGAAAAGAACCTGATTCTATTTGAACTTCAGTATGGTTTTCAAAAACGCAAATCAACAATCCTAGCAGTTTTAGACTTAATAAATGATATAATTGAATCCTTTGAAACAAAACATTTTTCAACTGTGATTTTCCTAGACTTTGCTAAAGCCTTCGACACCATTAATTTAAATATATTACTTGACAAAATAGAATCTTATGGCATAAGAGATATAGCTTTAAATTGGTTTAAGTCTTTTCTTATCAATAGACAACAATTAGTATCTATAAATGGTACTCTCTCCAACAAACGTACTGTAAACTTTGGTGTTCCTCATAGCTCTGTTCTAGGGCCACTGCTTTTCCTGCTATTTATTAATGACCTTCCAAATTCATCCAAATTCTTAAAATTTCTTTTATTTGCAGATGATACTAGTCTATTCTACTCAAGCAATAATATTAATAACTTTAGAGAATTGCATGAAATTCAAGAGTGGCTTTCATGTAATAAACTAACACTAAATACAAATAAATCGAATTTTGTCCATTTCACTCCTAGAAGACAGAAAACCGAAAGGCACCTCCTGCTTAAAATTAATGACGAACAAATTGAAGAAAAAATATCAACAAAATATCTTGGTATGATCATAGACAAACACCTCAGTTGGAATGAACATATTGTGCATATTAAAATTAAAACTTCTAAGTCCCTTGGGATACTCTATAAAGCAAAGCATTATGCCCCACCTAAAATCCTCAAGCAAATTTATGATTCTTTGTTACTTCCTCATTTAAATTATGGAATCCTACTTTGGGGAAACACTTTCAATTCCTATATTGAACCTCTAAGAATAATTCAAAGAAAATCCATTAGACTAATATCAAACAAGAAGTGGCACAGTCATACTACACCACTTTTTCGTCAATTAAATTTGCTAAAAATTGATGACATTTATAAATTAAACTCAGCTCTATTCATGCATGATATATATTATAAAAGAATAGGTAATACTTTTGTTGATATGTTTATTCCTTTATCAGATATTCACAATTATAATACCAGACAATTAAAGAGGCAAACATATTTCATAAAATCTAGCAATACTAGCTATAAATGAAAATTTATTACTATAAATGGAATCAAGATATGGGAAGAGATACCTCAAAACATCAAATCAATAGTTCTAAAGCATTTATTTAAAAAAGAAGTTTCATCTCTGTATATTGATAGATATATTGCTGAGGACAGTTAGATTTATATCCTTAATGTATATAGATATTAGTCTTGTATAAATATGTATAAATGTACTGTATATATACCTGTAATAACAATTCAAACATTGCTGCAACTTGGTCAACATCATTAACTATATTGCCTGCAAGTCTCTCCTCTCGACATTATAACTAATAGAACTATACATGTTTCTCACTTTGTAATTATTTTTTATTATTTTCGTATTTGCTTGTAATTATAAATGATATTTATCACCTGACCTACCAGGTAGTTCTGACTTGATAGCCCTGTGGTTTTTTTCAGAACTTTCCTACTCTTGTACTATAAATTTATAAAAGTAGTTTCTTTTTGTTGTGTGTGTGTGAAAATTAATGTAAATTTTATTATCTAGAGTGAAATAAACTTCTTGTTCTTGTTCTTGTTCTTATCTACGTCATATCATATCTTTAAAGCAATGGCGGATGAACAGGCTCGGAAAAAGCGCAATCTTGAAACGGAGCTGCGATATTATTATCAGCCATGATATACTTTTAGAATCAGAATGTGAATAATGTCGAGCTTCTCTTTTCTTTTGTTATAAAACTGGTATCCAAGCAACTAAAATGCAGCTGATATATTTAGCCTGCTTGAAAGTTCTCGCTTCGCTTTCAGGATCTTAATCACCTCCCATGGGACTCAACACCACGCTACTTGATAATTGTCAAAAGACAAATCCGCTTCTACAAACATCATAAGTGGCACGAAATGCCGTTTTAGTTCAACTTTTATAGTTTTTTATCCAAGGTACAGGGTTTTTTCTAATCGTTTGGGGGTTGGGGTTAAGGCTGTGGAGGCTGCAATTAAGGCTGTGGAGGTCGGTCGGTTAAGGCTCCAGCTGGAGGGTCGGGTTTAAGGCTTATTGATGAATTGAGAGTCCTGATGTCATGAGAAAACACTCAACGAGGTTGAGCGAACAATCCAAAATTGCGAAGTTCATATCGATGAATAATGTACAGGAAAGGCCGAGAGATGAGAAACCTCGAGCTCTGCTCGCAGGTTATGAATAATGCAATCCGTATTACGAAAAGCGACCATTATAAGAGGCGTATCGATGAATGTGAAAAACCGCAAAAGAATCCACGGCAAGTTGGGAGAACAATAAGTGATTTAGGCTCTCGTAGGATTAATGCTACGCGTGGCAACATAAATGAAATCAAAATTGAAAAATGTTGCCTCAAAACGGCTCCAGAAATTTCACAATCAATTTCAGTCATTTCACAAACGTAGGACCAGCTTAGCAAGTCGCATTCCGCACTCGTTAATCCCACCTGAATAATTTTTAATACCTGCCGAAAAATCTTTCGCCCTTCAATACAAACCATAGTATAGTTCTAACACTACTTGAAAAATTGTCACCAAGGAAGGCAACTGGTCTCGACGATATTCCCTGTAAATTACTGATTAAAATTATCAGCAGAAATTATTGCCCCATCTTTGACGAAAATATTTAATTGTTCTATCCAAACGAATATTGTACCTGGGGAATGGAAACTCGCTCGACTAACCCCAGTTTACAAAAATGGGACTAAAACAAATGTAAATATTTATCATCCAATCTCCATTGTCCCTGCTGTGGCGAAAGTATTTGAGAAGATTATATATGACCAACTTTACAAGTACCTTAACAATAACCACTTATTGGCGGACTCAATCTGGCTTCCGATCCCTTCATAGCACCGTGACGGCGCTACTTGAAGCTACAAATGACTGGTCTATGAACATCGACCAAGGCCTTCTAAATGGCACCAATTTTATCGATCTCAAAAAAGCATTCGATACCATAGACCATGACATTCTTTTGGAAAAATTAAGAACCTCATCGCCAGAAAAACGCGACACGGCCGATTGTGCAATATCAATTTCGGCTCAGAGGTCAGCAAGCACAGTTCGTATAAAATTACAAGCAAACTATGGGGGGAAAACGCTTAATCTCGATTTCTCACTTTCCTGAGTACGATTTAAAAAATGTCTAACCAGGATCTCAATCTACAATATGAATTAAATAGTTCTACCTACATTTCTATAATCAGCTCGTGAATTTTAGGTGTCGTTTTTTTTCAAACATAAACGAGTGTTTTGACTCAAATTATTACAGAGCTAGAGTCAGAATTGGCGAGAAAAGAGCTTACTTACTGTTTATAACTTGGATTCTGAGGTGGAATATACTGTATTTTGCAAAATGTCTATAGCAGGCCTTCTGAACGAATGGTTCATCGTCGTCACTAAATGCCATTAGAGCAGCTGTGGATTCCTTTGCAGTTTCGTTTTTGCAGTTGAATATTTCGATCTTGGATAAACCGGCAGAATCCGCCATCTTTGTACGCTAAATCCTGTAAATTTGGCTGTCTTGAGACCATCATATCTCTGGCCACGAGCGTCTAAAACACCAAGAACACATACCAATGGACAACTTGTTCTCTCCTTATGAAACTGCAGTGTATTTGTAACTGACCAGCAGTTATTCAAATGAATTGTCCCTTTTTTAAAATAGGCCCTAGCCGGACCTATAGAGAAGAGTCTGCGATACTAATTGTGGTCAGCGATATCTCCCATTCGTGCCCGTTTTGAGGCTTGAGAGACAGTAAACAACAATATTTTAGTATGGAAGGCGGCTCTAATAGCTTAAAAATAGAGGAAAAGCTTAAATAAAACTGAGAAAAGAGAAAAAGAAGTAAAAAAAAAAATTCGTGTCCCGCGTAGGAGTCGAACTCCGGTCGCGAGATTTTAAGGCCGACGCTCTAACCACTCGACTATAGAGCCGACCTACTTGTAACGCCGCTGACAATTGCTAAATGTCGCTTATTTCTGGCGATGTATGGTATAGCCCAGTCTGCATTTGAGTGGTTCAAATCTTACTTGCAAGATCGCAGCCAAAAATGTACTGTAAATGGTCATACATCGTCTACTAATTATCCTGCGGTATTCTACGGTAGACGATTCTTGGCTACTTATTTTTCCTTATTTATATAGACGACCCACCAAACTGCCAAGCCAACGCCTCACCTTGAATGTATGCGGACGACACCAGTATTACTGTCGCTGCAACCAATACAGAGCGGGAACTCGAAATCCTTTTAAAGGATGTATTAGATAACATCAATGTTTGGCTCCCGACAAAAACCGTTGCGACACAGGATGGCATAGAGTAAATAAACTCAGTCTTAATACCACAAAAATCGACAAGTACTTCGCTGTATACTCGCCATGCTATCGCTTAGTACGCTTGCTCCCGTGGCCATGGTACGACAAGTACTTCACTCTATAATCGCCATGCTATCGCTTAGTACGCTTGCTCTCGTGGTACGACAAGTACTTCACTCTATAATTGCCATGCTATCGCTTAGTACGCTTGCTCCCGTGGTACGATAAGTACTTCACTATATGCTCGCCATGCTATCGCTTTCCAACTATGCTTTACTAAAATAAAAACCTTTATGAACAGGATATATTGGTATATATATATGTTGCCTTGAACTTAGTGGCTATCTGCATTACTCCTTTTACTCCAGGGGAACAAGAAAAAAATGAAAACTGGCTATACTGATATATATGCCGCATTCAGGAAACGCAGTTCACACACTCGACAATAAAGGGGCTATGTCATAGTACTGCGCATTTATCGAGTAATCACTCGGTTGGTGGCTGTTAATTGGATACATACAGTTAAACTTCCCTCCCTCAATGCTTGAATGAAAGGATTTTCAATATTTTCCCTGGGAACTGTTTATATACACTGTTTGTTGGTCATTTTTGCATATTTGCTTTGATTCCGGTAAGCATCCCACATGGCCGAGAGCCGGGTTCGTTAGTTCACATCAAAATCGGTGGAACTAGCTGTTTCCGTCCTGGAACGTGAATGTAAAGTATATTACCGTGACACGGCCCCTTTAAACATAACCGTAAAGATTTCAAAGCTGATATCCTTTCAATGATAATTCCCATGGTTGAAATGTACCATAAAATGGGCATCACGGTATTACACTGACGACGCAGAGATCTTAGATGTTTACTAATACCGGAAGGTGCATAAAAATGATAAGAAAATTATTTCAAAATACAGGAGTGAAATACAAAGTCAATAAATAGTGCCAGGGCATACATTAAAGGAACTACGTCAGCTATATTTAGCATCACTTTGAAACGCTGAAAATTACATTCAAACTAAAACGAACCAAGAAATAATGGTGTATATTTATTAAAAGCGTTTTCCTTAGTAGTGTATAGTGAGTGTTTTTCTTATAAGCGAAAATATTCTACATTTTTATTTGTCAGAAAATCAGAAAAATCCTAGTGACGTAGTGGTCTTTAATAAGTAGATAATAATAAATAGCCATGAAAAATTAAAGATGTATGTAAATAAATGAATAAATATCAGTTATAATCGCCTTAGGTGCGAAGGAGGCCTCGTTGACTTAATCGCAGGGCCAAAAACACTGGAAAATAGTGCTAATGATGGGGCAAACAATAAACACTTAATGACTGGTCCCGAGGGAAACAGTGAGTTTTGTTTCCCCGAGAACATCGAGGATCGAGGGGAACATCGAGGATCGAGGGTAAACAAAACTTACTGATTCCCGAGGGGACAGTCATTAAGTGATTTGTTATATAGACATAAGTTTTACTAGAGGCAAAGGTGTGCATAAATACAGGACCTACCTGATACGAGCGAGGTTTGCCGTCTTCTCTTCGTGAAGCTGCTTTTCAACACACAAAAACTGCCTGCATCGCTACGACATTTTTAGCATCGTTTTGTGTCTAATCTAATCATTTGTCAAAAACATGTTAAATTTGATTGGCAAAAGACTTTCTATTTTCTTTCGCTACGCTCAGCCAAATAGAAAGTATTTGTATTTTCTACATACGAATAATGATAACAACGTATGGAGGGAGCCGCACAGCTGACCTCAAGCAACAAAGTGTGGGAAGAAATTATTAATCTAAATGTCAATATGCAAAGAGACCAAGAGCTGTTGTTTAAGGTCTTCCCTGCAATAGTGATCTTTTACACTCTCAGTTTTCCAACCGCCATCATGCTTTTTAATTAGTCGGTCAGGAAGCTCGTTGTTACCCGCTGGGGAAAGAAAAGAAAATATATACAAAATAATTACGTAAAAGTACATGCACCTAAGAAAGGGGCCTTGTATGCCTATATAAGCTATACGAAAGCTAGCAACCTTCCGGGCCACATGTGGAATTTAGTTACTATAGAGTACGGGGCCACGAAAGAGCCTCACGACATACCTCATGATCACATGACGTGATCACATGATCACATGATCACATGACGATACTCGAGATGAAGAACCTCCTAGATTCCGAAAAAACCTGAATATGCTAGAATGCAGCTACAAAATATTTCTCAACTGTAGCAAGTTTTCTAAATTAAAGCTCTCAACCAACTTCTGAATCGTTGTAGCTGAAATATACTCTTTGTTTTGGCTGCATCCCTAATCCCTAAATCGGTGGAACTTGCTGTTTCCAGCCCGGAACGCGAACCGTGACACAGCCCCTTTAAACATGACCGTAAAGATTTCAAAGCTGATATCCTTTCAATGATAATTCCCATCGTTGAAATGTACCATAAAATGGGCATCACGGTATTACACTGACGACTCAGAGATCTTAGATGTTTACTAATACCGGAAGGTGCATAAAAATTATAAGAAAATTATTCAAAATACAGGAGTGAAATACAAAGTCAATAAATAGTGACTATACACGACTTTCATAATGGCCGCCTCCAGCCGCCTCCTAATTTGCATAATTTGGAAGATAAATATGTAGGAAAAAACCAATGCTACTACATGAAAGATCACATTAAAACTAGTAATTGTTTTGAGTTTTAGAGGAATGTGGAAAATTGCTGTTGAGCTATGAGCATTTGTAATGCAGAAAAATATGAAAGCGAGGCTATAAAGGCATCCGTCGTTTTTCTCATACAAATCTCTCTAATTTCAACTGGCTGTAACTTCATTGCTTTATAAGCTACAGCACTCAACTTTCATAAGTTCGCTTATGTCGACATGCTCTTTCACATGGCAATGTTCATATGTTCTATACATGTGGATAAACTACCGAAACGGGAAATCATATATGCAAATTAGGAGGCGGCCATTATGAAAGTCGTGTATGTCAGCTATGTCAGCTATATTTAGCATCACTTTGAAACACTGAAAATTACATTCAAACTAAAACAAACCAAGAAATAATGGAGTGTATAGTGAGTGTTTTTCTTATAAGGGCAAAATATTCTACATTTTTATTTGACAGAAAATCAGAAAAATCCTAGTGACATAGTGGTCTTTAATAAGTAGATAATAATAAATAGCCATGAAAAATGAAAGATGTAATAAATATCAGTTATAATCGCCTTAGGTGCGAAGGAGGCCTCGTTGACTTAATCGCACGGCCAATAGCACTGGAAAATAGTGCTAATGATGGGGCAAACAACATACGTTAAGGCCTGGTTTCCATTAGCAACGGAAACGTAAGCAGAAGCGTAAGCGGAAGAACATTATGTTGTTTCTGCTTCCGTCGAACTTACGCTTACAAGTGCTTACGTCTCCGTTTCTTGATTTACACCAGTACATAATTAACGTTTCTTATGCTTCTGCCGTTGCGATACTTCCAAGCTTTAATCACGACAAATACGGCGCTTAGTTTGCCTACGTTGCTTGTGTTTGCGTCGCTAGTGCCTTTGGTCTATGTAAACATCGTCGATGTCATTCACTTGACGCATTAAAGGGGCGGCAATTAACCACCAGTGGAATTCAGCCTTTTCAAAGGAAAAGAGGCCAAGTGGTCTGTATTAAGTATCGCCTGCTGGTTCTTTTCAATGTTTGCCTGGATTTAATTGGGCGACTGATATAAACGACAACAAGGACTAACACGCTGATAACTTCTCGCGCTATCACCACATGTGCTACACAAACCACTTTTGATAACTCGTGTCTTCCTATTAACTAGCTCCCATTAGCAGTTGGGTGTTAAGTGTTTACCCCTTTCCGTTAACCCTAATGAAGTAATTAGCTGAACAACTGGCTTTGTCAACGGCAATGGAAGCCCATTACGATCGGCTCCTATCCCTCAGTAGTCGTGTTACGATTAGCCAGCATACTTTTCTCATTTCCTTAATCCAGGCATCCCAGACCTCCTATATTTCCTATATATCCTATAATTTGTATAGGATCCTATAAAGAGCCTATATTTCAAGAAACCTCCTATATTTCCTATAAATATATAGGATGTATGATGTTTGCACTTTTTAGCATTTTTGTTGTGAATTAACAAAAGCAAAATTATTTCCTATCAATTAAAAAAAAACAGGTTTGATCAAACACATTAAAAGTTCACATGTTTTAAAAATTGTGTGTTTATTGTTTACTATTTACTGTTTTAAAGCTATTTTAGCTCCTCTAAAATGCCTATATTTTGGGAAAAAATCCTATATATTCCTATATTTAGAACTTGCACAGCCTATATTTCCTATCAAATTTGTCCAAAAAGTGGCTGGGATGTATGTTAATCTCATCTACCCTTCCTTCTGACTGTAAAAAAAGTTACTATTTTTAACAGCATACATTATTTTATTGTAGCGGAGATAAATCCTCACGGCTTCCTCACGTTATTTTGAATTTAAAATGCTTGAATGGAAAACACATTGGAGAATGACTGTCTTTCAATGGCACGCTTCTACGGTTGGCTGAAAATGTATCAGTATATTAAGCTTTAGTGTTTATTCTAAGACACCGAGTTCTTAGAAATTTCTTGCATGTCTCCGGTAACACTTACTTAGTAGCCTAAGTAGCTGATGTACTATAATTCAGATTATCTGTTACCTCTTAAACCTCAACCGCAAAGTCACGGTTGACTTTTGATGTTGGTATACTAGCTATTTAACTGCGTGAATAAAAATGAAAACAACTAGAAAGCACGGCGTTGTCATTGATGAGTCATATTCTCTTTTGAAAGCGAACTCCAGCAAAAGAGAAGCCCAGAGTGAGTCAGACGCTATCTGAAGTCATTGATAACGACTCAAACATTACTAAAGATTCGATTCATTTCTTGTGTATTTCTCCGCCGCGCGGCGGTTGTCGGTTTGTTCGTTTTGTCAATTTGACATTTAACAAAACTCTGAATTTCTAACGAGGCCTGAAACAACCATGGGGGTTGATCAAAGCCAGGTTCCCGCTAAAGGCACAGATCGAATTGGAATTTAGTATGTTGGTTGTTGCGGGGGAGCAATACCGGAGCCGCCCCGGCAGAGAAAAACCCTCGGAGCAAGGGCGAGATACCAACAAACGAGATACCTGGGCTACAGAGGTGAGAGGGGAGGCACTTAACCACTACGCCACCCCGGCTCCCCACTTTAACACCACTACAGGGCACACAATACGAGTCTAATTAAAATAACTGGTTGCTCATTAGCGAAGTAAGAGACAAGGCCACACAATCAGTCACATGGTTCCAGAACCTTCCACCAGTCACATGGAATCCAGAACCTCCACCCCCATGATAGACTAGATCCAACCAAAACCGTTGTAGCTATTCTAGAGATTCTGCTCAAAGAAGGAATTATGTATGCTACTTTGTAACTGGACTAAAGTTAACAAAATGTATAATAAATCCACAAAACGGAAAATTTAGACCGGTCTTACAGATTCGAAAAGTGAGTCACAATTTCGAAGTTCAAACGTTTTTAAAACTGAAAAGTGTGCAGCTGATGACCGAATGAACTCTTTGATGGTCACGTACGTTTTGAAGTTTAACAACACCCCTGTGGAAAAGGGTTAACTGAGAAACATCACAACAATAGGTGGCACTGCACTCATCAAAATATTTGTCGTAATTATAATTGTTGTATGGCCTAGTTCCTCCTCTAACAACTTTTAATTGACGAATGACCAACAAGAACATGAACCAAATAATAAAAAATAGTTTCATGTAGCATCAAAATCCATATTGCATTTATTTACTAGCCGTTTTATCGAGAAACAGAAGTCACGGTCACACACGAGATTCACTGAAGCACATCCGTGTTAAGTTTACCTAGATTTCGTGTTGCTACGGAATTCAGGAGCGTTGGAAATGAAAGTAGGCCGCCGCCTCCTGAGCTCCAGTCGCCTCCTGAGCTTGCCTCCTGAATCCAGAAATTAGTATGATTATTTTTTGCAACGCAGTTGTTATCCAGTCGACTCATGAAAACTGTTAAAATCACACTTAACCATGCACCCCTCTAGTTATAGGCAAACTATTGGGGCCGATGTTTTAATAGCCTGCTGTATTTTTTTCGGTCAAGTTTTTTTTCCGGATTGCAGGTTAACTGTGACGCGTGGTCAAAATGGG
This sequence comes from Actinernus sp. WN-2022, assembly GCA_030867875.1. Lineage (NCBI taxonomy): Eukaryota > Metazoa > Cnidaria > Anthozoa > Actiniaria > Actinernidae > Actinernus > Actinernus sp. WN-2022. Next base: position 81,347,313 of record JAOWCC010001589.1, read on the forward strand.
AAAGGGCAGAAAAAAACTTGACCGAAAACAATACAGAAGAGCCGGCGGCAAGCAGGCTAAACTTAAACGCCGTTTAACTCTTGTTTTGAACACGTCAATACTAACAGAGCCAGTTTCTGAGATTTAGACTTAGTTTAAAAAAACGGCCCGTCGAATTGCAAAATATGTAATCTGAAATTGCTAAGATATGGTTAGAACTTCCAACTCAGCCAAGACGTTTAGAAGCGCGTCGTCTTTTCAACTTTAGTACTGATGACCTTTTTCATCCGAATTCAGTACACCGCGTTGTTTGAACTTAAAACGGGTACGGCTAGGGTACGGCTAGGGTACGGCTAGGGTACGGCTAGGGTACGGCTAGGGTACGGCTAGGGTACGGCTAGGGTACGGCTAGGGTACGGCTAGGTAAAACTACAACAAATAAACAGTTTGTTAAGTTATTTTAACAACATACTGACAATAATGCTTAAGAATTTAGTATCGGCTTGAGGTGTTTCCTTCGTTTTCGCGTGCATGTCTTGGACCAATTAAGCTTTGTGCTCCACTGCAGGACCTCCTGTAAAAAGCCCTCTGAGCTCTGTTTGAAAATATTGATGCAAAAGCATGCAATAGAAATAACCAAATGAAAGAGTTATTCTCTTCAGATAACTCATGCATATATATAAGTATATTGTGTTGTTTACGGTAAATGGCTGAAAGCTCATGGCATAAGGCCGGCTCCAGTGGGACGGTCCGGTAGATCAGTCAGCCAATTATCCAAATTTAAACCCGCAGTCACCCAAAGTTATGTTTAACGTAGCTCTATCTAATGTTTTCCAACACAGTACAATACACTGGATAAACAATAGCCACCCCTCTTTTGTAAAACAATCGGGGTTGGTACTTAGAAAAGACTTTGCTAGGCCAAGAGAAAGGACCGGAACCATACTACTGTGATGTTTGTTTTTGCTTTTGAATAGAGCAAAGAACTAATTAACATATGAAAGTGGAGGCGTTAGAAAGCAAAGATGTACTCCACGCCGTGCTATTGTTCGCAGGTCCAAACAAACCACCTAACGTATTTATAACGAAATGAAAAACACTCACGCATGCACGTAAGGCACTGACATCACTACTTTAGGTTGATTCAATTTTACAGTTGCAAAAATATGCTTTCTTCGACATCTTACGGCGTATTCCAGAATGCAAAGCGATAATTTAAACACTAATAAAGTTTAATATCCTTTAGGTTTTTTGTTAATTGTCTAAAGTATACAGTATTCAAAACATTTGAAAGTTTGCTCAGAAAGTTTGCTAGAATTCCGCCAGAAGGGAGAAGAGGGAATACTGTCGTTTCTGAGATGTTTTCAGCAAAACCAGAGCACAACTGAACGAAGTTTTGCTTTGAATTGAGAGCATCTTGTAGACAGTTTCAAACAATTAACCCCAACGTTAACTACACATAATGTATTTCACTTATACATACCTTTATTAGCTCCTTGGTTTACAAGTCAAACTATATATGTACAAGTCTGTTTTCTTATGAATTTGTGAAACAAAACATATTAAATAAGATGCTAATTGAATGGGAATACCGCCTTCGAGTGAACAATGGTCCAGCTGCCTATAGAGACAGCTAGAGCCGCTGTTTATTGATCTTTGCCATTACACAGAAAATAACTACCATACTTCGAAATATATATATTCTTAGAATATTGGATATATTATCATTGGAAATATTAAATAATTGGGCCGGTTCTTAAAAAAATACTCTTTTGAACTCTGCCTTTCGGGTATCTGTACTATTTGAAAACGTAATTTCATCCATGTGTTTACTGTTTGTCAGTTTAAAAACAAATTTCGCTAACTATTTTAAGACGAACGGCTCAGTGTCCACTGGCTCTGCGGCAATGATAAAAAGATGTTTGAATACTTGCATTATTTTCTTTATCTTTCGATAGACTGTAAAAACAGGTTGGAAGATTTGTCTTTGAACTGTCCTTTTCTCAACTTTTACAAACTTTAGTCTTCTTTCCTGAGAAATGTTGGCCTTTCTAGGATTGTAGACTTTAATTGTTGAATAAATATTATTTATATAAGAACTACTTTGTAGTTATAAAGCTCAGGGTTTTATCATTTTAGGAAATGTGTTTCCAATCGTTTAGAAATGTAGGAGAGGTTTCAGGTACAAATGCCGGGCATCTTTGACTAGGCATCTGAATTCTTGGGACAATAGAAAACTGTGAAGCTCCTTCTAAACTTTTTCTGTTCGCTAAGACTAAGGTTGAAAAGTGCGATGCCGCTGTGTGGTACGAAACCCAAGGATTGTCTGAGTGCTGGTAAAACAGATTATTAGTGGCTGTTGGGTTGAACGAACAGTGGTTTTGATAGGGACGAGGTGAAGTGGGCGTGCTGTAGGTGCTGCGGTGAGACGGAAGATTGAATCGCGGCTGAGGAAGAAAGCTTCCTCGGGGCAGACCAGGCGGGCTAAGGGAGGAACTATCGTAGTTTGGGCTAGGTGGGTATGGGAGGCGCTGTAAACTGTGCTGTTCTATAGAGCTGACAACAGGATGACGTAGCTCCGGTAAAGTAGTGTTGTGGCCCCAGGCTCGGCTCCAGTAGCCAAATAAATTGTGCTGTGTATCCAAGGGAAAGCTTGAAAGCGGTGACACAAAGTGTTGTCTTTTCAAAGTTAGGCGATTTCTAGAAGAAGGTGGGTTGCGGCGTTTTAACTTCCCCGTTGTTCCTCCTATAATAACATCATCAGCGCTAGGATCGAGCATCCAATAGTTTCCTTTCCCCGGATCGTCGTAGTTTCTTGGTACTTTAACGAAACACTTGTTTAGGGAGAGGTTGTGGCGGATAGAGTTCTGCCAGCCCTGTTTGTTGGTTCGATAGTACGGGAAATTCTGCAATGAAAGAGTTGGCGAGATGAGTTTGGTACTATGGTCAATGTGTTCTTTCATGTACTTGAAAAAGTTGGAAAGAAAAAGAGAGAAAATAGACTTTCTATAAAGTTTGTCATTTCAAAAGTTCAGTTCCAAAGGTAAATAGAAAAACTGCTCTCACGTACGCCTGTGAGCTCGTCGAATCGTTTTCTTCTGCGGACTTCAATTCCGCGTCCACTATGGCAGCACTGCACGTCGTTTGTATATATAAATTATGTCTCGTCACTCTCAGTCGTGTAGAAACCGGAGAGAGCAACAAATTCGGCTTTAGTCTACTTATATCCTGAAAAGCGTTAACGTTTTAAAGCATGATGAGCTGAGTAAAGCTAGCACTCTGACCGTTTGACTGACAAAACAATTCCCTGTTAACCACTGGACTCGATGCGTAAGTGTTGTGCAGTAATAAATGTATTGATGTAGATGTGCTAAGAGAAAAATGTAAAACAAAACAAAAATGAGGGCGAAGCTATTCCCTGAAAGAACAGAGGAGCTTCCTTGTATTTTACCTGACCCGATTAAAATGACGATAAGGAACGGCAAGTATAAATTAAACTGAGAATTGGGGATTGGGATTGGGTACACGGTGGTCTGGACTATTTGAACTTTTAATTAATGTAGATTGACTAAAGCTAAGAAGTGGTGCAGTCGTTATATATGGCCGCTGAAATATTTCAATGATTCCATTAAAAAAGAAACAAAAATATAAGTCGTTTCTCTTATTCCAAATTCGTAGAGTTAATTTTAAGAAACATTTTCATATAATTGATTTTTATGAGAGAAAGAGTCGCATCGGAAACTTTAACAGCATGCATTGATTTCAATTACCCCGCTGCAGGCGCTGCGCAATTGTTCGCCTCAAGATTTTACTTCAAAGGCCGAGACAATCTAAAATTGTGCACTAACCTAAATTTGATCCTGCTCCGAAACCAGGCAACAGACTAACCTATATGTTACGCACATCAGAAGATTAAATATTCTAGAATACAGCTATGACGACGATCGACAAGTGGATGTCATTTTTACAATTGCTGTGTATCTTTAATTTTAATTGGAACTTACTTTCATAATGTACTCATAGATCCCACTTAGTGTTAATCGCTTCTCCTCAGAACCTCTGATTGCCATCATGATCAAAGCGTTGTACGAAAATGCTGGCTTTTCATTCTTCTTGTCTCCACTTTCATCTGTCGTGCTGCTAGAATCAACATTGACCTTGTCCTTGCTTTCAAAGGCTTTTCTTTTCATGTCGTCTTTCTTTAGACTGTCTGCTTCTCGACCTCTTAGCTCACCATTAGCGTCCTTTCCATCCAAGTCGCTGTCAACTTCACGTATGTTTGCGCCCTCTTCGCACCTTCTTCTCGGATCGCGAGGCGATGATTCAGCTTGAAGTGCTATCATCCTAAGATGACTGCTTTGTGCTCTGTAAAACAACGTTTACAGCTCGCGAACTGAGAATTTAAGAAGCTGTTAACGACTCCCCGTGGACGTGTTGTCAAGTTCTAATCCTATTTGAAGTGTGAATGAACAGGGACACCAGTATGGCTAACTAAATACCTATTGTAATTAACCAATCGGCTGACCTATAGTATTGCTTTTGTTCTCACAACAAAGGGGACTCTGGTGTGGGACTTAAGCAAGTAATTTTGGAGTTGTGTACTCTGTATTTAACCAAATCAACTGTGAAGCACTCTTCTTTTACAACAAGGTGCTAAGACGCAGGCCAATAGGGGACCTTAAACGCTTCCCAAGAACCACTCCTACACTTTGGAACATCACACTCAAGGGGTCAACAAAGGACAACACACTAGTATTTACAGCCGCGATGTGCTCTCTGCTTATCTCAATGGAATATAAAATGCACTACTCGCTCGTATTTTTCTCAGGAACTGAGCCAACCTATAACGTCTTACCCACGAGTGTAGTTAATTCAAGCTAAGTACGATTTATAAAACTCTCCTTAAGAGAATGAATGTTAGTAATGATCGACAATTGTTCTAAAAGTGATCCATTTATTTTAAGTACGATTTAGTATCATTGGTGATTTGCTCATGAGCATCATGCTTCAGTTTGGTTTCTTGGTCCTGTGAAGGCATGCTAGGAACGTTTTGAAAATAACAGCGGGACGATTCGAGGACATCGAATTCTGCTCTGTGTGTTGCTTGGCGTTCGGTCAAGACTCGGTCAGGACATTGATCAAATTGTACGCTATCTCAAATCCTATTGATATTTTAGAATGGTCGTTAAAAGTGTGGGGGATTTAATTCAGGGGGATTTAATTCAGCAGGTTTGAGCTCAAAGCACGTGTTGAAATAAAACTGATTGCGTACAAAAATCGCGTGCAGAGTGGAGGGTTCTAGATTAATACGGTCTTTTATGTTAGTAAGCAACACTTTGGGAAATTATTTGCACGTTCATTTGTTGACCACGCTCTTAATTGTTCAGCATGACCTATCGCTACAACTCTCACCATGGTAGCATTTTGCTCCTTTTTATATATCACGACTAAATACGTAGTTTACCTTGTGTTGAAACTGGCTACAGGTGTGAAGATATTGTCTGTCTTTAAAAGTTCCACGAGGTATCGTGGGTGACCGTTTAACAGCCGACGTCTCTAGTATCAGCTGGTACGCTAATTGAAGGCGGAAAAAGTTTTGACTGCATTGCAGTGAAAATAAATGAAAATTTAATTCGTACAGTGCAAATTCCTTAAAGGTGTAATTTTAAGCTGTTAAAGTGAATGTTTCTTTTTTACAGGTCTACGAAACTATTTTATGATAAAAAATTGGAGGAAAAAAAGAATCGAAACAGAATCAGCTTGATTTCATTTAAGTAGAAGTCGATAGTGTGAATATGGAGCGAAAAAGTGATCCATGATATAATTTATATCATCAGTTTGATATGAGACAAATGTCTTAAAATGTCACTTGTTAACTCCCAAAGAATACACTGAGTAAACTATCTCCGCTAACCAAAGACAACAATGACTCATGCAGATTAGAACAGAGTATGCTTCCAGGCATACTGTCTAGAGACAATCTCGACTGTTCCGCTGACGAAGGATGGCAAAGATTGATTTCAGTCCAGCTAAAATAAGGTTTTTAATGGCACTACTGGATTATAATAAAATCCCTGGACATGTTCTCTAGATCTTCTGTCTCAGGTTGTAATTATTGTAGATTTAAGTAGGCGTGTAGTATAAATTACCAGGGACGGTACTTTGGTAAGCGCGACAAACCGGTTTGAATAGACCAGTTCGCGGTAAATTCCGACATTTTGAAAGGGGTGCAAACGCGGAATTTTCACGCGGAATTTGACTCATTTTTACAGACAATGTATGAAAAACTAAAACACGATTGCACGCTTCCCAGCACAGCTACATCCCTCAAATTTCGATATGTTAATCTTTTACCTGGTATCTTAGGTTTGTATCTGAAAAATATTTCATAAATTCGATTTTACGCATTTTATTTGGCATCGGTTTCCCATCGATTCCCATACAAACACTATATTTCGCGTCATGTTTGCACCCTTTCAAAATGTCGGAATTTACCGCGAACTGGTCTATTGCGCATGCGTAACTGAGATGTTTTGAAGAGTGGAACATGTACGAGAAACGTGTTTTTAAAAAGTTTACGGCCGTCAGAAGAAGCTATTGTTTTTTAATTGTGATTGATGTCAAAGTTTACGTATTATTGTATAATAAACGGGTACTTTCCCTTAATAATGATATTAAGGCACAATAGCAAAGTAAATAAGTCAAGTCCATTTTGTAGCTCATATTTTATTTCGTTAGTTTAGACACTAACTATTTGAAACGTGCCCCACGTTTTTCTGCCAACCCCGTTGGCTATCGTTCTAATAGATGTTGGCTATCATTCTAATGTATATAAGAGTTGAAGGAGCTCATCTCATGATCACTCAGATTATTGGATGAATTTAAATTTGAAAGAAGGGCTAGTTACGTCAGATCAAATAATTTGCCACTGACTCCATGATCATATTCTCTTCTCTTTCTCATATAAACATAAAAATAAACAACTTTATTGACTTGTCTAAAGGATCTATTCAGTCGGGGACACGAATTCCTCGGTCGCATTGGAATTTGGGTTGGTTTTTGAGGAGGGAGGTAAACCGGAGAACCCGGAGAAAAATCCTCGGAGTAAGGGCCCGATACCAACAAACTCAGATCACACGTGGCGGCCGTGTTGCGGGAATCGAACCCGACTCCACAGAGGTGAGTGGCAAAGCGCTTAACCACTGCGCCAACTAAGATAAGCCAAGCCTCTGTAAGGTGGCGGCTTTCACAGCTGTTGCACCGACGCGTTAGATTCCATAATGATGCCAAAGCAACCGTAATGTGAGATTATTGGCGGTATTTCACCGCTTCTACGAGGGACTTTCCCTAAGTTACGTTCTCCAATTTTCTCCCCTCGATAAAATCAAACACGCCCAAATTCCCTAATTCAATCTATGATTAAGATGGCCTCAAATGGATCTTTCAGGTATTGCTGGTACGCGTTTCGGTTGTTCGTCTCCGGCTTAATTATACTTCTTTTGGTAACGCTGCAGTTTAGTGGCGATTAGTGATGGTTTCCAAAGTATCTTTCCAATAGTTCTACGGCAGCCACGAACGTGGACATAGGGTAGTGGACAGCATCAAATGGCTTGTGTGGTAGACCTGTTCCATTGGGATAAGAGTTACTAATCGGAAATATGTCCAGCACATCGAAGCCAGCATCGCACATGGCTTTAGAGGCGTAGGCATTGTATAGAAGAACGCGCTAAAAGGACAAAACGCAATAGCAACGGTAAGTTATAGTTCGTCATACTCTCTTACTCTAGTTCTACTGGTTGTAATAAGAAAGAATCGAATAAATTAAATTAAATAATTCACAAGATTTTTCAATTTTCATAAGTATTTAGTTATCAAGAAAGCGTTCTCGTCTTCCATAAATTTTGTAACGACTGTCTGTGTATTCATGTGATAGTTATGCATGTGATACTATGACCGCCTCACTGGTTAGCTCGATCTCTCGGAAAAGCACGCGTGCGGAAGGTCGCCGGTTCGAAACCCTGCGTCCGCCGCCGGCGTCCTTAAGCAGGGACATATACGTATAAGTTATTGGCTTTGTCTCCTTCCTCTTCTGAATCTATATGAGGGGGACGTGAAATAATCTGTTGTGCTATTTTGTGCGGAAAGCCGAGTAGGGGATTTTCTCCCAGCACAACAGGCAGTGTATTCTGGAGGCACTAACTATGAAACACTCATGATTATAAACTACATGGCAATTTTTTTTGGCCACAATAGCAGTCCGTAGCTCAGTACTGAAGACCACCCTTGTGATATAATTCAATCGTTTTACTTGTCGATCTACGTAAAATATATATTTGAATGTAATGACGTTTATTTTAGGTTGTAAGAGAACTTTGTGTTAATGGGTTCATTGTATTCAACTGTTGGTGTATTTGGAGTTCACTCAGACGTCGAGAATGTCGAAGCGAAGAAGGCCACCAAGATGGCGGCTGCATACAAAGTCATCAGTATAAAATTAATTTGTCATACATTCATTGGCCCGCAACTCCGTTAGGAGGTATTAATTCAAATGGTCCAAAATGTCGATTATGAGCGTATTTTTGCTAGTTCTACAAGGACCAAAATGTGTATTTAATTTCATCAATACAAACCAATTTTGTATCGCGATCGAGGGTTATAGACTGGGCGCAGTGAATTGATGTACATATCAACACATATCAAACATTTTTGTTTTCTTTCTCACTCTTGTAGAATCCGCTATAGATAGAATTGCTTTTTTTTGCATACTTTGGTAAAAAATAAGTTAATATTTTACACTGAGAAGCAAAAATAAGAAAATAATAGTATTTTAAGCACAAAATATCGATAGTGAACTCTTTACGAATGCCTTAATTTGCATGTCCCGCTTCACATTTCAAAACCTGTTCGACGCTTTTTCTCCCGTTTTCGTTCACAGAGTAATATCAAACTAAACAACATTGCCTCTAACCTAAGTAGTGCCAAAAAGCAAATGGTATTTCGACGGAGATTCGACAAAAAAAAAACATTGACGTTTGTGAAATTACGAATATTATTTATCACGGTATAGGTATCCCAAGTTATTTAGATTTTCGGCAGAAATTCTTATTTTCATAGGAATTGTCTAATATACGCCAGTAACTTAAGACCTGACTGATATATGAGCCAAAGAATCGCTAAGTTTCTTAGTGTGCTTGTGTTATTTTAATCGAAATCGGATCAGTTTCTCTTTCGAGAGATATTCAAAGTTGATGAAACCATTTGTCGAAAGGAGAAAATAAAAACAAATTTTAATAGAAAATGGGTATCTGCATTTTGCTCGATAACTTAAGAACGCAATTCATAATTAAAAAGAGAAATGAAGGGTTTGTGGGCGCTTGTATACAAAATAATCCTACAGTAAAAAGGTTTTAATAGTACCTTTTTGTATTTGGCTTGAGTTCGAGAGATTTGAGGCTGAACGTTTTTGTGAACACTCAGTGCTGAAATTTACATAATAAAATATGCGGCAAGAAACTCTACTGTCCGAAAAAGTTTAAAATTGGTACTAATTCAAGCTTATTTATTTAATTAAAATAAATAGCTTACTGTAACTACTATAGTTCTGAAATTGTATTCATGCCTTATTTTAAGGAAAATCGGATTTAAACTTCGCGAGATACGGTCTAAAACATTCTGGCTACAACCGAAAATGTCACACTTTCAGATTTTGTTACTATTATTTCAAGTAAAATCTAAATTCTTCACGGTGCGATTGCCAAAAATTAGCATCATTAAGGCATTTTTGTCTAGAAAACAATTACCGACTAACTAGATTTGATCGCAGTTATAGTTTTTCAATAAGGGCGATGAATATGAGAATGACTTGCACAAATATGGCACAAATAACATAAGCAGAAATGTAAGGGTGAAATCAATGTTTGTTCTTCTCAATTGACCGATTTAGCTTGTACATTTGTTGTCCCAATTCAGGTCACCTGACTTTTCCTTTAGTACTGTTTTTCATTTTTCTGCCGATCTCAAGAAGACATGTATTACTTTCTCTAATTGGAAAACAAAGCACTGAATCCTCTGGAGAGCTGTCACATGATCTGAATTGAGACAACAATCGGTCTATTCTAACTACAAACAATAATAATTATAATGATTGAAAAACAGCGTTTATTGTAAGGATTTATTCAGATCATTGGAGACTGGTTTCCAGGTCCCTCACGGGCGATTTATATAACAGTCTATATTTCTAAATAATAAAATTAAAAACGAACGAAAACAACCAATTCTCACTTTTTTGCTATAGACCAAAGAAAACGGCATTTTTCAAAGATCGGTTTAAAACTGATTTTGTGACTCGTTTGTACACCAATTCACTGCGCCCAGTCTATAACGATACCTGCTGGTGAAGAATCGTTTGATCATTATTTTCTGAAATACAAAGAGCTAAAAAGAGCATACGAAGCCACACAGAAGGTAAATCAATGTACAAGACATTGTTTAGGAAGCGGGTATGCTGCTAACGGAGGAAAACACTTATCTTGCCGGTTTTAATGAAAAAAATATAAATAAAAGCTTCTTCTCTAAGTCTGACGTTTAAATTTTAATGTTTTGTTAGAAGGATAACAAAAAAATTTAATCGTATCAACCTTATGTCTAGCCTTGTCTAGTCATATCGATGGAATACTAACGATACACTCCTAAAAGGCTGTATATATTTTTATTTGAGGTATATCGAAAAACGTCATTAAGCAGTGGAGCCTCTCTGAGCGAGCATGCACCTTTCTTAATCAACCAAGTTTCTAAAAACCCGGTTATAGTGCCGTTTCTCAGTCACTGATTGAAATTACTACATTTCAGTAGTGAAACCACCTCTTTCAAGCGAGTACCGTTTCCAACAAAGAAACAAGCAAACACAAAAGATACAATCAATGACGCAGAAGAATGGACAAACAAAACTAAAACAGGCAACCGAGCAAACAAATTATAAAAGCAAGCTGCAACATGATTCCACGGAAAAAGAAGAACGAGTTTGCACTGAAAAAATATCGAAGGGGACAGTATGGGTATCTCACCTGATAAGTAAGGAATCTGATCACTTTAGCATGTCTGGCACCAGTTCGTGGATCGCCGTACTTTTCCCTGTTCATCGCAGTGGTTGTCTTCCATATCATCTGGCCTTGAAAAGTCCTCCCAATCTCACCCGGTACACCCCCCTCCTGCCCCTTGAACAGCTTGATGGTTCTATTAATCAACTCTTGATATTTAGTGAAGTTAATATTCTGAACATAGTGTAGTCCGAGGTTCAGAATGATGACACTGTTGTTGTTATTTGCCATTTCGGTTCTGTTCAGAACCTTGCTGATTTCATAAAGGATCCTGTCAATACTAAAATCCAAATCGTCATTTTCGAGTTTCCCTATAGTTTGATTGGCTCCTGGTAGATTATAAACCCAGTTGTAAGTCATGTTGCATTGCTTGAATATCTTCTTGCACAAAGGACGATGTATGATTGACTTGTAGAAAAAGTCCCCGTTAGAATCACCATAAATCCACAAAGTTCCATTCTTTGCTTCAAATTCCTTTCTTTGTGGTTTTAGCTCCCCTGGTAAGATAAGTATGCAAAGAAACGTTACATTAAATTATTTGCGCAAATAATTTCAGCTGGTGCTAACAGTGCCTTTACATGGTGCGCGTTCAACCAAAACACCCGGTTAACTAGAAATGTCGAAAAATATTGAATGTCGAATGGAACGGATTTTTCCACTTAGAAAACCGATTTATGAAAAAAAAATGTTCCATTGGCATAAACCATCCGGTAAACAAAAATTACGGATGGGAAATCACATGGAACTGCAGAAATATTTGGTAAGTGAAATTTTCGGATGTTGAACAATTATTCACCGAAGTTAAGGTGCATGGTGATGGCTATTTACCGAGCCGCAAAGCGGCTAAATATATCCAAAGCGCGGCTAAATATCCACCACTTTTCACCAACACTAAGGTGAATAATTGTTTTAGTGTATACCACACAGTATAGTGTATAGTATAGTGTATGCCAGCACCAAATAGTTATTTTATTTTCTGCCAAATAGACAAAAACTCGCGCGAGGTGATCGCTGGCTTCGCTCGGAGGTGAACGGCAAAGGATATTCACCTCCGGAGTAGCCAATCAGAGCGCGCGAGAAGCACTATTCACTTGTGTGGCATACACTATAACTAATGTGGAAGAATGGAACAGAACATTTCTATTGAATTTTCGAAAAAGGAAGACAACCTCGAGAGGCATACAACAATTTCCGAAAATTTCCGTTCCATTTCATTACCACCCGAAATTTCTGTTTTTTTTCTTCTGGTGTACGCGACCCAGACTTTCTTCATTTGGAGGTTTGGCTTCCAAACGTGCATTTGTATTCTACCTCGATTCTTATTGGATATAATGTATTTCGAGCCGTGACAAGACAATCTCTTCAGCAGTACAATGGTTTAGGCCGCCAAAGCGGCCAATAAGGGACTTGCACTAAGCGGTCACGTGACCTTATCAATAAAAAAATGGTTGCTAGTACGATGTGGATGGCAGAAATAGAAAGAGCGAACGAAAATTAGTAACCAAGGCAAATTCTCCAAATTTAACAGAGTTTTTGAGGCTGATGGGTCTCCGGCTCTGGCACTGATCCATATTGTACTAGCACCATGTTTTGATTGGCAAGGTCATATGATTGCTTAGTGCGAGTCTCCTATTCAGTAGAATCATGCTGGTTTGAGTGACGGCAGCAAAACAGCCAGGACAACGTAAAAAACGAAAAGCGCTTAACACAGATGGTTATCAATTAGTTATTTCATTCCCCCTCCCTCTTGGGGGTATTTCGTTTTTCATATCACTAGGAGACTTACCTGTTGAGTACGGGATCCATTTCTTGTTGATCCAGGCTCCTTCTCCTTCCCAGATATATCGGCAGTGGATGCCACAAATTGGATAAAAGAAACGAAAGTGAGGGGCCAGCCCTGATTAAAAGAAATCAAAACATCATTATGTACACTACAATATTAGAAGTATGTCACGTGAGATGTCTTTACATTTACAGTCCGGGCCGGACACAGTTATTTTCAGCAATTTTCATATGAACTGACGAACCTCGTACACATGTGGAATGGTTAAAATCAAAGCAAAATATACAAAAATGACTAATTATAACAAACTAATTATTATATGTCTTCAAGGAAACTAATTATAGGTCTTCAAGGAAAATTATATTGCGTATCGTTTCAATCAACGTTTTTGACAGAGGGGACTTTAACTATTTTAGCCAATAAACAGTAACCGCAACACCATGACATAGCCACTTTGAGGTATGTTAACATCCTGAGGTTAATAACAGTTGTTCTTGTGTTTGTATTACCTACTGTACGATTGAGAGTTGGACTGTGTGCGCTACACTGGTTTCATATTGATGCCAGATTCTACGAAGTATCTCTCTATATGGTCAGATGATGTTATCAGAGGAATGTTCTCTCTCAAATATCAAAACTAATGCACATGGTGTGTTTACTCAAAATTCCATTTCAATTTTTGGCTTGTCAAACTAGTGAATTAACCAATGCATTAATTGCTTGCCGTTTTTTCCCTGTTTCTTAAACGCCATAGCAAGTACAACTCTTGCATATTGTTTTCCTGCCATATGCGGAATCAACTTGTGTACTTACTGGTGACAAGTGGTTTCCTAGAGGGTGGTATCGTAATTTTGAATGGCCTCGATGCTCCCCATAACGGTGCCAGTAGGAATGGCTTCTCAAACCCAGGTAACACATCTAGTGGCTGATATTTGCCTTGGGCGTTACCTAGAGATGAGGACACGTGTTAAGTGTGACACCTAGTTTCATTATAATATTATTATGACTTTGTTACTATAGATTTGGCTCGGTTCCACCACCTTTTAAAATTAAACCCGCATTCCTTTACCGGCACAAAGCCGACGACCTGTGGCGGACACGGGGGGTTAAAGGGGGGATCGACCGAACCCCAGGGGGAGGGGGTTACTCCCATATATGAGCTATACGGGTATGTGTCGCCCCAAAGGGTATGCTTTTCGAGCTGTTTTAGTCTGAAATAGGGTAACAAAGGTTGCCTTTTTAGTCTGGAATAGAGTCACAGATTTCGCATTTTAGTCTGGAATATATAGGGTATGATCTTGGCAAGGAAGTATGTATATTTCTTTTGTTGTAAAATAGAGTACAGGTCTGTACAAGGGTATGGAAAATCTTATATTTTGGTCTGAAATAGGTCAGGGTTTTGAGACCCGGACGGCACACTCCCACCCAAAATGCCTGTGAGTACCTCCCCCCCCCCCGGAGTAAAACTACCTCAAACAGGTTGTTCTCAGTTAGAAGCTAGTTTCGTGCTAATGCAGTGTTAACAGGTATTAGAGCGGTTTTCAATTGAGTATCGAAAAGTAGTTGCTTCCGAATTTGATTGGTTAGTTATCCATGATTGCGTTTACTTTTCCTTGGAACTAAAAGAGTGGAATCTCACTCCTCCCTATTTTTTCCGACATTTCTCCCTCCTCCCTAGAGAGTTTTAAAATTGCTCTCTAGAGCATGTATGTAGATCCCATTTTCTCCCTCCTCCGTGTATGCTAAATTCTTCCTCCTCCCTAGTGTTTCTGGACATTTCACCCTCCTCCCTGTTTTTTTTTGCCAATTCTCCCTCCTCCCTGTTCTGTTCCTCTGCCCTCCTAAAAGCACAACATGTTACAGTTATAATGCATGACAAAAACACGCCGACTTCATGACTAATTAAACCAAAGCTAGTGAAGTAAACCGGTTACGATTTTTCATTTTTTACAATTTGATTTTTTTTATTTGAATCATTAGGTTTGTTTCCTTTGCAGTCTCACCATTGATAAACCATTTCTTGGGCGGATTTTTATAGCCATCACACAGTGAATATTCCAGCACCATCTGTATGGTATAATGTCCTGGCAATTTGACCAAAAACAGTATTTCGTATGTCCCATTAGTATGATCTATCACTGTCGGAGAGACAGAAGATGGACCTCTAATGTTCACTCTCCAAGAATCGCCACCAAAGGCCTTAGTTGTTCCATCTATGCTAACCGACTGGACCGAAATCCGGCTGAACTCGCCTGCAGGTCTGAGATCCCATAGCGTTAAATATGTTAATTTGGTATCAGTTTTGTTGCGAAATGTCCAGTACTTCTTCTCCATGCCCCATTCCATGTTCTCCATGCATGGTTCCTGGACTTTGACCCAGTCGAGCTTTGCGTTACTTTGCACGCACCATGACTTCATGAAGTTGACAAATTGGGTAAGTTCATCATCGCTGAACGGAAACGGAGGATACGTTTGCTTCTTGATTGGAGCTTGTGCTTGGTAACAAAGATAAATGTACATAAAATAGACGTAGATAACTGTAGCTACGATAATGACGCACCCACAACGTCTTTTGAAGTGATTCAAGATTTGAGTGCGCCATCCGTAGTAGGTTCCCATGGAGATCAAATCGTTCCTTATATGGCGATGGACTGCAACCAAATAAGGCAATTAAAAATTATTTATATGATCATATTTAGGATTAGATTACGGTTTAATTTTCCAACATAAATTTAGTACTGATATAAAGCGCAAATTCCTTAGCTTGCAAGGTTTTTAATTCAATTATGACATTTATTCGAAAAGATGCACTGGTCGATTAATGGAATATTCACTGCATTTGTTAGAAAATCGCTCTTCACTGTAATTATAAAACTCAAGCTTGTTAAGACATGTTTAATTTTTGGCCTTACGATTCTAAGCGTGCTCCATACAGCGTCTATATCAAAGTGTATATGTGAATAGTATTTTTTATTCTTGACTTGTGTGTTGCGTCTATGAGTTTTATATGTTTCTAGATTTATTTCCAATATACTAATTATGATGTCACAGGAGGCCAACAAAACGTTATTTATTTCTGTCCTTGTGAATGAAACTTTATGATTTGTACAAAATATTTGGTAAAATCACTTATATAAGGCCCAAATATAACATAGAAAAAAAATATCTGGCCGCAGGTTTTTGTATAATAAATGTGGCCTCCTGCGACATCACATAATTAGCATATTGAAAATAGAAACCTCTATAACTCATATACGCAACACTCAAATCAAGACTTATTTTATTATTCACCTATTTACTCGATGTAGAAGCCATTTTAACGATAACAAAAATGGGCCTATAAGGCACTTTAAGGATTTTGAATTTAGAAAACGTTAGTCACGTGTTTGCCGACGTCACAAGTATTTAAGGTAATTCCATTAAAAAGAACCTGAAATTAGAATGTTCTAAAACTTTGCCTAGTGCAATAACAAGAGGGGGCCAAAGTTCTCGTTTTTTTTGCGTGACGAAGCTTCATACAATTTATAGTAATGTAAAGGCCCCTCCACATAAATATGACAAAACTGAGTACGACCAATCTGCAGCTATTGGCCGTTTTTATACTAGAGATGCATAACGCGTCTAAACGTATTTGGGCAAAGACAACTTCGTGCGTATTCTTAGTTCGTCCTAGTCTAGTATAAAAACGGACACAATACTCATTATGCGACTGGACGAACTAAGTTTCGTAATCCGTCGTCCAAAACGACGCACTATCGAACCTAGTTCGTCCAGTCGCATAATGCGTCTTGTGCCCGTTTTCATACTATACGAACTAAGAAGAGGCACTTAGTTTTCTTTGCCTAAAAGAACAATTAACAACAAGTAGAACCCATTCTCTCTAAAAAATATGGCGGGATTTATCACCAAGTTCGTCTCATACTTCGTCCTACCTTTATACTAGTCACTCTAAGCTAGTTTTCTTTGCACAAATACGTCTACACGTATTATGCGTCTCTAGTATAAAAACGGCCAATAACTGCTATATATAATTGTTCGTATTAAGATATTAAATCTATTATTCAGTATGAATACCAAACCGGTAACATCAATACCTTTATAATACAACAAGCAGGCCGTACTACAGCAGAATACGACGAAATCTGTTTGTGAGTCAGTCACTCAAGGAGCTTAAAGAAACCTACTGCAGTATTTGCATAATAATATCTTAGCTTCCAGAATTTAAAATGTATTTTTACTTTGATATCTGTTGTTACTTTGATATTTTGTTTCGGAGATATCGGAAATTTAGCTCCAGATTTTACCGAGGGAGGACTGGCGCAAGTTTCATAAAAAGTCGTCTTAAATCGCCCGAATAAACTTATGTTTCATCGCCAACGTCAAATAAGTGTTAAAATATATCAGTTTCAGTGGTACACCCTAACACAGATATTTGTAACTACCGTAAAGATTCGATTAAGCGCCCTCCTTCAAATAAGCACCCCCCTTCCACTGCGTTTTCTGAACTGAAGAAGCGCCCCTCCCCCTCGCTCGACAATAAGAAACACGTGTTATCGGTACAAAGTCAACTTCGACATTTTATTTATCACATTCGGGAAGGATTTTTTTTACATGTTACAGTTACAGTTCTTGTTAGGATCTTAATAAAAGTTATGTTTTTTTATTGACTCGGATTGCAGCATTTAAAAAAAAATGAAATAAGCGCCCCCTCCCGAATAAGTGCCCCCTCTCGAATAAGCGCCGCCCTCACTCGACCCTAAAAAATTAAATAAGCGCTCCGGGCGCTTAATCGAATCTTTACGGTACTCTATATTTTATATTACCAACAAGAGCCCATCTGGGCTTTCACTCGGGCCACATGAGATTGAAGACGAAATACACTTTCATTTGAAATCCTCTTAGTAATAACCAAAGGGAAGAATTATTAGCTAAACTGAGCACCTCTAGTATATATGTAATTTAATGTTTTTGTTTTTCTCGTATGTAAATTAAAGAAGTTGACCTTTTAATTTAAACACTACTTATTCAAGTAACACACGTTTACAATTTAGACTGCTGTTTACAATTTAGTCAGCTGTTCATGACTGCATTCTAGTGCGAGCACCTTTTTGTGTCAGGTCTAGCTAGCCGTAGTGCCATTTTTGGAGTATCACACCGTATCAGCTTGGCTGTAGTCTTCGGACTTGTTATTGTCGTCATAATTTTATATTTTGGCTGGTTAGGTCCACACCTCGGAGCCGGTGTTTTTGCAGGATTTTTGTATACGGTATTTGCTTATCAGTCTAGTTCTCTGTTATGTATCAGTCAATTCCAAACCCGTGCATCCCCCCCCCCCGGTCCACCCCGAGGTTGAGTGCACACAAAAAAATAAAATTAACACATTTCTTTCCGACTACTCTAAATTTGAAGAAATTTTGGCAGATTGGTAACAAAGTGAAACTTCATTTTTTTGGACAATGTTCTGATCCGGTTCCCGATGGTGGGGCATTTGAACAGTTTTTCTGCCTTGGTAGTGGGGCATTTGATCGATTTTTTTTCAAAATGTTCAAATGCCCGGGGGTGGCATGCACGGGTTTGGAATTGACTGATACATTATACTGCAGGTTCCGATTGTCTCAAATGTATGTTTATATTTGTACCATATTCAGGCGCGGATCCAGAAAAAAATCTGACCGGTTTCCGACTTCCCAACTCAAACTCCAAAATTGGAAATTTTACTGAACCCCCTCCCCTCCCCCCCCCTCCCCCTCTCTCAAAGAGATGTTTAATCGAATGTTAAGGTTACTAAAAAAATCTGGAAATTTTGACCGGTTTCCGTAAACCGGTGGAAACCGGTCTGGATCCGCGCCTGCTATTATAAGCTGTATCCTGTCCATCCTGTGATGGAGCTAGCTATGTCAATTTGTGTGCCTCTACGTAACTTTATCTGCTGTTCTTGCTATAGCGATACTTACTCTTTGTAAACACGACGTCATTTATATATTTGCATATATAATGTGGTTGGCAAAATAAACTCCGCGTGTTTGTATGACTTGTATGGGAACTAGCGATTTGGGACTCACAAAATACGGCTAAAGTCTCAATTCTGCTTCCAAATCCAAACATGGTTATCAAGCTCAATGAAGGATTCTTCAGTCTAGTTCTCTGTTATGTATCAGTCAATTCCAAACCCGTGCACCCCCCCCCCCCCTCGGGCCACCCCCGGGCATTTGAACATTTTGAAAAAAAATCGATCAAATGCCCCACTACCAAGGCAGAAAAACTGTTCAAATGCCCCACCATCGGGGACCGGATCAGAAAATTTTACAAGGCAAAGACTATTGATAAATAAATGAAATCATTGTTTTATTCAGAATCTCTGACTCAAGCAATTCACAGGAAACACCGACGGTGAAAACCACCTTCAACCGGTCAGGGATGAGAACAATCATTTCTACCGGCTCGATCGTTCTTGGTTTCAGTTATATACTTTATAATAAACGTATTAATGGTTTGAAATTGAATATGTTAGCTTTCTTGGTATATAAAGTATGCAACAGGCACCAATCGGCCCGTCTTTTACCGATATAATAATTACTCGGGCTGCCTGTGGCAGCACCGAGTCTTAAAATGCAAGCCGTTATTTTTTTTTTGTTGGGTGTCGCAAAATGTCTGCGCATGCGTTAAAGGTCAAGTTCACCACCAATCAGATCGCACTGTCCTGGTCACGTAACACTCGCCAGGTTAATTTATTTACAGAATTTAATACAGTAAATCAAAATGGTCGACCCGCGAGGGCGAAAGCCTTCCAACAGGCTCAGGATATTTCAACTGGCGCTCTTCTTGACCATAAAAATACATGAACAACCAGGAGCCGTAATACATTCGATCAGCGCTGTTTGGACAGATCCAATGTACAATTAGAAACGTAAGCGAAATACAATATCCAAACACGTTTGGATATCAACGGGTATCGAATTATAATCAAAGGTTAGATCTCGTCAGGCGCGCTCAGATAAGAAAGTTCAAAGCTCTCAGACTAGGCGAGACAAGGAGATATCACTTTCAATGAGTCATTGTCAGAAATCTATTCCATCGTGGGCAATTATGCAATACAACCTAACTGGTACAGCTAAGGCATGTTTTACGACACAATAACCAGAGTCTTTCTACTGGATTGAGAGCTCGAGACATTATACATGTCGGCTAATGAAATGAACTTTGACGGCAGAAACCCTCAATTGAGCCAAGCTTAATATTTACATGATCCGCTAAGATTTTTACAAATCTTAGTTAAGCAGATGTTTTCAGTGTATGCCAACTGAAATGCGGAAACTACACGAACAAGAAGCCAGTTTTAGCCGGACATTTCCCCGAGTTTTTGATCTATTTTCAATCAAATTCAAAGTCTGAATATGTCATTGTATTGCATTTATACACTTGAATTGCCAGTATTCTGTTGTTCGAATCCTGCGTTATCATAGTCATGATTGTCATAAAAGCGATTAATAGACCAGTCTGTTTTTATGACGTTCTCACTGGCGAATTAAAGTTACTAAGAGGATTTCAAATGAAAGTGTATTTCATCTTCAATCTCATGTGGCCCGAGTGAAAGCCCAGATGGGCTCTTGTTAAGTTTTTAACTCGCGCGCTGTCATTCAACTTATCACAAATCTTGTCACGCACTTAATATCACGCAGTCGGGCAAAGTTCATGAAGCAAAACGTTTATAGGTTTAAACATAAGCAATTTACCTCTGAAAGTGGCCTTCAAATTTGACAGGTTTACTCTATCAAGCCTCTACAAATGCGCAATCATTATCCTGGAATTCCTCGAAGACACGTACGTTCGCCATTTCGACGCGAGCGATGCGAATTTGTAGACAGAAAGAATGTATTTTTTGAACACCGATCAAATGCCCCACCCCCACTGTTTGTCAAATGACCGCCCCTGAGGTTTTAGATACTCTTCAAAAACTCATGAATAATTAATGAGCATTTTGTCCAATCAGATGAAGCAAATCAGTCACGTGCATGCTCCTTTATACCTGATAAAATTTCATCATTCTAAAAGGCCCGCGGAGGGATTTGAATTCTGTCCCAGGGGGAAACAGGGTTAATGATTGAGACAATGGAATTTCTATTGATGTTTCAGCTTTCTCATTGAATTGCTAATTAGGATGAACGTTTTATATAAAGATACTAATGAACATGAAATTTTATATAAAGTTTCATCCTAATTAAGAATTCACTGATAAAGACCCAAAGATAGCAAAAAGTACACGGAACATAAGGTACCTAGATAATAAATTTTGCACTAAATTTACTAATATCAGCAGACCACCGAGATACACAGATTGAGATAATATTTTTAAAATGAAGTTATCCAACTACCATTACTTGTTTACCGAGCCACTGTTTAGTTCCAATTATTAAACCAAACTCAAAGCCGTAAAATAATAAAAACGTGCATTAAACTTACATATTTTGTGCCGGAGTAAAAATTTTTGAGACTGCCGTCATGTCAGTCACATCGCCGCTTTCCAAGTCTTGAACTTTATCGAGGTAAGCCACGACACCAAATCCTTCAAGTGCATTGCGAAACGCCGCTTCAAACAACATAGTATGGTAATTTCTTCATGTCATTCCCTGGAGATGTTCGTAATTGCAGGCGGTGATTACTCGAATATTTTGCATGGCGTTGTGAATACAAAGGTTCAATGGTTCATTGAGTAACCATTCCCTTGTGATGTGTGTCTTTCTTTCATTACATTCTTAAAGCGTTTTTGAAGCCGTTTAAAACACTCACAGCACGTGTTTTATCAAGTCTAAAAATTCTCGGGCTTCGCCCTCAAATTTTTAAACTTGATAAAACACTGCTGTTCGTGTTTTAAACAGTACGTCAAATTCCCCACCCTCGGGAGCAAGCCTCTGATCAAATGCCCGGGGGTGGCCCGGTTTTTTTTTTGGGGGGGGGATGCACGGCTTTGGAATTGACTGATACATAACAGACATGTAACAGTATCTTAATCCAGTAGAGACTCTCTAGCTGTAGGTTATTCTGTCGTCAAACATGCCTTAGCTGTGTAGTTGACCTGACCCAAACTGTCAACAGTTTTGCCTAACGTTACGGCCGGGAATAGATTTCTGACAATGACTCATCGATCGATACATACAACACAAGGTATACATCCAAACAAAATTTATGTAAACCACGTGTTCGTACAAATACTGGAAAACAAATGTTTTCCTACCAGGCAATTGATCTTTGGCACGAGATACCTCACCATCTGAAAGACCTCAGTACATTTTCCTTTACCAAAGAAATAAAACATTATTTACTGTCAGAACAACGCCCAAAGAAACTTAAATAGATACGTTCTTCATCTTTAAAAGTCATTAGTTACCTTTACACTAAACATTTTTTATTAGTCCCAGTTCCTCTTCCTTGCTGCTTCTTTTATATAAAAAACAACAACTCAAACTTTAGATAGCTACTAGGGGCTAACTCGAAAACCTCACGGTTCCCTTAGCCTCTAGGCTCAAACAAACATTCTATTTTTCTTTGTCTTCTTCTTTTATAACTTATAATGTATATTGTATCATTCTTGTAATTTATAGTGTGAGCCAATAAAAGATTGTTGTTGTTGTTGTTGTTGATACTCCTTGTCTTGTAATAACAATAATTCACTCTGTGATTAAGATTCTTGTAAAAAGGTACTTTTGCTATTACTGGAAGCTTCACATTCTACATTTCTGGACAAATTACCTGCAGCAATCTTATACTAACTATAGTCAGCATAATGACCAAACACTGAAACATTCCCTTGGATCCACAATAAAAGACCAAAGTAGATCTTTAATTTAAGCTTACATTTACCTTGAGTGAGTCGAGAGTTGTACATATTTGCTTGGCTCATCAGAAATTAATCTGTGCTGAGGCCTGAGGGTGTATTCTAGCTTCGTGTATATATCGCCAATCAGAGGACCAAGATAGCGAGCTGGGGTCTTCGCCGAGTGTTATGACGTGAGAAATTTTCGCAAGTTCCAAATTTAAAACAAGAGCGCCAGTTGAAATATCCTGAGCCTGTTGGAAGGCTTTCGCACGGTGAAGTTAAATAAAATATTAAACTGCTTACATTTGAGAGATGAGACTCCAAATTTGAGAGAAATTTCCTCGCGGGTCGATCTTCTTGATTTACTGTATTAAATTATGTAAATAAATTAACCTGGAGAGTGTCACGTGACCAGCACAGTGCAATCTGATTGGTGGTGAACTTGAAATTTAATACATGGGAACAAAGAAAAAATAACCGCATGGGTCAAAAGTCAAAATTTTGTTGCATGAAACAAAACAAAAAATAACCGCTTGCATTTTAAGACTCTGTGCTGCCACAGGCAGCCCGAGTAATATGTCCAGTAGACTGCATATCAGTTGCAAAACAAGAGAATAATCCGGCGTAGGTAATAAGCTTACTTTTTAAAATAGCCTGCGAATACCGCCGTCTTCCTTCGAGAGCCGTCTGCGATTTGAGCCCCTCCGCGGTCAGGATCTTTACGCGTTATTTGATTGGCTAGTACAGCTTATTCCATGGTAATTAGAGATTACAGCCAATCAAATGACGTGACAAGATTCTGACCGCCTCACTGGTTAGCTCAGTTGGTAGAGCACGGTCTAGAGTGCGGGAGGTCAGGGGTTCGAATCCCGGCCGCGTCTTTGG
The DNA here is from genome assembly GCA_030867875.1 of Actinernus sp. WN-2022. Lineage (NCBI taxonomy): Eukaryota > Metazoa > Cnidaria > Anthozoa > Actiniaria > Actinernidae > Actinernus > Actinernus sp. WN-2022. The sequence continues at coordinate 81,370,870 of JAOWCC010001589.1, forward strand.
GCGGGGACGTTTAAACCGGCAAGGACGTTTAAACCGCTGGCCTTGTCTCTTCTAATCTATACGAGGGGGACGTGAAAGAACCTGTTGTGTTATTTCGAGAAAGAGTAGGGGATTGTCTCCCGATACAACAGCCAAATAATCTTGTGAAGCGCATTTGGATATATTCATATAGAATTTGCGCTATATAAATGAATACCTTTACCGCGGAGCGTCATCAGTATGGAGTTTGGGACTCAAATAGCAGAGATCTTTATCGGGAGGCACGTATTCACAGGCTATTTGAACACGGGATGGAAATGTTTATATATATAGAGTAAAAATGAAAGAGCGTCAAAATATTTGTCTTTCCGCATATAAAAACCAGTCCTGTTTGGAATGAACGAATTTTGTTTCGTATTAATGAGTTATTAAGGTATTTCATGTCAGTTCCATTTTGTAAACTAAAACATATCGTTTTGGGATTAGTTCTAGAAAAGTAATCGGCCCACTGACGGTTTCATTAATTGTCGTATTTTGTTAGCTTTAGGCAGTCTGACTCCAGTACAAACATATCCACAAGCCAATTTTCCGTTGGTTCTGATAAGCCGATAGAAAACAAGGTATATTTAAGGTTTTTTCCTGGCTATCTTAGGATACAAACCATGCCTAACATGCTTAAGAAAGTATACTTCCTATTCGCGAACTAAAGGATATCACCAAAACAATATGCGCCGTACATTAATCACGACAGGCATGATCCAGAACTGAATGCAAAGGATTGAACAATGTATGATTTTTCAAGCGAATTTATATTGGACTACATGCCCAGAGGGCGTGGCTTGCCGTTACTATTTCCCATACATGATCGCCATTAAATTGTGGAGTTTTAAATTGCTTTGTAGTTTTGTATAATAATGTTGCAAACTGTCAATGCTATACGATGCTATAGTCACACTTACCTTTTGAATGTCTGGTGTTGTTGTATAAAGCCTATGAAAGTCTCAGATTTAATGCGGAAGGTTTTCATATCGGTTGAGTTAGATTTTAACAGCTGAGTACAATCACAAGCTATTATACAATGAAGCTAAGTCAGTGAAAAACCAATAATAAGAAAGCAACGCTGAAGGTCAATAAGCCTTCCGACAGCTATCCAAATAAACTCCACTGAGTTATGAAAAGAAACGGAAACTTACCTTTTCGTTTCACCACTTTCTATGTGTGCAATAATTGCTAAAGCCACAGAAAAATTAAGGTTAAGTAAAATTCACTCTAACCACGTGTTAGGAGAACACAAGCCGGGGTTTAGGAATTTAGAGGCATATGAAAAAAAAAGCATTTGCTGTGTAGTCACTCCACTCCAACACACTCTAACATCAGTGTTTTAGACCACAAACATTTCTTTGAGGTGTGAAATTAAAGAAGAATAAACGTTTGTTTTACCAATGAGGCAGGTATTCCTGTTTGTGACGTATTATGTATGTGCCGCGGGGGTGGGTCAGGGTTTTGCCGAGCTCAGTTTGGGCAGGTAGGGTCAGGGTTTTGACCTGATATTGGCAGATGACGGTCAGGATTTGAGTTTAATTTGGGTTCAGGCGAACAATTTATTTCACAGGGCCTATTTGTTTTTATTTAACGAAGGGGTAATCAAGGTTTTTCCCCCCAAAAGGGGGCAATCAAGATTTTGGAGCTCGGATTTTGGGTCAAACAGGGTCAGAATTTGAGCCTCTTGGCCTCACATATAACATACCCATTTTTCATGTAAGTCCCCCCCCCCCCTCCCCCCCCCCCCCGGGCGTTGTACTCACGTATGTAATTATAAACATGATTTGTAGCCAATCATAGCTGACCCGTTATGTGAGAGGTTACTAATAGTGGAGCTTCCCCAATCGCTGATTCATTCTCTGCACGCGGAGTTCCTGAAAAGTGCTGAACCCACATATATGCCCGGTTTGCTGCTAAAGGTTAGGTAGACGTACCAAAAATTACCAGCATGGTATACGCCTTATTTTTGTCGTGCAAATGGCAATGTTCCGGGTACGCGTGCTCGAAACTCTAGATCCCATGAAAACGTGATCTGGGCCCGCCCGTTTGGAGTGCCGTGCCCAATTGCAAGTTAGGAGTGCCATGCCCAAGTTAGGAGTGCCGTGCCCAATTGCAAGTTAGGAGTGCCGTGCCCAAGTTAGGAGTGCCGTGCCCAAGTTAGGAGTGCCGTGCCCAATTGCAAGTTAGGAGTGCCGTGCCCAAGATAGGAATGCCGTGTAAACTGGGCTGTAGCCGCTTACTTTCGAATCGCGTGACTAAATGATCGGCTCCTCTATTTTAAAGTTTTCAGTTAAGCCGCTTTTCCGACACTGATTTTCCTTACATCTGCAATCTTATTTCTTGGTTTTCTCTTCGGTTTCCGACATTGCGATTCTATCGAACCTATATGACTCTGTAGAGCGAGTAAATTATCTTATCCAATCCCGATTCTCTCCAGCCAATCGGCAGCTCCGCTTTTAGGCTGCTCGCATGCCTATAGGTAAAGGTTCCTTGTGAACAGCAGTAGGAGCTCGAACTCTCAGTATCATCAGAAAAAGCTTACATTTTCCCGGTAAAACCTTTTTCCGTTATCACTTGCCTTGTTTCGAAAACTGAATAAGGCAAATATTCGTTTTTTTGGATATCAATTATCCTTCTATATGATTTGTTTATATGGTGATTTCTGAGAAATTTTGGTAGCACTTGTCAACTCAATGTTTTAGTATGTTTTCTGGCCGTAGAAATAGACCGATTCAACTGGCCTCTTTGTTGCTCCACTGAGTCAGATAACCTGTATGACTTTACCTTGAACAATGTTTTTTTGTTTTTCAGTGTATCCCAAGACAAGAGGAAATGTATAAATTTCAAAATTCGAAAACAAACTGACTGTCACATGATCTAAAATGGGGCACTCAAAGAAGCCAGCTGAATCGGTCTATTACAGTTCACAAAGGGACTGAGATAGTGTGCGGGAAAACCCGTATTGGTGAGTAATGATATACCCTTTTGTGAACGTCATTTAAAGTTACACAATTTTAAATCCAACTGCGATCTGATTTCGAAAATGTCATTTTTTGTCAGCTATAAACTTACCGAATCAACATAGCTCTTCTGTCATAGCTTTTTAAAAACCGTACAAGTACTAACCTTAATTCTCGGTCCGAAGGGGCTCCACATAACTAAGTATTGTAGCCGTTTCTGGCGTCAAGTTCTTCTGGTGTTGAAATATGTGCGATCATGGTTCGATCGCATTTCTTGTAGTCGTTGGCAGTGCCTTTCAAACGCACGAAATACCACCAGCAGCCTGTCGACAGGTACCAGTAGTAACGTTATATAGTTTTACATTGGCTATATACACCTAATTGAAAACAAAGGTTGTCGGGTAAAAAGTATAAACCATGAACGATATTGTCCAATGGTTTTCTGGGAAGACGGCAAAAACGAGGCTAGACGGGCACGACAAATGTATATAATTATCGATGAAATACCAGTGTATATTTCTTTCATAAAAGGAAAATCTTCACACGTGAAGCCTATCACTTTTAGAAATATGATAGGGTTTCAAAGATTTGTAGCTGCGCTCACTCGTAAGATATTTCAGTCATCAACACTCGAAGATCAAAATCCGCGCGGCCATGTAATATCCTCTATATTCAAGATGGTCCCGCGTGATAAATGTCTATATTAAAATTTTTGATATTCTTTTCAAACAAAAATGCACGTGCTTTCAAATGCTTAAACAATTTGCATATCCGGATAGTTGAGCCCGCGGTATTTTCTTCCTGTTCGCTTACGGTGGCCTAGCTTAGTTTAGCTTTTACAGTTATTCTAGGCCACCCAGTACCTTACCCAAGTCAAATAATCTTATTTTTTTCTTATCTGTATTACTTTTATATGTTGGTACAAATAAAGTTGTTGTTGTCGTTGTTGTTGTTACGTATTAAATGCTCTCTACACTGCGTGTCGACATTGCCAGCCGAACATGCCAAGCCATACAACTCTCAAACGAAAATGTTTTGAGTCTGTCTCTAGTTGTAAAGAGTTACTCCAATCTATAAGAATGGCACTGTAACTCATGCTGGAAATTTCAGACCAATTGCAACACTTTCACGCTATGCAAAAATTCTGACACAGATAGTACGAGCGTGCTGATTGGCTTATATACTCCAAATTTAAACCTATGGTCTATTGTGCCGGTAAACACATAGAAATCTGCCAACTCAGTCCTAGGCCAGAGATGCTACAAATATGATACTCATTGAAGAGCACACGACTTCGGATTAATCCTAGATTGCGAGAGAAAACCTGAATTCGAAAAAGGAAAGGATTAAGGAAATAGTGTTACGTGTCGGAATAATTTTGTGACGAAATATTTGCATAATCCATTGCTCGCGATACGGCTCGGTACACAAGGGAACCTGCATCAACAAGAAACATGGACTTTTAAAGCCGGAAAAGAGAGAGGAAAACACTTGAAATGCACACTCAGTCTGCTATTCTAGCTGAAGTAGCAAACGTCATTTCTGAGACGTTACTGTGTCATAAAGAGAAGAAAGTGAAGAGTAAACGAGTGAAGAGGATCAAAATTCCAGTTTTTGTAGCTTGAAAAAATGTATTTTGCCGCGAGGGAAAGATTGAGCGTGTTTCATTCAGCTCAGAAAACTGGCAAATTTATTGGAAGCTACGGGTTTACTTCATGAGTTATATATTCATCGTCGAATGAAAGAAAACAGTACAGAAATAACATGTGGATCTTTCTTGATCTATCACAAACATTTGATACTGATGATATTCCATGATATTTTATTAAATAGCTAAATAGATATATGGAATTCTTGGAACCCATTTAATTGGTTTTGCAGCTATCTTCAAAATAGAGTACGATACTGTACAAATTGATGATTTAAAGTCCTACATGCTCAACATCAGATGCGAAGTCCCACATAGATCAACACATGACCCATTACTCTCAGTTCTTTTATATGCGAATGACATACCTAATCGTTCGATTAAGATTTCTTTCAGACACTTTGCAGATGATACCAATCTGTATTTACTCCAGACCTGAGACAATCCAAGAATTAGAGATTAAAAATTTGTTAGATTACTGTACTGCTTTACAAAATTATCCATTAACTTAAAAAAAGACATGCTCATCTAATCACATCATAGGAAAAATCAAATTAACATACCTACTTGATTGCACACAAAAAAACTACATTAAAGGGATACCCGAGTGAAAAACACATTGGGGCTCAAAAGAATCTTCAACATGTTCTTTGTTCAGAAAATGTATTAAAATTTGATCAAACGTTTTTAATATTAAGAACGAGCACCTCAAAGTTGGCCCCGCGAAGACATGGGCGCCGCCATCTTTGTTTGCATTTACGGAAGTGACGTCACTTCGTCCCACCAGCGTATCGCGGCTACTTGTCTTTGTATGATTTTCACACGCTCGGAATTAAAGTGGATATATTTTCATCGAGATTGCAGAGGAATTCTTACAGAAACCGGAATTATGATGAAGACGACATTATGAGAAAAGTTCAGAAGACTGGGAGGAGGAAGAAAAGCATTGGGAAGGCGAGAAATTATCAGACGAACAACAAGGTCTCGTAACTGCCATTTAATAACAGCAAAACAACATGGCTTAAAAGACTCGAGTGACTTCTGAATAAGTATAAGAACTACAATGTATGTGAGGTACAGTTAAGGCGTTTATCATCCTAAAAACACCTAATAAGTGAGAGAGTGAGAACGCTGGTGGGACGAAGTGACGTCACTTCCGTAAATGCAAACAAAGATGGCGGCGCCCATGTCTTCGTGGGGCCAACTTTGAGGTGCTCGTTCTTAATACTAAAAACCTTTGATAAAATTTTAATACATTTTCTGAACAAAGAACATGTTGAATATTCTTTTGAGCCCCAATGTGTTTTTCACTCGGGTATCCCTTTAAACATTTAGGAATATATATTGACAAAATCTTAATTGGGAACCCTAAATTTAACACGTCAACAATAAGATCTCAAAAAACCTGGGACTTATTAATAAACTCAGATATTTTCAAAATTATCTAATGCTAAAACAATTCTATTATACATTGCAATTGATCTACTAACTAAAATGAAGACAAAGCAAAATACATACATGTACGTTTAGAGCATAGGTGCATAAATTATAGTATTATAGTATTCAATACACTATAATCGGTAATACGACAACTCAACGAGCGCGCTAGGGCATGGTCTCCAGGGAATGGTTTTTACACCGAGGTAAAGCCTACAATTCGTGTTTGAGATAGTACATAGATAGATAGATAGATACTTTATTCGTACTCACACAATTTTAATGATAATATTTGACAGTGAATAAGTATAATTGAGAGAGAGCACTAGCTACTTATAGATATAACTTTTGAGAGCTAATCGAGCTAGTAGGGCTTACGGTACTTTGCGAAACGAAACGGTGCGAAACGGTATTTTGCGAAACGGTATTTTGCGAAACGGTAATTTGCGAAACGGTATTTTGCGAAACGGTAATTTGCGAAACGGTATTTTGCGAAACGGTATTTTGCGAAACGGTATTTTGCGAAACGGTATTTTGCGAAACGGTATATGCAAAAAACGAGAACAGTTAGAAAACGATTTCTTGTCGAAAAATCTAGAATACTAACTGATCCACAGAAACCATCAGCAAGATCTGGGTTCCATTTAGCACCAATGTGAAGTCAATCGAGCAACTATTAGTTGTTCTAAAATTGTAAACACACTGACAGTTTTTGATTTCAGTAAATTTTGGGGTTGAAATTTTCTCAAAAGTGAACTTCTCAACCGGCTAACTTTGCTTCTGGTATCTCCATCATGAATCTTACGCTACAATATCATTGGGATGCATAGTTTATGTGTACCAAAGATGGAGGTAATTGCTGACAAATTTCTGTTAAAGTTTTAAAAAATTGGAAGACACATAAATCATAACAGACTTCAGTTCTGGGGGACCGTTTCGCAAAATACCGTTTCGCAAAATACCGTTTCGCAAATTACCGTTTCGCAAAATACCGTTTCGCAAAATACCGTTTCGCAAAATACCGTTTCGCAAAATACCGTTTCGCAAATTACCGTTTCGCAAAATACCGTTTCGCAAAATACCGTTTCGCAAAGTACCGTTTATATTTTGCTACCTAATTTACGTGAAACTGGAAAACCACGTTGTCGTACACACTCAAACTTTAAATAGAAAGAATGATATATCCGATGAGTGAAACTTTAATACAATAATCGCTTGACATTATGTACATTACCTTGTGAACATGAAGTTAATTCGAGCAATAGAACCGAAGATACAATGGTTTTAACATGACCAAGTGATTCAAAATGGCCGCCATGCAAATCCAGTTCGATCTCAGCATACAGATAATACAACTTGGGTTTCTATACACCAAATACCCTGGTTCCAGAGGTTTCTCTCTAGAAAACCTCTGGGACCAGGGTATACACCAAAAGAAAGATCAACGAAGTTGAAGTTGCATCGGTATTAATGCATGTCTTGCGTTGCCACATCGTTTACGTCAAACATGAAAATCAGTTCTGAAGTTATCATATTTGGTTTTCAAACTTTTTTGAAAAGAAATCCTTGAACAAATGTTCTCATTTTTGCATACGACAGAACACACATCCTGAACATACGAAAGAAAAACATTGATGACATTTGAACAAATAGTTTAGGAGAAAGGAGGCGCCGAAAAGTCAAATATTCACGGCACGAAAACAAGGATGAACAAAGACAGTTTCAACCATGCTCTGAAAACTGAACGATTTCTCTTAGAATATAACTCATGAAGTAGAAATATCACGAGCAACTGAGAGAGGATAGCCGTATGAACAGTTGTCATACAGGATAAGTTCTGAAAGTGATTATCCACTCCGCGAGACCCGATTGACCAGTGTAACAAACCGCTTAACACTGCACGCAGTTAACGCCATTACAGATAAAACTTTACGCACTATGCTCTGAAAACTATACGAATTCTCTTAAAATGTGATTCCTCAAGCGCCAATATCACGGGCAACTTAGAAAGGATAAGCTTGTCAACATTTGTCATACAGTATAAGTTCTATTCACTCTGCGAGAGCCGATAGACCGAACAGTTTACTAACGCGCTACAAACAGCTACGGCTTTTTGCGTGAATACGCTAAACTTAGAAACTTTGACATTTTGCGATTAAAGGAATGAGTATCAGTTAGTATTCTAGATTTTTCGACAAGAAATCGTTTTCTAACTGTTCTCGTTTTTGCATATACCGTTTCGCAAAATACCGTTTCGCAAATTACCGTTTCGCAAAATACCGTTTCGCAAATTACCGTTTCGCAAAATACCGTTTCGCAAAATACCGTTTCGCAAAATACCGTTTCGCACCGTTTCGTTTCGCAAAGTACCGTAAGCCAGCTAGTAGCATTGTACAGGAAATATATTAAACTTGAAAAATATTAAGGTCAGACGGTGGGAGTAATAAAATTGCTATTTGTGTAAACAAAAAACAACAACATACATACATGCCCATGCATAGACACTGAAACTAATAAATTAAAATAACATAAAGTAAATTAAAGCAATATAGTATAGTATGGGCATACATCAATATATGATTAGAGCTAATAGAGATTAAACAAGGATTTAGTCAGGAGCCTTTTAAAGCAACTTCGACTTTTAGATTTCAAATCGAATTCCACACTTTGACACCAATATAGCGGATATTAAATGTTCCATAATTAGTTCTTATCAGTTTTGGGAAGATAATAGGACTTTTTGCTAGCCAAGGTACATCGGAAGGTTAAAAAAACAAACGGTCCTAACTTAGCCAAACTTATCATTAGCGCCCACATTCTTGAAATTGAGCGTGGCCGCTATAATAAAACGTACGTCAGCCCACCGGAACTTAGAAAAAAATGCCCTCTTGCATGTAGGACGAAAAACACTTTTTAATCAGTGAATGTAATCTTTATATGGAAACAAGAGGCTGTACCAGTACACGGTACACGACGATCTTCCCGCTTGTTTAGAAGTATTCCTGGATCCGTATTCCTATTTTACCGAAAGAACTGATAAATTGGGCCAATTTCTGGAGCCCATTTTCTAGTCTATTAGAAGCCATTAAAACTTTAAGAGGAAAGAATAAATATCAACACTGCAACCTGGTATTAAACATTTGTGTTTACTTACCTAATATGTCAGATACATAAATTTGGACGCGGACGCAATGCAATCTCATTCTCAGACTCCTTTCGTATATACAAAACGTAAGAATGTTCCATGCAAACGGCTCGTAAAACTCCTGTCGGCCCTAGAAAAACTGAACATCTTGGTATTTCAGTTGAAGAAGGCTTTGGTTTCAGCAACTAGGTGATTTGCCATAACAAGGCATATTAAGGACGGTGCCTACTAATTGCAAACCAATTTGTTTTCTAAAAATCTATATGGATTGTTTGAACCCCCTAAGGAGCTTTTGAAATCAGAAAAAAAATTATGGGGTACCCATACGTTTAAGAGAGATAATTAAGGATGAAAATCGAAAAAAGTGCTGACTCAGCATTTTTCTTTCTCCGAGAAACTATTTTTAATTCGATTAATATTTTGGGTTATCTGGCAAAATATTAGGACAAAAAACGTTAGACATAGCGTTCTTCACAAAGGATGCCAATCAAACTATTTATCTTACAATGATTATCATTTTTTGTACAAATTTTGCTTTGTAAGCCTCATTAGTGACCATGAACACACACATATTTTTTGCCGAAATGGACATCAAGTTTCAATTTTATAAAGACAAAAAATATATGTAAACGTTGTTTAGCTTCTATATTATAGATTACAAAAAGAAAAAATGGGGGTATCCACGCGTTTTAAAAAGTTATGTGGACGGTAGGCCTCTTTATCGCTAATTTTATTTTCAAAAATTGACATTTTTTACCAAGGCCTCCCTAGTAAGTCTGAAAATTGGTTTCTTTTATTGCATTCTGGGAGATTTTCAAGATGGCGGTGGGGAAAAGAGTCAGTCCCGTCTTTCGACTTTCTTCATTGAAAATCAAAGCTGTTACTGCTTCCTTTGTGCTCAAATCCCATACAGTCCTCCTTCTTCATTCTTCTTTGGATTTCCAAGAGGTTTACCCGTTTTCACAAAGCTTATTTGACCGTATTCACACATTGTTTATATTCCGCCGAGTCCATGTTTGGAGAAACTGACGAAACTCGAAAGCATCGACAGGCCTAAAGCACAAGGCGCTGGGCGAAAAGACAGCAGTGATTCATGGCAGTCCAAACAACCTTCATTCAATTGGTCGGGTAAATCTCCTAAATCTACGATTCTTCGACCATCTTCCCACGATAAATCATTGAAATGGTCGGCTGTTTTAATACCATTTCAGCTGAAAATTGTCTTTCGTGGCCGTGTAGTGGAATTTAAAGATTTCCCAAATCGTTCATTTCTCAAGCATATCTTTCCACCGTATTTTAAAATCCTTCATCTTTCTGTCTGTAAAATTACACAATTAACACGGCTTTTTCAAAATAGTTCTGCAAATGGCCTGTCTCGCGGGATGACCCGCGGGACGCAAGATGCGCAGAACGACGTGCGCGCTGACAATAGTAGGCACCGTCCTTAAAGTCCTTTGTAGCCGCCATCTTGGATTTTTCAGAGAAAACCTGTGGCGCGTGTTTATCCCGTGCGGAATCGATTCTGATTGGTTGACGGCGCGAAAGGTCGACACAGAAAATAAAAAGAATAAAAATAAACACTTGCGAAACTTGACTCGTGCCTCGGCCGAAGGCCTGGCCCGAGTAAATAGAAAAATTATCTTCCACAAAATGGGTAAAGATAGTTTCATTTACAGACTTAATAGCCCCAACAAAACATATTAACGCTCAAAATACGAGGCTCGTTCGTGACAAACTACCAGTGAAGTGCTGTAGTCACGGACGACTGAGCATTATGCACGGAGCCTCGTGCTGATTACTCCGGCGCTGCTATGGCAGCAGCCGGAGTCTTAAAATGCAGTCTGTGTCTTTTTTGTTTTGTTTTTTGTTTTTTTGTTCTATCAACGACAGAAGTTGATCAGTTCAGACCTTTGCAACTAACAATGTGGGTCGGAGACGCTGTGATCGAGCGATAAAGCAGGAGGCATGCGCATTAAACGTTATAGATTTATTTAACGCTGTTTACATCACATACTATCATCACCGTAAAATTACCACTGTGGGAATGTGAAATGAGCAACACGTGAGACTTCGAGGCGCTACTGTTCTTTTTAACTACTTTTTAATCTTCTGATTCTTGTAAAAGAACTGTTATAGACCTAAAAATACACGAACAACGTAATACATTAGATCTGCGCTGTCTGGACAGATATAAAAACGTAAGCGAAATACAATCTCAGCTTAAGTGTTTCTAAACACGTTTAGATATAAAAGGTATCGAATTATAATCTCAGGGTAGATTTCGTCAGGCGCGCTCAGATAACAAAGGTCAAAGCTCTCAGACAAGGCGAGACAAGGAGATATCGATTTCTATGAGTCATTGTCAGAAATCTATTCCCGGCCGTAAAATTAGGCAATACCACCGTCTGTCAATGGGTAACTGAACTGTCAGGTCAACTACACAGCTTAGAGAGTCTTTCTACTGGATTGAGAGACATTAATATACTGTTACATGTCTGTTAATATGGGGAAAACTGAAGAAACCCTCATTGCATCGAGTTTGATAACTAGCCTGAAATACAGCCGCCTTCTCAGTTAGTTCCAGGGTCCTTGAATTTTCAAATGGCTCAACTCGTCGCGAGCGCAAGTGAACTTGTGAAATTATCGCCATCACGCCGCGTATACAGTCAAGTCTGTTTGTCTCGGAAAGTATTTATTGTAGTTTATATCTCTTCCCTAATTGCACCGATGAAGGACTCGAAACCCTAAACGTCCCAGCAGCTTGTGTTACAGCTGATAAACGGAGGAAATGGCTCTACTGAAACAAAATCAAAGCGGACGAGTTTCGTGTTGTTTAGCTTTGCGGCCGAAGTCCATCATTGTCTGTGGTTCGGCGGGGAAGGAGAGTGTTCGTTGGGATTACTTTCGACAAAGTACACTGTATTTCAACTCTGGTAAGTTTGGAGCGATTGAAAAATAAGGATGATTTTCAAAACCGGTGGCTTAAAGTCATCTGCATATGACATAAATAGACATGGTAGCCGAATCTAGTACTTCGGCGAACGGGAAGCAAAGTAGCCTGCTTGCCGGGTCTTCTGTAATTTTTTTCGGTCGTTTCCTCGCCCCATTTTGATCGCGTGCCATAGGTGACCCAATCCGGGGAAAAAACGACCGAACAAAATTATAGAAGAGCCGGCAAGCAGGCTAGAAGCAAAGTGATTGCGTTCATGTGTGGACTACCTGTGCTTTCCCAGGCGAAATAAATCGAGGTCCTCATGTATGTTTGTACTTTTTGGAATAAATTATCTCGGCCGGGGAACTGGTAAATACATGATGTGCGCGCACGACTTTACAGGCATGTGCTCTGCGTCTCGCCATTGGCATTGCGTTTGGTTTTCGCTCGCTGGTGGTTTTGTTTTGCTGTGTATATTGCCTTGTTGTTTTCAAAAAATCAAATGCGTTGTTTATAAAGTTTGCAAGTACGATTTATCAAAGCCTGAGGAAAGTGTGTTACCTCTGGAGCATTCGAGAAAGTGTGATGTCCAAACTATATATCAAGTCAAACATGGTCTGTTCTGCACCTTGAAGACGAAGTTGAAAATCAACTCGGCCATAATTTGTGCTGAACCCGAGTGCATTCTGTTGGCTCCCTCGCTGTATAGGATTCTGCTTTTCGCTGTACATACAGGTACCAAAACTACAAATAGTAAGATACTATAAATCATGCCGGCTGAAGAGAAACTAGGCCTGAGTTTTCTAGACACCCTTTGGTTGTGCGAGTTGTGACACTACAATCAGTGACACATGCATGTGTACACCTTGGTTATACAAATTAACACTACATTCAGGCAAAGAGTTCTATAACAACATTTTGATATGCCAAGGAACTTGAATATCAACACAGTACAAGGTGAGGGAAATTCAAAGTACTTAGTTCATTGCTGTGTTTCCAAATCAATTAATCTACACTGAATTTCTAACGGGACCTGAAACAACCATAAGAGGCTGATCAAAGCCAGGACCCGGCTCAGTACCAACATTGATCATAAATTATACTGCAACTAACAATCAGGACACTCAGTATTCTGCAGCCAACCTTGTTCTCACTTTAAAAATAGTTTGAATGCTCCGAAGGAACTGGGCACATGATTATAGTTTATCGGTTCTACACTGGTGTTTACTTAGTATTGCGAATGTTAGGAACTGGAATGCAGTTTATACACATCTGAATAGCCGTAGCTAGCAATAAGGGTTGATTGTGTTCTCCACTAATTCCAATTATTGCTTTACACTGTATACCACACAGTACCCTGTATACCAGAGGCTCGAAATCGTCGGTCGAGCGAAGCGAGAGCAGCCTCGAAATTCAAAGATATTTGTTCATGTTCTTGAAGCGGCGTGATGTCTTCTCAATACGGCCCACTGGCTAAGGAAAATCGCTGATTTTCCAACTCATACCCGGCTGGCATTTGTTTCTTCCTTCACGTTCGATTATCCAAAACGAGTAATTGTACTGGTGGTTTGCCCTCTAAATGCCCTGATTGACTCCCACATAACAGAGCTAGAACAACAAGGAATCAATGCATGCTCATTGGGAGATCCAAACATCAAAATCGAGGAGAATTTTCCTTTATCTGAGCACAGCAAAATGATTTCCGATCAAGTAAAAAAGATCAGTAACATCGAAGAGATGAACGTGAAACTACATCGAGAAATGGTCGACATGAAAGCTTACTCAATGCGAAGCAATCTGGTATTTTACAACATAAAGGAAACCTCTGACGAAAATCCATATGTGGTCGTCCTAAAAACCTTAGAAGACAAGCTCCAAATCAGTGAACCAGCATCCATTGAAATTGAAAGGGCCCATCGAATAGGGAAACCTAGGGATGACATTTCTAAACCAAGGCCATTGATTGCAAAATTCTTGCGTTATCAAGATAAAGAATTTATCAGAAAAAAGGCCTATCTCCTAAAAGGCACAAACATCGGAATTAGCGAGCAGTTCCCAAAAGAGATTGCTGAGAAAAGAAAGATCCTTTACCCTCTACTAAAACAAGCTAAGAAAGAAGGGCACAAGGCTTCGATGATCAAAGACAAGCTCTTCATCAATGGTCAACAATACCACGGGAAATAAGACCGGAAGTAGAACTATTTTTACTCTCGCAATATTACACATGAACTATGTATGTATATAACTATATATTATATAGCTTCCTGTTTATTTTCATTCTTATTTCATACTTTTACTACTTTATTCTAAGCCATGTCTATATCTAGCCTAAATACATGTTCTTCTTGCGGTCTTCTATTAACTAAATACCAAAAGGTCATAATATGCCAACAATGTGCAAACGAATATCACTTAAAACCAGCATGTGTCAAAATCGACAAGAACGGCCTCAATAACGTAGCAACAAATAACTCTCGCTTTGTTTGTTATCAATGCTTAGAAGAATGTTTTCCATTCAATAATCTAAACAATCAGGACTTTAAAGATACACTAGAAAACTTAAATAGCAACTTAACTGAAAAAGATATTAATAGACTTGATGACTTGGTATTTAATCCTTTTAAAACACTGCATGATGACAAAAAAGGGTTTAACGGCAATGAAGACGTGTCTACTATTCCTTTTGAAACCCCTATAAATAATAAATACTATACTTCAAACGACTTTATTGATTTGACAAAAAACAATAACATACCAGAAGAAAATGTGTCTCTCCTTCATCTTAATATACGAAGCTTACGTAATAAATTTGATTCACTTCTAAATTATTTAAACCTACTAAAGTTTCCCTTCTCGTTAATAGCATTAACAGAAACATGGTTAAAAGATGACTTGAACGAAAACTTTGATATACCTGGTTACAAAATGATAAAACTAAACAGAAAAGACAAAATCGGAGGTGGAATATGTATTTCAGGAGCCCATTACCAGGAGCGTTCCTCTGTTATGGGTTGGGTCCCCAGCACAGAGGTAGATGAGGCTATTTTTAGATTCGAAATTCCCGCGAAAAGAGGTTGCCGCCATGTTGGTGCCCTTAAACAATAGATCCCTCGTTAGCTTCTTTTGTTGGGGCACCAAATTTGAATCTCTGGGGATTGAGTGAAAACTAGCAATTCGAATTCCCGCGTTGAAAGTGAGAAGAATGATAATGAGAAGTGACGTTAGCTATCTGATTGGCTAAGAATAGCCTACCTTTGTTCTTTTTCGAACGAAACGCAATGCTAAAAATAGCCTCATCTATCTCTGTGCTGGGGTACAGACACAGTGGGGAAGATGGACGCTCCTGGTAATGGGCTCCTGGTATTTTTATTAAACAAAATCTTGAAATAAAAATACGCGAAGACATAAATAAAGAAAATAACACTGAAAATATTGAATCCTTATTCATTGAAATTATAAACCCAAATTCAAAAAACATCATAGTTGGGGTAACTTACAGACCCCCAAATAATAAATTCAGTGACTTTGAACATCACCTTAAAAGTATTTTAACTCGCATCGATAAGGAATCTAAGCCATGTTACTTATTAGGTGACTTTAACATTGACCTTCTCAAATATGAATATTGTAACTTTTCAAACCAATTTTTTAACCAATTGACCTCTTCAGGTTTCATACCATTAATAACAAAACCAACAAGAATAACAAGAAGCACTGCAACACTAATTACTCCGGCGCTGCTGTCTGTGTCTTATTTTTGTTTTTATTAATGTTCAGACCTGTAAAATTTTTGATCAGTTCTGACCTTTGCTGCTACCAATGTGGGTCTCAGACGCTGTGATCAAGCGATAAAGTGGAGGCATGCGCATTAGTTGAAAGATAAATGTTTGCTAGAGAGTTTTAGAGGGTTTAAGGCTACCGTCACGCCATGAAGTACTATCGTCTCTCTAGCTAACGATAACCGAATTATTAAACTGGAGGAAGTATTGTTGACTCAGGCGAAACTACGGCGACTTCTAGTCTAGGACTGTATGAGTCATTGATAAAGGCAACATCGAATTGAAAACATAGCTATCAAAATACAATACGGGATCAGATCTTTTAGGCGGATGGCAGATAAGAGGTCAAGCAATTAGACCAAACCAATTAACGTAAATGACAAGAGATCAATTTCGTCTGATATGACCAAGCTTTAATCTCATACAAGCGTTCAACGAAGACATCCACGCTTTGTATCTTTTGTAGCGAACTGTTGACTTACGTGGGAATTATCTACGGGCCAAGACGTGTCTGAAAAAAGAAAGGGATTGGAACTGAGATTTATTACGTGTGATCGATCGATCGCGATACGGCTCAGTGGGGCAAGTAGACGAACAAGAAGCATGAAGCCGGCAAAGCTAGAGAGAGGAAAACGTATTTAAAATGCACAGCGCTAGATGAAGTAGGGAATATATATAATATCTGAGACGTTACGTTACTGTGAAGAGGATCAAAATTCGAGTTTTGTAGCTTGAGAAAGTCTTCTGCCGTGACTCGTGAGAGAAATTGGAAAAGATCTAGCTGTTTCATTCAGACACTGGCAATTTTTTTTAAAGCTACGGGCTTACTTTATGAGTTTATTATTCATTGTGGAACGAAAGGAAACAAGTTAGCTGAAAGTTAAGTTCGAGGTAGGCTTCGAGCTTCATTCCGATTCAGTGCATATGTGCACGAAGGTGGGATGTTGTCAACAACGTACCAGCTACCAAAAGCTCCAAAACGAAAGTTCCGTTACGTAAGTACTGTAAGTAAACTCTTTGTGATTTGAATAAATTTCCTCTCAGTTTGTCTGTTAATGTACTTTTTCTTCTAATTATCGCTTTATTTTAACATCTCTGTGATTTAGAGTATGCGTACCTCAGAATAAATTATTTTAAAGGTCAACTGAATTCTTGTGTTGATAAGCGCAAATGTTTTAGTAAAACAGTCTGTGCATTTGAGAAGCGGGCTTAGAAGAGCTTTCTCATTAGGAATTACAATTGTTTTCTTGCTATGAAATTTATGTTTCATTTCACATTTATTCATACAGTTTTAGCCGGACATTTCCCCGAGTTTTTGATCTATTTTCAACTGATCAAATTCAAAGTCTGAATATGTCATTGTATTGCATTTATACACTTGAATTGCCAGTATTCTGTTGTTCAAATCTTGCGTTATCATAGTCATGTCATAAAAGCAATTAATAGACCAGACGTGTTTAATATGCCGTTCTCACTGGCGAATTAAAGCACGACTTGGGATGTTGGGAGCTAGAACACTCGAAATGCTTGAAAATTACGCGTCTTCGGCTTATGATTTTCTCTAGCATTTCTCTCAGCAACTAGGTATCGTCCTAAATTATGACTGACTGTGCGTGTGTTCTAACAGTGATCTGACTGTTTGCATACTAATAGCGATGTGAACACAGGTAGCCCGAAAATTCAAAGAGAGGCTACCTTACTGAAAACACAGGTGACCCGACACAACTGAGCCAAGCTTGGATAACACAGGTAGCCCGGATATATATAGAGAGGGTACCGCACTGGTAACACAGGTAATCCGAAATAACTACATTGTAAGTGCAACACAGGTAGAACCAAAATACATAGTGAGGACAGGCAACCCGAAACTGCTAAGACCGATAAAATATATTTTTTAAATTATAATTTTTGTTAATTAAATTAATTGATCGACTGTTAAAGCAGGAGGCATGCATATGCGTAACACAACGATACGCACAACGTTCGTACAGCGTTTAAAGGCACAACATTCGAACAGTGACGACATTCGAAATCGTAAGTAAACTCTTTTTGATTTCAATTCCTCTCAATTTGTCTGTTAATGAACTTTTTGTTCTAATTATCGCTATATTTAATTTTAAGATCTCTGTGATATAGAGAACCTGGATAAATTATGTTAAAGGTCAATTAACTAACTGACATTGAATTCCAAACCGTTTGTGTTTATAAGCTAAAGTGGTTTCGTCTAACAGTCTGTGAGTTTGAGAAGCCGGCTTAAAAGGGATTTATGCCTAAGAAATTGATGTTTTTCATTCACATTCATCATTTATTTACATAGTTTTTGCTGGACATTTTCCAAAGATCAATAGAATTCAGAGTCTGAATAAGTCCTTGGATTGAATTAATTGCAGTGCATTACAGTTGAATTGCCAATATTCTGTTGTTCAAATCCACTGATTGTGCGTGTGTACTAACAGTGAGTTGGCTGTGTGCATACTAATAGCGATGTGAACACAGGTAGCCCGAAAATACAAACAAATACCTTACTGAAAACACAGGTAACCCGATACAACTGGGCACACATCGGGCAGAATGGCGTGACACATCCGGGTCTTAAAAATTACAGTACGTCGCCAA
This sequence comes from Actinernus sp. WN-2022, assembly GCA_030867875.1. Lineage (NCBI taxonomy): Eukaryota > Metazoa > Cnidaria > Anthozoa > Actiniaria > Actinernidae > Actinernus > Actinernus sp. WN-2022. The sequence continues at coordinate 81,389,408 of JAOWCC010001589.1, forward strand.
ATTCGAAAATTAATTTGAACAGGACGGCCAATTTACAAAGGAAACAGTATATCCCGAAACAACTAAGCCGATACCACCATTTTTATTATTTTATTCTGATTCTGATTTTGTGTTAATTAAATCATGAAGCGCTAGTGCACTGATGTTCACTCGTGTTCTGAATCGTGGAGTTATATTTCAGATCCTACTAGTATTTGGATCCTAGTATTTTTGTAATCCTAGGTACCCTGGCTTACGTGATGTTGCTCGTGTTGATTCGTGTTTTACTTGGGTGCACTCGTATCCACTCGTGTTCTACTTGTGTTCACACATCTAAACAAATATGTATTATAAATATATAAGTGCTGCTATTATATTTGTCTGTGTTGCGCGTCTTTGACGAGAAAATTAGTTTTCAAGTTAGTTTTCAAGTTCGATTCTCCGCTGATAAATTTAGATCGCTGTGGTGGTTCAATTCAAAGCACATTTCCCCATATTCAAGAAAACACAGTGGTTCGCAATTAGGAGCCGTTAGTCCAGCAAAAAAAAACAGACTTCAGCCGTCTGAGCGGAGGATGCGAGGAAGGTTTCAGCTTTTCTCTTCATAGACACGTAACATAGAAAACTTAAATAGCACAATTTATTTATTTGGAATACATCTTTGCATAGATATTGAATTGATTTAGGCTTTAGTTCCTCTTTAAAGGTGCGTGCAGCTTCTTGTTACTTTGGCGCTGCTATGTGATGCAACTGTACGTGTATACTTTCGCATCTGATTGTGCAATCCAATATGACTGATTGTGCGTGTGTACTAACAGTGATATGGCTGTGTGCATGCTAATAACGATGTGAACAAAAGAAGCCCGAAAATACAAAGAGAGGGTACCTTACTTAAAACACAAGTAACCCGACACAACTAAGCCAAGCTAAAATAACACAGGTAGCCCGGAAATACAAAAATAGGGTACCGTACTGATAACACAGGTAACCCGATAAAACAAACCGCTGTGCACTCGTGTTCACTCATGTCCTGACTCATGTGGAGTTTTAGAACAGATCATCTTAATATTTGGATCCTAGTATTTTTGGGCTACCTGTGTTACCCTAGGGTACCCTGGCTTACTTTAAGTCGCTCGTGTTCTACTTTTGTTCACTCGTTTTCTGATTCGTTATAGATGAGATCAACTGTGTGTGCGTACTTTCGCACCTGATTGTGCGTTGTAATTGGCAAACACGCAGTATCTGAGATAGTTCGCATTACACAAAATACGCCGGAGTTCAAGCTGCGTGCAGCTTCTTGTTCCTTTGTATATAGGAAGTGAGGCATATCTCGGAAGTGGGCTATTAAAACGGTCTTGTCTTGTCTTGCATTACGAACGAATTTTGTATTACTGTTAAGAAAATTTACAAACGTACAAACAGTTCAGATTATGGCATGTTACCCTACTTTTTGCAAACATTTATATCCACAATAAAACAAACAGACTAATTAAGACCATTTATAAAATAACCCACAGAAAATGCGCGCTCTGATTGAAATAGGCCTCCGCCTTGAGGTTTTGCAAAGATTTTAAAGGCAATTTCAAAAATGCAATTTCAGAGACTGAGAAAAACGAAAACATTTATTTTCTAAATCCACTATTTAAGAGAGATTTTCCCGCCAAAAGTAGTCCACGTTTGCCGTGAATGGCTTCTCATTTTTTTTTAATACATAGGAAAACGAAACAAAGAAGCCAGATTCGTGAATGGTACGTTAGAGCCTATATCAGTTCCACAGAAATATGAATACGCAGTCTATCGTAATATTATTTTCTGGTTGATTCGATTTCGTTATCATAAGGTGTTTACGATTGGCGTAAGTTCAAACACAATTATTCACCTCCCGACGTACAAACATGTATGATTGATTTATGAACTTTTATTATAAATTATCAGTAGTATTATTGTACTTTCTGTATTTCTGATGACGAACGGGGACTGAAGACATTACACTAAATTTAATGTTATGGGTTGAAGCCAACACTAATTATATTATCAAGGCAATCTGGCGTCACCCAAGCATAAACGCAAGCAACATGCGCACACGCAGTGCGTATTGCAAGATAAAAACTAGCCTGCGTACAGCGTCCCCTACTTGAGGGAGAACGGCGATTTCATCGTTTCCGTTTCTGGGGAGAAACGGAAACGATGAAATCGCCGTTCTCCCTCAAGTAGGGGATGCTGTACGCAGGCTAGATAAAAACAAGCGCCGATAATGATTAATGAATTACTGCGAATGTGCTTGCGTCGTCAGTGTTAAAGAATATGGTCCAAACGTGATGCTTAGTGGCCTTTTGTTTGGTTTTGTCTATTTCCGCTTCGTGAAACTATCAAACTAAACAGGAAAACTACAAAAGAAACCACACAACATAACAGGACTGTTACAAAACCGACAGTTCTCAACTGTGACAAAATGGCGAATATAGAGGGGCGCAAAGCATGACGGTTTGTCTATATTCTTTAACCAGGCTTAACCCTCATTAAGGCTAAATACAAACTTTAAAGAATTAAAATAAAATGAAGGATTTACATTTGCATTTTTTTTAAATACTCCATCAACCGAGGATCGAATTAACCCGCAATGGTAGTTAACAATTAATGGATGACCCACTGCCAATCCTTACCATTTGACCACGAGAGAACTCGCGGTTGGATTTTCACTGGCGGATCCAGGGGAGATTTTTGGGTTGCAACCCCCACTATGATTCCTGTAAATCACTGTATATACAATTTTAAAATATCTAGATTAAAAAAAATCATTTTGCAAATCCCCCCTAGAGATTGCTTAGATTATAGTCTCAGTTGGTTCAACCCACAACATTAAATTTAATCTTCAAACCATTAAATGTTTGCCCTTGGCCCTGGCTGTTTTTTCCTACTACACTGACCTTGGCCGGCTGATACAAATTGAAATGAAAAACAACATTTGCAATACAGAGGAGCAGCACGTAGGCGTATCAGATATGAGCATCGTAGGAATAACGGATTTCAAATTGCAAACTCACTTACATAATTGCTATCATTCACTAATTAAAACATTTACATTTTATCGAACTGCACTGACCACGTACGGCAGGCTAAGAATTGAAACTCGGAGGCGTATCAAATAGGAAGGGTTTCACATTAAAAACACATTTATATAATTGCTGTCATATCCAATAAGTTTCCGGCAATATAGGAGTGGTATGCGTATTAAATAGAATCATCATAGGAAGCCGGTTTCATATTGAAAACTCATTCGAGTACATAATGATAGTTTTCATTTTCTGATACCAATCAGTTTTGTTATTACCGTCTGTGCTATCTATATATGTGTCCTGTGATAAACGAGCGATAAACGCTAATCGCGCCGCACTTTTACGGCCCCCCCTTTCTGCTTTTCCTGGATCCGCCCCTGAATGATATTTAGTTTTTTATATATCTTTGTCCGTCGAGAGACTAGGAGGAATATACCCAGTACTAGAATATATATAGGTTACTAAATTGCGGTCTCTATTTCCTGTTCAGGTATACAAAAATATCAATCACTAGAAAAAAGACTGCATGAAAGAAACGCCATAGTTTCCTCAGCTTTCTCTGCCAGCTTAAAGGTAAGTAAGGTATAAAGTAAAGTAACTTTATTTAACGCCGGTAACCCGTGACAATCTCGTAAGAGTGCGATAAACGTGAGGCTGACGGTACACTCGCACTTTACCCTCTTCCCCGTCGGAGCTCCCGATTAAGAGAATTCAAAGCTGTACAAGCTACTCTGATGAGAGAAAAGTCGGTGAAACTTAACGCAATAGCACTTTTTGAGCGAGCACTATCTGTCAGAAATATCCGACTTGGAATGGGAGAGGATTACATTGAAATCCGGTCTACCAGGAGTTTTAGCCTTGTCCTATTCTTACCTTTCGGTTTTAGAACGACTGCCAGTTCCGTGTGACATGTCTGTAAAATACTGCGCATGACAGTCAACGGTAGAAATTGAGGGAGCAGCTGTAAATGTCACGATAACTCGACACATCGTAGAAAATAAAAGTAAAAGCAACCTTCTACTCAGTTATTTTACTGGGACTGTTCATGAGCTGGTGTTGGTTCAGCTGGGTTTTGAACTCTCAATCTACTGCTCGAATTAAACCGGTGTTTACCTATCCAGTGAATGATGACGGAGTGGCAGAAATTAATTTGTAGAAATCTTACAATTCTTAAGCTAATCCTTGGTCAAACGGTTTCACCATCAGTACAACATTTGCTGAATCCCGATGTTGAAACCGTTTCAACATTGTTGAAAGGTATTGAGAGATCGGTTGAATAGAATTTGAATGCGTTAAAACTTTGATTCAACATAGATTATCTCTCCAACATTTAATTAACTTCTATCGTTCTCGGAAATGTTGGACCGATGTTGAAACCGTTTGACATCCATACTTTCAACATCCTTCAACATTATGCAACAAATGTTGACCGATGTTGAAACCGTTTGACATCCATAACTTTCAACATCCTTCAACATGATGCAACAAATGTTGGACCGATGTTGGAACCGTTTCACCAAGGCTTTAGTGTATCTGTTCTGTTAGGTATTTCTAGATCACAGTATTTCCTAGATATTAAGCATTAAATCTTTTGGAATTCAGTAGGCAGTGGATGTACTCTAGAGCAAGAAATGACAACAGTGACGGCTACACATCCATACTTCATCCCTCGAGCACATCCAATGGGCTTTTTTTGCAGGAATGCAATCACGTGGTTGTACTAGATGGCAAAACAATCTGACTTAATTTATTTAAAGGGGCTGTGTCACGGTAATAGACTTTGCATTCGCGTTCCGGGCCGGAAACAGCTATTTCCACCGATTTTGATATGAACTAACAAAGTTCTAGGCCATGTGGGATGCTTAAAATCAAAGCAAATTTATATGCAAAAGATGACTAACAAACAGTGTATATAAACAGTCTCCAGGGAAAATATAGAAAATCCTTTCAATCAAGCATTGAGAGAGGGAAGTTGAACTGTTTGTATCCAATTAACAGCCACCAACCGAGTGATTACTCGATACATGCGCAGTACCATGACATAGCCCCTTTAAAGGCACTTGTACGAGATCGGTAGTGTTATTAGCAAAACCTGTTTGTACATGCTATTATATCACACTTGACACGGTTTTCATTGTTCTTCATAGGAGTGAAACTCTGGTATAAACCCGTTCAACAATAGACTGTTACAGGGAGGTTTATAGCTCAGTTTTAAACCTCGCCAAATGTGATATAAGTCAGATTCATACCTCGAACCTTCGATTCTAATCCTTAAACATCTGTTTAACATCTGTTTAGGGATGTTTAGGGCTTAAAACCTTGGATCTCGGTATGAAACTCTTACTTTCCACATCCAATCGATTAGAGCGGTTTTCAATTGAGTGTAGTAAAACCAAACGCAAACTACCCACAGCCAGCCAATCATAGGAGCGAGTAATCACAAGTAACTCATAAATGGCTTCCCTGTGAGCCAATGACAAACCAAAGCAAAACCAAAATCAATTTGCGTTTGGTTTTACTTTGGATTCTGATTGGTTGGTTTACTTTCTCAGCTAATAGAGTGGTAAAGTGATGACGTCACAAAACAAAAAAATTCGCTTTAACAATATTTGAACATCGAGTCTGAAAGACCGCCGTGAAATAACTTTACACAACAAAAATGAGGAAAATTGGTTAAAATGCGGCTGAGATATGAGCAGCTGAATACATAATTTTCTTTAACAAATCACTGTATTTTCAGCTCAGTTCTAAACTTTTAGAACTGAGCTGAAAATACAGTGATTTGTTAAAGAAAATTATGTATTCAGCTGCTCATATCTCAGCCGCATTTTAACCAATTCACCTCATTTTTGGTGTGCAACATTCTTTTGAGATGGTCTTTCAATATCGATGGACCAAAATTTAAAATTCAGAAATTAGCAAATTCGTGACGTCACACTTTACCACTCTATAGTCCTGAGAGCTTAGTAAACGCAAAACCAAAACACTTCCGACAGTCAATTGAAATCCGCTCTAACTGCGTTTTGAAATTTGTTTGCCATCCTTTCACTTCGAATCAAGAGCACAATTCATTGGTTATTGAAGTCAGGGTATATCAGCATTCACGTGACTGTTTCCTGCAAAATTATAAACGACTTATTGGCTACTAATTAATAACAGTTTCGTGCAGCATTCAATAGATTTGATATCAGGCGAATTATCCTTTATGTCATTAGTTTTAGATGTGATTATATTCTTGTGTACTGTTATTAATTATTTATAAACGTAGCTATATAGATTGACGCGCCGGCTTATAAATATTGTACTTACATTTAAATTACATAATTCAATCATTGTTTGTTATTATCACCGTTCGGTTAGAGTTATATAAGGATTACATGATTATTGAACTGATTATTCATCATACAACTTCAAATTATTCAGAAAATATGATAAAAGAGCAAACTCGCAGTTATTTCATTAAAATATAATTTTTAAACTGATTATACTTATTTTAATTTACTACATTGAAAACATGTTATTATATTAAACTGTCATATGTATGTGCATTAAAAAAAATCTATTCGTATGTCACTCGTATGTATCCGTATGCAACTCGTATGTACTCATCATGTACTCGTATATATGCATTCGTAAACTATGTCACTCGTGTGTTATTCGTATATGTACTCACTGTCAGTGAGTGTATGTGTCCGTATGTCACTCGTATGTCACTCGTATGTATCAGAATATCACCTGTATGTATACTCGTATACCGTGTGGCGTTTTAGTCACCAGTCTTGTATAGAGACCAGTCAAATACCGAGAACCGAGGCATTCAGCCATATACATCCCTCGGACCGTAAAATGTGTGAAAAATGAATTAAATAAATATAAAATCCCATATTCTTCGTGAAATAATATATTGGATAATCATAAACTCCATTCAGACGTCTGCAAAGTCTAGATTTCCTGAAATACTTTATAATAAATGTTTGGTTTGATTTTGTTCAAATCCTGGCGAAGAAGGATTCATCTCCTTTTCCACGTTATCGTGCGGCTTTGGAGAAATAAACGGCGAGCCTGCGTGATTTAAGCGACGGAGTTCCCCGCCCGAAGCATCCCCCTGCCCTACCCCTTGCGTCTTTCGAGAAGTCGACGACAATGCAGTGACCTTAATACAGGGAAACAACATTTTGACCAACGTTTTTCTCCATTCTACGTTCCTCCAGGTATAAATAAACGGGTTGACTCCACTGTTGCTAAAATGTAAAATCTTCACAAAGTCAATAATGGGATTAAATGGTGAGAAGCCTTCATTGCATGACTTACAAAACCGAAAAACAAGAGAAACGGTAAAAAATGGCAACCATGCAATCACAAATAATCCAGTCACTATAGCAACTGTTATTGCAGTCTTTCGCTCCCTGTAGACAAGTTGGGTCACCCGGTTAATTGAGTTAAGGCGACGGCGTTTGATGAAAGATTTTACACTCCTGTATGTCAAGGTATACATAGAGGTTATGATCAGTAATGGCAGTACGAATCCTGCGATGAAGAGCACAATAGCACGATAGCTCACCCACGAAGTGGATAAGTCAATTACGAATATAACACTTGTGATTAATCCGTATAGCCATGCTATCAGTATCAAAGCGTGAAAAAACTGTTTGGGGCAAGTTCGATGACGAATCGGTATAGTTATGGCCATGCTTCGCTCGAAGCTTATCGCCACTAAATGGGCGGTGGACGCCAGGGCACTGAATATGTCAAAAAACCTATAAACCACCAAGAAATGTCTCCCAGGTAATACACAACCATTGAAGGTGGGCGACACAAAGAAATAAATCCACATTGGAATTGAAATTGTTCCTACCAAAATATCGGAAACGGCAAGGCTGACGAAGAAGTAATTAGTTACTGTTCGGAGTTTTACATTCCGCAGAAATGTTACGATGATCAGGAGGTTTCCAATGACTACAACACATATTATAACACCGTATATAACCACGAAGACTTGTGTCTCCGAGGTTGGTCGACACATTTTGTTGTTAAAAGTGGAAATGTTTCTTCCCGTCAATGAAGGAACGGTTGATGGTGTTGTGAACTCCAGCGCTGTGGGGCTGCAAGATGTCATCTCACCGAGCTATATGCGGTAAATGATGATGATAAAACAACTCTTCACTGGGCTCGCCACAACTTTCTTTACAATGTTAAGCAGACTTCAGTCCCTGAAACATAAAAGAGGACGTGAAAGAATTTAGTTACTGTGATTATTACTGAATGTGATCATGAGTGAGTGATAGCTATATTGAGCCGGTTTCTGTGATGGAGGGCCGATTGCTTTGTGCTCGCCGGGAAATTTGATGCCCCAAAGAGCCAATATTAGCGTAAGAAATGAGGTTTCGAGAAAATGTCAGAAATCAGGGTTCTCGACTGGCTGGAACTGGAAGCCGGCGACGTACAGGCATATATTTTTACTTACAGACACCTATCAATCAATCAATAATCTATTTATACATATAAGAGGGTCTCAATGGGGAGTAGCTTTGACGGTTGACAGTTAATTTTTTAGGGGTTTGACGGTTGACGGTTATTTGAAACAAAACACCTAGAAAATTAAATTACAGGTTTGACGGTTAAATTTTTTGAGGGTAAAAAGGTCTTTACGGTTAAATTTTAAGGCATTTGACGGCAGACGGTTAACCCCATTGAGGGGCTCACATAACGCCTAGGAGTTAAAAACTCGTTAAAACGCGCACGTCTTCATATGTATAAGGACAATTATGATAAATCTACTATAAAATATTAATACTAGTTAAAATTTGTCTACTAATTACATCTAATATATAAAAACGAATACGATAAATCTACTATAAAATGCCCTACAGTTACAAATATAATATACACTCGTTTACGGGTTGTAATAAATCTACTATAAAAATACCACACTACTTTAAATCTATGTGCTAATAAAAACACTTGCGAAACTTGACTCGGGCGGCCAAAGGATCTAGCGCGCTAAAAGCCCATCGATGACAGATTTTAGTTATTTTAAGGTTAGTTATTTCTATCTTTAAAGGGGAACTCAACCCTAAAATCAACCCAATGTCTATACAAACATGTATTCGAAATAAATAGGTTCTGCTATTTAATTTTTCTGTGTTGCGCGTCTAGCAAGAGAAAATCCGAAAACCTTCCTCACAGCCTCCGGTATGTACAGACGGCTCAAGTCTTGTAATTTGTGACGTAGTATACGGGGAATAAATTAGTTTTGCCATGCCGTCCCCTACATTGAATAGCAGGCCTAATGGCTTCTAATTGCGGACCATTGTGCTTTCTTTGTGCTAGAGGTGTGATCGTTCTTCCTTGGTATGTGTGACGTACGTTATGGGGAAATTTGCACTGAATTGAGCCGCCACACAATATAGATTTTTCAGCGGAAAATCGAACTTGGAGACTAATTTTCTCCTCATAGACGCGCAAAACAGAAAAATAAAATATCAGAACTTATTTCTTTAGAATACATCTTTGTAAAGACGTTGGGTTGATTTTAGGGTTTAGTTCTCCTTTAAGAGATAGAAACAAACCAAGTAGGTTTTACTTTTTGTTTATTAATAGGCTAGCTAATGTAAGTCGTGGCACATATGGTCCTGGGTAAACAAACTACCGGTAAAGGCTCTAAAGTAATGAGATTACGCATACCAGAATTTGGTCTGAACAGTACTAACTAGCTGCGAGGTAGGAGTTGCTGACAGATATCTCAAGACTAGCCAGCCACAGAATATACAAGAGCAATGTATACACCCTACACATGCACGTATCTAACAGCAATGTCTCTATATAAAACGGGTGTATTTTAGGATATTACTTTACATATGCTGCTAAATCACAGTTCAAAAGTTAGATATTTATGTATTGTATCAATGTATTTTAAATTATTTAAAAAAATAAGTGGCTGCCTGTTTTGACATTAATTTGTATTCAGACGTTGTTCCGAGCCTTATCTAACAACATATGTAAGCATATATATTCCCATCCATGATGCATCAACCCCTCGAATAGTCAGCTGCCGCCTTGAGAAATTCTCAGACGACAGATTCAAAAGTTCAGTAGTTTGGTTGCTTTATTATCATGAGATTCGACGCTAATATTTTTCTTTTTTTTCTGGCAATGTCTTGTCGATAAATAAATTGAGGACATTACATTCACCTTATTCCAATATGGCTGCTCTTATTTGCATAATGCCAAAAAAACTTAGGATGTTTGGCGAAGTGAATGCCGTCTTTATTAACGCATGCAACAGTAAGTAATACTGAGCAGTTTGAGAGTTTGGTCTTTCATTGTTGCAAAGTTATTGACATTTAAATACAGTACGTGTAAATCACGAAAACGAGGCTAGTAGGTATAACTGGCTCAAACCCATATACAAAACTCTATATATTGAAATCTCGATAACTTAGTACCATTTTATGCTATCACCCCTAACATTCAGAGTATTGCTAATCTTGGCATACTCTTTAACGTGGTAGCATTCAACTGTTATTTACTACTCTATACTATATTGAAATCTCGATAACTTAGTACCATTCTGACCATTTTATGCTATCACCCCTAACATTCAGAGTATTGATAATCTTGGCATACTCTTTAACGTGGCAGCATTCAACTGTTATTTACTGCTCTCTATACTACTCAAGATTTGCCATTTTGGAATAGGGTGTATGGCCGCGTTGAGAGTTTTATCTCCGAACGAGTTGCCATACAACACATTCACCACGAGAAGAAGCCGTGTAATATTTATTTTAATATATAATTTTCGATGAAATACCAGTATATATTTCTTTCTAAAAAGTTCGTAAGAGATTGAAACTGGTATTTCATTGACAATTATATATTAAACAGAACATTACATGGCTGCTTGGAGATACGGATTGTATCTTCTCGTGTTGATGAAATATCTTCGCTGCATGCGCTCACTCGTAAGATGTTTCATCAACACGAGAAGATAAAATCCGTATCTCCGCGCGGCCATGTAATATCCTCTATGTCATCTCTCTCCATGTAATTTTCTTTTTATATTTCACAACCCGATATTTTATATATGGCTTAGCGAATAATAAAACCCGTGTTCTATATGGCCGTGGTGCTTGAAATTAATAAAAAACAATAATCAATGTTCGCAAGAATATCAAGGCCTCTAAAAGGTTCACTGGGTCGTTTGTATTTTGGAAAGAAGCTTAGGCGACGAGAGATGCAAGGCATTTCTTCAATCAAATAAGTTTCAACACGAAACTGCTTTACGGAAAAGCTTTCCAAAACGTATTTCGAATTCCTTACCTCCACAAAGCTAAATATTTGATTCCAACTGCCGTTCAAAACAGTGATGTTAATTTGATTATTATCAGTGTTCGCTTCTGTCCAATGATGGCGGAAATTTAGTGCTGAACTCAACCGAACAAACTGGCCGGAGCTTTAACCTTTTCGGTCTTCATAATGCAAATGAAAGATGCTAAGATAGATAGTAAAAATCCAGTAAATCAACATTTAGGACAACCTTTGTTAAAAAGAACAACAAGATCGTGATTAAATTGAATTGTGTGGTTTTAGTGTATTCTCGAATAGAAATACTGTTAATGTAACCGGATCTAAAGTAATGTTAAAGTACGAAACACTGTTAATGTTTATTTTAAAAACACACATTTACTAAATCCTTATTTTATACGAACCCATATTTGTATTCAATACAGTACCCCCAAATAATATAATTTTAGATTTGTTCCGCTTCCAGCAGCTGGCAGTTCAATTGTGTTCATCTGCCGCCGGCGTGACGCTAAAAAACAAGAATATCTTTAAAAACCATGGAATAATGTCATTCTCCAAAGTTTCCAATTTGTCATTATGTTTCAAGGCTATCAGTCTAGTGTGCTTTTTGTGAATCAGTCAAAAATAAGAAACGGCGCAAGTAAAGCTGACACCTTGATACATAAATACACTCTTAAAACATACTTATTGCTTTTTAATCTGATAAAGATGAAATCAATTTCTAAATCCGAAATTACTTTTCCTCAATATATCATTTAGTGTGGTAAGAATAAATCCCTCGACTTCAAATCACTTCAAATAATGAACCATTTGCACATTTCCAATTGCACGCTGGGTAATCAGGACAAACATGGCGGCATCTGACAATATTTGTATGAGAATCTGGTGTCAAATGGTTTGCCCAAAATTATATTTTTGAAACATTTAGAATCCCAAAACTAAAGATGTGTAGTAAAACATTTTGCTGATTAATTCTGAGGGCAATAGACATTGAAAATGCTGCAATCTACGGTTTCCTTGTAATCTGATCACGGATTTTAACAACATATAAGTGGGCAATTCAAATCCAAACAGAGTGATTGATAGGATGCTTAAATTCTACATAATATTTTCTACGTATTTTAGATATGGGGTGGTCATGTTACGAAAAAATATAATTTTGAACAAAATATTTGACATTAGATTCTCATACAAACACTCTATGCCCCGATCTGATCCAGCATGCAAATGAGAATGTGAACACCTCTATTCGTTATTGAATTATTTCTATCTGTGTTCTTTAACTGATCAGGAAAATAGCATTTTGAATGAGTTTCTCGCAAAGGATTGTGGCGTAAAATAACATCAGTTTCAACCGGTACCAAACACGAGCGTAATGAATGGCTTAAGAGAAAATGAGGAGTTCAGGAAGGCCTAGCAAACTTTATACTACCGATTTCCTATTGGTACGGAATACCTAGATCTGACCTTTTTCTTCAAGGCAATGAATGGCGTTGTGGTAATTAGCAAGTGATGTACTTCCAACTCCTATGCATCAGGAGTCACCATGCCAGTACTAACAAGATCTGCAAGTAACCCTATAGTATAATTACGCCTTCCGTCATCGGAAATATAAAACTGACTTTTCAGCCCTCATTCTTCAACAGAACGGCTAGGATATGGAATACAATTCCCGACGAACTAAGATGCATACAAGCTTTAAGTTATTTAAGAAGTTACTGCTAGCCTATCAACGCTCAGCCTTAGAACTGTGCCACGACCCTGATGCCCCCCGTGCCGTGCTTAGCAAACTTACTATACCGATTTCCTATCAATTGGCACGAATACCTAGATCAAGGCGACGAATGACCTTGTGGCAATTAGTCTGATAGTGACGTTCTTCCAACTTCTATGGTTCAGGATTCACTCCTGTTCAGTACAAACAAGATCTACAAGTAACGCTCCTAAATCACGCTCTTCCGCCGTCGAAAATGTACCAGAACAGTCACTCAGAAATTCTTCAACACAACGGCTAGGATACATGATACATACTGATATATCTTTATTTATACACGGAATCCCATTTATTTACAAATTATATTAAATGCTCTTCCAGAGAGCTGTGTATCATAAACTTACAATATGTTAACTCTTAAAAACGTTCTGTAAATACTAATTATATTAAAAGCTTAGTACAAAGTTGACGTTCAGAATGTGCTGTGTCACGCAACATAGTGTTCCAAAGAATGACCCCCTTTATTATTATTATTATCATTATTATGGCCATATTTATATAGCGCCATATCACCACAGTCTCATGGCGCTTTACATATTACTGACATATCCCGTCAGTGAATTATTTCGGACTGCTTTACGGAGCTAATAGCTGCCACGCAGTTTACAATGTTGAGTGCGTGGTTAGTGCAATGGCCAGGGAAACTCTTTTTCAGTGCTATAGGAATGAATCAGGTATTGTTTGATTGCCTTAGGTTATGTTGATGGCTGTTTGATGTTAGGGGTAAACAAATCAGAAAGGTATTTTGGTACATTATTTTGAAAAGTCTTATGCATCAAACGTTCCAGTTGGCTGTGTCGTCGCTGTTTCAGATCTTGCAGGCCAGCCAAGAGACAACAATGTCTTTTGATCGTATATCGTAACTCGCACCAGTGATAATTCTAGCCGCTTCTATATTTAAGCTTTTGTAGCTTATCAGATAAGTCTTTTTCCAAGCGGTCCCAATTACTGCACTACAGTAATCAAGGTGAGAGGCAATATAATTATAAACAGTGATTAATAACGATTGTGGGACAAACGGTTTTAGTCTTCTGAGGATTCCAAGTCCCTTCGCAACTTTCTTTGAAATGATATCGATGTGACCTTCTCAAGAGAAAAGTTAATCGATTTCGACGCCAAGGCATTTATAATTCAATTCAATTCAATTCATATTTTTATGAATATTTTCTGGCTATCTGTTTACCGTCTATGCTTATATTTAACTGGTTTGACAATAAGGAGAGTTTATGTCGCGTGCCGGTAGAAATATATTTTGTTTTGGTGACAATGAGTGACAGTTTGTTAGCATTAAGCCAATTCCATATTTTGGCGAGGTCGTGGTTCATTGCAGCACAAGTGATGCTTCATTTTCCGATGCGAAGGCAAGGTTGGTATCATCAGCATACATTCTTACGTTAGATAATAGGTTCAATCATTAATGTATATAAGAAATAACAATGGGCCGAGGATTGAACCGTGTGGAATTTCACATTTGACTGACCGTGCATGGATCTGAGAGGGATCCATTGATTGAAGTGACTTGAGTTCTATTTTTAAGGTAATGAGAACCAAACTGGTCAATAGTGTCAAAAGCCTTGTTTAGGTCAAGGAATAGGATTGCATTTGTAAGCTCGTTATCAATGTTAAGAAACCATTCGTTAGTTGCATCTAGAAGAGCAGTGACGGTCGAATGAGGCGACCGAAAGCCAGATTGAAATCTGTTCAGCAAATACATATCATCGCTCAGCCTTAGAACGGTGCTACAACCATGATGACCCAGTCACGCACTGTGTCAAACGTACACGCAGCCTTGCTTGCCCTTTGTCCCGCTGTTCGTAACATTCACACCGTTGCTCAACTCTTTTTTTATGATTACCTATGGATTATTTTATCTTTATATTTGATTGAAATAAATCGAATTTGATTGAATGTATGACCTTTGTTGGAAATGGCAAGCATTTTCTTTTAATCTATTGTGGTTTGTTTGTACGGAAATTAGCTGTTGACGCTACGATGTTAACCAATGTCGGCCTGTATCCGTAGATAAATATTAAAAGTTGTTGTTGTACTGCATCGTATTGTATGATTTCGCATTATCACCATAACTTTGGTTTTATAATCGTAATCATTAATTAGGTTCAGACAAGCGCAGGGGGAGGGGGTGAGGAGAAAAGGCATGAAAGAGAAAGATATGACATACTATGTGAAAATGTGGTTCACCGGCGAGGACTCACATCGGTCTCCAGCGTTCAAGGCGGACGTGATGACCACTACACCATCGGAGAACCTACGAATTGTATCGGGTGGAATTGCCATACAATTCTCAATAGGTATATCTGAGATAACAAGGTCACTCACTACGCACGACGAATGAGGAGAGAAGGAGGGGGAATGGGGAGAGAGGTAGAGGATGGGAGGGGGGAATGAGGATAGAGGAAGAGCCCTTCCCCCTGCGTTTGCTACACAGGCTAGATTCACATGTATATATTTTGTATATTTTTCATCAAGCTAAAGGGCCCGCAGTCCTGCCCTGTTATATACAAGTTATTATATTTTTTTTATGGTGAAGCTAAGTAAATAAATAACCGGTATATTTTGAAAAAGAAAAACGTCATGCACTAGGTTATGAAACATTGAATTGTCTAATAAATGTTATTTATACTACTTTTAACTAGTACTCTTGGATACTCCTCTTTCGCCATTCTCCTCTCATATTCAACTAGGGATTCAGGACGTTGCTGATGTTCCTGCCTGCTTGCAGGCTCATCTGCATGTCGTGGTTTCGCCTACGGGTTGTGGGATTTGTTGTGTGCCGGCCACAACGGAAGAACCTGCAAGCAGGTTATGTTGCTTTCCTCTTATTCAAAACAAATCATGACTGTTTTTATATGTCAAATAAAGTAATTGTTGATCCAGAAATCCGTAAACGAATTGAGGTAGCCATTTAAAATATATTTTCCGCCACAGGATAAATCAAAACATTATTTATTTTTTGCCTAAGCAAGGCGTTACAATTCTCGTTTGTAAAGTGACCAAATTATAATTGATGCTTTTCATCGTCATGACAACGCGATCGCAAAATTGGTTTGCATTTATAAAATCAAATAATGCATCTTGGTCCTTGTAGAACTACAAAAAAAACACTTATATTATAACCCAAATTTTGAAATATTAGATTATTTCCTAACGGATCTGTGTGCCAATGAATGTACGACAATTTTACAGTATTATACCTATGCGGTCGCCATCTTGGTGTCCCTCTCACAAACATGGCGACCATAAAACGAATTAATTCAGTTCCCATCAAAATCATTGGGTTTCACTTCAAAACTCTTTGAATGCAACTTTTAAAGATTTATTGAGTAAAAAAAAAAAGAAATTGACACACTTACATGGATTTTTATGCCTTCTGGAAAACACACTGGGTCGTTGTGTCATAAAATTCAAAATTTATTTACTCTGGAACAATACATGCACCCCATCAATGTGAAATTTTCTGTGTAGACTTTTATTATCGATGTCTAGAATATATACAAAAAACTTTGTAGGACCTATAGTTTTTAGGTTTTTGATGTCACGTGAAAACCAAGGATTAATTGGATTGCAATTTTAAAATACTTCACTGGCATTTCAAAGTAATGTCATTTACAACGGGTTTGTGCATGACGCCGGATTCACTGTTTTGAGAGAGTATAGGCTGGTTCACCTGACTCGCGACATAAGCCGATAAGCATATAAGAACATACGCAAGCGCAGATTGTACTTTAAGGTTGGATGAATGCTTTGTTCTACTCAAGTATAAAGGGGTTAACTAACCATGAAGTACAATCTGCGCTTGGGTATGTTCTTGTGCTTATGCTTACGTCGCAAGTGTGAACCAGCCTTATACGCGAAAAAATACTATGCAATATTTAGTGTTATCGTATACTGATCCTTGTTTAACAAATATAAAACAGTTTGATTGCAAAATTAGGTACATTAAGTATTTTGCGGTTAACAGAAGTTATAATAAAAAGTAAAATCGGTTTGTTTAACGTTACAATTTCTATCAAAGAAATTTTGTTGTAGAAATAAAATCTCGTGAAGGGTATTTCCTGTTGGCAATAAGCTAATAGACCAGTTTGCGTAGATTTCGTCATTTTGAAAGGGGTGCAAACATGGCGCGAAATAAAGTGTATGTATGGGAATCCGATGCCAAATAATTTCCGTAAAATCGAATTCCTGAAATATTCACTGTCTGCAAACTTAAGATGCCAGGTAAAGGATTAACTGATCTAAATGCGAGGGATGTAGCTGTGCTGGGAAGCGTGCAATCGTGTTTTCAGTTTTCCAAACATTTGTCTGTAAAGTTTCCCGCGGACATTGACTCGTTATTACAGACAAATGTATGGAAAACTGAAAACACGATTGCACGCTTCCCAGCACAGCTACATCCCTAACATTTTGATCAGTTAATCCTTTACCTGGTATCTAAAGTTTACAAACAGTGGATATTTCAGAAATTCGATTTTACGGAAATTACTTGGCATCGGATTTCCATACAAACACCGTGTATTTCGCGCCATGTTTGCACCCCTTTCGAAATGCCGGAATTAACCGCGAACTGGTCTATTCCATTGCTACTGGTTCAGTTCCGAACTAACCAACTGAGTTATTGTTAAAAAATTAAAAACGTTTTTTTTATTTATAATAAACACGCGTGCCTAGAATTAGAAATAGCAATTCGCTGTACTATATAATCAGCTTTGTCTGCGGGATTAAAACTGTAGCTTGGGAGGTCCCCGTAACTTGAAATGAACGAGGAAGGCAGCTGATAGCTGTAACTGGCCAGGTGATATTAAATATCGGCGTTTTTAATCCTATGGCAATCCTACTTTCGATTAGCAAATGCGCTAGTTACTTGAAGCTCTGAATGTTTCTGTCATACTGACAGCTTATTGATATTTTCCAGTAGAACTGAACTGGATTGAAACAAAAACTCCCTTCGAAATCCTCCGTTTGCGTCCGGTATTTGTGATCCCCTTAAGAGCTCTCCATTGTACTGTACAATTTTAATTGTTAAACCATACAGTTCAAGCTCACCATCAAACTAAAACCAGAAATCACTTCTGATCATATCATATTGCCGTCGAATGTTATTTTAAAATAATAGAGTAGATCGAAAACCGATTCGTAGGTGGAAGTTATCCGGTGAGTTAGTGTTTGGACATTAACGCCACCCGGTTAAACTATAAAACATAAGATATATCGACATGAGGAATCCGTCCGTCAAAAGCCTTCGACTAGGTCCAGCATTTCACAATTTTCTCCGTTTAAAAAAAATTCAATGTTTCTTCTTGTCACATTTCCTGTAGTGTTCATGTAGTTAGAGTAGAAGCTGTTCTATCACTGATGCATCTTGCATCATCAGTATCATAATGTGAAACAGTGTTTATAGTGAAACTAGCCATATCCTTGTCAGTATATTTCACTGCTTAGTTCACCATATATGATCATGTTGAGCTAGAAAGACACGTTACAACTAATATACCTCAAGAAAAATAATAAAACAACTTTTCTAAATAAATCAGTCATCTTAGATGACGACTCTTACCTTTAAAAGCGGCAAAAGGCTGCATCGTTTCTTAGTCACGAGCTGCTAGAAGTTCTAAGCCACAAATAAAGTGCTGTGTTTTTTTTATCACTGCTTCTTTCTAGCCGAAAAAGATGAGAACCGAGGGTTATTTTGAACTCTTTCAAAAGCAGTCATGACTAGCCGACCCCGCACAAAAAGCTTCCTTTTAAATCTTGTTTAAATATTAAATAAGCTTCTGGAACAGCGATCGATTATTCCTGCAGTGGTTTTAAATTAAAATAGAACACAACTGCCCGATGTGGTCTCTGTTTTGGAAGTGGTAGCCCTTAACCTACAGGGTATCTTCAGAACTTGGCCAATTGAATCATTTCATAGAGATACATGTAGCTATTTTGTAGTTTAGCATGTCGCATTCGACTTTTTGAAGCCACTTAAATAATCCGGCTGGAAGAAAATATTTTCCTTAAGGAACCAACACTGCTGTCACTTTTTTTCTTTTGTTTCGTTTCTAAGTATTTTGTTGAAAGGGAGAATATGTCACAGTCATCTAGCTGGAAGCCCAGCGTGTTTATACTTATAGCAGGTTTTGGTTTGTTTTTGTTGTGTTTGCTTGCGCACTGGGATATAAATGAAAATATAATTTCCTTATTACACAACAGAAAAACAAAGCAAATGGGATGCAATAACTTGCCCAGTGACATAGAGACGTCGCATCGATAAAGTAAATCTAAATTGAAATGCATAATCTGAACATATTGAATGGTAAAAAAATGTCGCTGAATGAAAAATTGATGCTACAATATTTTGAAAAGTATCATCGCACGTACAGTCAGTGATTACGTCAAGAGGAGCCGTTGGGGTGACAGTGGACCAGTGATATATCGTTCAGATGTTTAGATTCCAATATAATAGTATATCAAAACGCACGTAGCGCTCATAATGAAGGACGGGGGTGTTCTATTTCGTAGAAGTTCACACGATCTTGAGTGGCGTACATTCAAGGTACCGTATAGCGCGGGTGTCTCGTGACTTGTACGCGCGTTGTATTTACTGAGAACTGAATTATAGGAACCTATGTAAATCCGTAAAGCTTATGTCATTACTAATATGTTGGATTTATGTTTTCCAAAAATTTTTGTAAAGTAATTGTAAAGCAACACGGAGCCTACAAATACAAAGTATCCACTGACAATTAATGCAAAATAATTCAAGTTGTCAGCATTCGCGATTGCGTTATCCTGGAGCCGTTTGTTCTCTCGCTCGTGTCTGGTTTCAAGTAAGGGCCAATGGTGAATAAGCTCGGAACCTTCTCGTCGCTTCGCTCCTCGCTGTTTGTGCTTCGCGCCTTAACTAATAGGAAATTACGCTGGGCAGTAATTAGAATATCGAATATGCCAAATGCACACCCTTTGGTTCCTTAATCTTTCGGATACGTTTAATCAAAATCGTTTAATGAACTCAAAGCCACCCGTTACGTCATCAAAAGCTTTATCACCTTCGTACGCCCTCAGTTCCTGGGGCCAATTACGTTTCTATTTTACAACTTGTATTTTATTGCGATCTCTAGTCACATATATTGGAAGCGGAACTATATTTTATCTGGTTTGTCAAAACAAATCTTAGTTTCTGTCCAGGTTTTCTTATTTCTAATCTTTTACGGATTGAATCTTCCCGGCGACATCTCCATCAACGCGTAAAGCTGTAGACTTCTGTCATGCAGAGTAAATTAAAGCAAGTTCATTTTCTATCCACACTGTCAGGAACAGCAATCAAAGACATGATGTAGTATTGTAAACATTGTGAAGTGGCACATTATTAAGGAGTGGAATAACAAGTTCGTCAGTTAAAGTGTGTTACGCTTGTATGATCTATAGATTGATAACAATATAAAAACAATGAATATGATTATTTTTGAATTTTCAGAATATTTTTATGTGATGATCCTTCAGGAACGTTTGGCATAACTCTATATTGACGAATGGAATAACAAGTTCATTATGCGCCCTATAGGCCTACCGATCCCTCAGCTCCAGCTGAAGTGCGTCACGTATACACCTGTTTCAAAAACGTTGTCCCACACAAATGACAAGCGACATACCCAGGCCGAAATGCATTATGGTTGTTAAACGTTTGGTGAATTCGTTTGTTTTTGGAGTCAAAGGTCTAGGCTTTAAGAAGAATACTAATGGTTCCTTTGAATGGATTTTCGAATTGCACCGTATTCCATAATTCCACATAGCTGCCGCCAGTTATAATATCAATCCTTTGTCGCTTGTCACTCGTCGGTGACAACCGCTTTTGAAATAGGTGTATTTTCGACCTTTTTTTAAGTGAAAATGAAAGATAATATATCAGAAAAAGGATCCATGTTATCATGGTATAACGTGTGAAATAAACAAATTCCATACGTTGTAATGAACAGGGATCACGACTAATTATTTGCTTATCATTAAGTATTATTTTTATATGAAACGGTTTCTATAGGGTTCATGACATAATGGCGTCATAATATAGCATCCTCTGCGTGGGAGTGAATCTAGCTGGAAGTGGACCTGGGGATGGCACTGGGGGGTGGCCCAGGGGGTGCCGGGCGAGGCTGTATCGTATGGGCAACTGGTAAATTTGATGATGGCACATTTATAATTGTTCTGGGTCGCATTGTTCCTTAATTAAAGTAAACAAACGATGGTTTTCCCGCCACCTATATATTCGGTATTCTTATTCGTTCATTTCATTGACTACAACACAATAATAATTTATACAGTTAGCCAAATGATCGGTTTGACTCACTTTTATCCCCTAAGCTAGATACAAAAGAAAGTTTCGCAAAGTACAGTTTCGTTTCATTTCGCAAAGTACAGTTTCGTTTCGTTTCGTTTCGCAAAGTACAGTTTCGTTTCGTTTCATTTCGCACAGTACAGTAAGCTAGAACTGAACAGGAAATGAAACATAGAAGATGCTGATTCGATCAACTCGGTCCGGGTTGTGTGATCATGCACTTTCCCACGAAGTCAAGCTGTGAGTCGGTCCATGAAATTTCCACCCTCGCTTTTGTTTTATGAAATTGGTATGTCAGTAGTTTGCCTCGTGAAGCAGTACAATGCAGACGAAGAATTATATGGAAAAATGACACACAGCGAGATAACAGTGCACAAATATATTTTATTAAGTCCGAAGATAACAACTTCTTTAAAATAGCCGAAACAATCATCGGTAAACATTTTCCCGAGAAATTGAAATTCAGAACCGAAAAAGTAGACTCCAAACTTTGAATATTTGATGGAATATCACCGGCAAATAATTTCCACAGAAACAAGCCGAACATAACCAAAGAATAAGACTTCAGTGCAGGAGACAAAATTATCAACAAAATCAATTACAAATCACTCCCTGAGAGTTATGACTGTGCGCGATGCACTACAAGGAATTAAACATTACTTCTCTCGTCAGACAATGGTCACTAGGTTCGTTTAATTATATCCATTTAATTTGAATTCACTGCGTTTTCCTTCAATCTGATTAGTTAGGAAAAATGCGATTACAGATCTAAGTATAATTATGTATGTACTCGCACGGGGTCATTAATATACTGCATGTTTTCAAACTTTTCATCAAATTGCCCGATTGATGTTGCGAAGCGACAAGGGCAATTTGGTGAAAAGTTTGAAAACACAAGTGATTAATTCTTAAAGTGTATATCAGATTAAAATGTTTTATCATTAATATAGATTCTGTATTAAGTGAATTGTTCAATAGTAATAATAATAGTAATAGTAATAGTATGGTAATGTATGACTTTCGTTTCTTTTTCCTTGTGAATGAAACCATTTTCTGATTTTGTCAAAATATTCGGTCAAATCACTAATATAAGCTTCAAATATAACATAGATATTTACAAAAGGTCATTTATCTCTACCAGCATGATTTTATATATGTCTTTAATATTCTAAAAATTGGAGGGACCACAGACGAAATGATAAACAACCGGATCTCCTAGGGTGTAGGGATCTGATCAACAATACCTTATGGCAACGGATAGTCCAGGCTACGATCGAGGATCCAAGGATCCATAGACCGTGCTTTGCGAGGAGTTCAATAAGATTAATAGAAATGGCAAAGACAGTCAACTCATAACTGTAAAAAAATTATATTTAGAACGTTTCGGCCATTCAGCCTTCTTCAACTAAAAACAAATGGAAAATGCGTGGTCTATTTATATATATATATAAATAGACAAGAAAGGAAAGGCTGATTTAACGGCAGAGGTTCGTAAAGATTCTAGTTTATTAGATACATTGTAAGCCTCTTTACCCGAAGAAGATATATTGGAAGAAAAACTCTCTATCGTTGAATCAGCCTTTCCTTTCTTGTCTCTTTAATATTCATTCGATAAAATACCTTCGATATAATATCAAATTCACAATAATAATATCAATAAGATAAAGCAGTATATAATAATTTATAAAATATCAAAAGTAAAAATATCTAGATAGCGAAGTTGTACTTAAAAACTAATCTATTATAAAAGCTATGTTTAAAACGATTGGTGTAAACTCAAGGCCATTGGCTTTGCTTCTTTCTAAGTCTACGAGACGATTCTTTCACGACAGGCCAAGAGTTAGTAAAAACAGTAGGAAGGGCCGGTCGAGGTTGGAACTCCAGTGGAGGCACACTTTTTCTTTCTATGTCGACGTTCTTTGCTTCTTCACTCCTTACTTGTAGTTTATCAGTATATAAGTAGTTAGTGGTTCATGAATATGATGATTTTAAAGAAATATTGATCACTATATAGAGTTGGAAATCTGATCAAGAACTAGTGCGTTTGGAACTGGTGATTCATTCAGATGCATCCATCCTGACGAAGCTTCGAACAAGAGTTTGAGCGGGTTTCAAGACTCCGATGCGTGTGACCAAATACAGTCCCCCCATTGGATGAATATCTCATGAATTATTCATGAATGCGAGAAGAAGATTTCCAAAAACAGTTTCTCTACATTTTAATTAAATGCAAAAGATTTTAACCGCCTGACTACTGCTGTGTCTTCTTTGTAAATTTTAAGAGATTCCAGGTTTTCTCATAGAATTCAAGAAATCAGTGCCGTTTTAGCGGCTATTTTAACTTTCTTATAAATTCGGCTTAATATGCTCCTGAATGAAACGCCGCATCTGCTTTTAAAAGTATTGGCTCAAAGTATTGAACAAGTTTAATGGCGAGGAAAGGCTATACATTGAAATTTCTATTTATATCTTCGAATCAGTTTCTTACGGTCAGTATTTACTCATGCCAACGTGTCTACTTCTACTTTCTTTTCTTTTCGAGTTTCGTAGCTAAACTTTACTATTTTGATTATTAGTTCGCTTTCCATGATCGATTGGAGATGTTATTTGCATGGCAACTAGTTATACATAAACACTTTCCAGTGTTTTCATCTAGCCTTACTGATATATTTGTCTTGATTTTTTGCAGTTTATTTTTGAAGCACCATTCTCTTAACGGCTTGTCTTCGAATATTATGTATATTTGAAAGGTAGATATTTTAACTGCTATTTTCAGTAAATAACTGAATAAATAACTAGCAAGAAGCTATTCAGTTCTCAGTCGTATTGAAATTATCCCCACAAAGAGTGCAGAGGAACAGAACAGGGAGGAGGGAGAATTGGTAAATAAAATCAGGGAGGAGGGTGAAATGTCCAGAAAAACTAGGGAGGAGGACGAATTTAGCATACAGGGAGGAGGAAGAAAATGGGATCTACATACATGCTGCTCTAGGGAACAATTTTAAAACTCACTAGGGATGAGGGAGAAATGTCGGTAAAAAATAGGGAGGAGGGAGATTTCACTACCCGTTCCTCTCCACTCCACAAACTCAACTCAAGTTGGCTAGGTAGAATCACTGAACAACGATGTACCTGTTTAAATCTAAAGGCGAGACCAGATTCGTCATTACCCACAGAAGTCATGATCAACTAATACAAAGTCTTCTAGTTATACATTCAAACTGCACAGCTTCAGTTGACGGGTGTCAATTGCAACAATTATTTTGTTACCAATAAGGCGGCAGGCAGGCAACTTTAATTGAATCACAAATAGGCTTTTTTTCCAAAAGTCGTGGTCATTTAATTCTTTATGTATTTTCCCTTTTTATTACGTGATATAATTAAGGGTTAGAGACTGATGTGAGTGCTTTATCGGCAAATACAGGCACGCCAAAGGCCGAATGCAGTATGAAGAAATTTTGAGTTCATCGTACAGTCATCAAGTGACTGTATTTGCTGATAAAGCACAAACATAACGTCTCTAACCCTTTAAATATTCAAACTGAGTGTGAAAAGAAACCCTAAATCTCGTTTTATGGCTATTATTTATATCTTTTTGCTCCAAAATCCAGTAAGCAATGCCTCGCTTGCCTCGCTTTTAATGGCCAACATGGCTGTCAAGAATTAGAGTGAATGACGTAATTAATTTACACTTGGCGCGCCTAGTGTAAAATTATTATTCCAAAGGGAGTGTAAATTCATTATTAAAGCGAATGTATATTATTGATAAATAACTGCTATAGGTATTAAATAAGTGGTTACATGTATATCAAAATGTGAAATGCAACCAATATTTATTGATTTATATAACCACGCCATCGAAATGTTTTTTTGTAAATCACGTATTCAGAGCGCTCTAAAAAGTGGTTATTTATTGAATAACCGAATTAGTAAAAGTGGCTATTTATATATAACCACTTTAGCGAACCCCATTAGAATGGTTATTTATAAATAACCACGCCATCGAAATGTTTTTTGTAAATCACGTATTTACACCGAATCAAATTTAGAACGCGTCGCCGGACTTAAAATCCATCGCTTTTTTAACTGTTATTGGAAGGAAATATGTGAAAAGAAACCCTAAATCTCGTTTTATGGCTATAATGTGTATCTTTTTGCTCCAACATCCAGTAAGCGATGCCTCGCTTGTCTCGCTTTTAATCCAACATGGCGGTCAAGAATCAGAGCGAATGACGTAATTAATTTACACTTGGCGCGCCGAGTGTAAAAATATTATTCCAAAGGGAGTGTAAATTCATTATTTAAGCGAATGTATATTATTTATAAATAACTGCTATAGGTATTAGATAATTAAGTGGCTACATGTATATCAAAATGTGAAATGCAACCAATATTTATTGATTTATAAATAACCACGCCATCGAAATGTTTTTTTGTAAATCACGTATTTAGAGCGTTATTTATATTTATATATAACCACTTTAGCGAACCCCATTGGAATGGTTATTTATAAATAACCAAAGTCACGTTTCTTCTTTATTTATAAATAAATGCGTTAGACAGCGAAGACGTTCTCCATTTATTTGTAAATAATGTAAAAATCTACTAAATTTTATCTAAATAATATTTTTACAAACGGCGCCCCATACTTTCATTCGAAAATGACTAACCTGCAGATTCCAGTGAATCAGTGAAATCTTGAGACCGGCCTCCATCACCATGTGTTCGGCTCCGATGCAACCATTTTGAAAATCAAAAATCCTTGGTTTTCAAACCATCCACTGAAATCTCGCTTCATTTTCTCCTCTTATTGCGGACAGAGTAAGTGTAGTGTTCACTGATTAGAATTGTCCGTCCACGTGACTATTCCTTAGATGACAATTCCTAATATGTACACTTACTCCTTATATGGAGTATGACGAGTCTCGTGGCCGGAGGCTAGTTAGTTCGGAGCGGCCATTGTCAAAGAATAAAGTCTGTGAATCTACTGGAGCGTTGTTCATCTTTCTCACGATACTAAACTGGCGACGAGGAATAAAAGTACACCTATTCCTGTGTTTGATCAAGGGAGTGACATTGAAACATACCCAGAAAAGTTGGAGTGCTATGTGGATTTGATGGAAACAACAAACGAAACAACAAACTCTACGTGATCTGGTGGCACCGGACTTGCCTAAAAGTTTAGGATTCGATGTATACTAACCCAGAAATTAGTAGCACACTATGGAATTACTAGAAATGTGAGAATGGAACTCACAAAATTTCGCTCTATAGTCAGAAAGGAGAACGAAACTGAAGTAAGAAGTTTGAAGTAAGAATCAGGAATGGCGTGAGACATTGCGGTTTCGCTGGAACCGTACTCAACGATAATTTAGTCGAGTAGTTTATCGTTGGTATTAATCACAAAGGCATAGCAAAGAAACTAATGGAAAAGGAGGGAACACTGACATTACAACAGGCAGTGACAATAGCGAACACATTTCTTCTGCTGGATATTAGCGGTAGTTCTGGTGGAGCAGTTGCTAATGCTGCTAGTAATGCAACAGTTGCCAGGATTACAACTCCACTAGTGAAATGTTTCCGGTGTGGACGTACCGGTCACAAATCAAACGAGAAGGATAAATGTAAAGCTATTGACCAGACATGTAGATTTTGCGGTGAGATTGGACATTTTGCAGGAGCAAAATATTGCAAGAAAGACAAACAATCTACAGTTACGCAGTCTACACATCCGAAGAGGAAGTTCCACAAGAAGAATACTCATACAGGAAACCAAAATCAGATTGGACAATCGAATGAGTCTGATGGACAGTCACAATCTACTGATGATGCAGCCGCTGCAGTGACTTATCTGTTCGCAGTGGGAGAGGTTGGCAACATCGACGAGACTCCGAGATGTAATGCTGAACTACAGGGTAAGACTGTATCGTTCCTAATTGACTCGGGAGCTGTAGTCAACATAGTCTCTGCGAGTGTGTATATGACCAAATCAAGGACAAAGTTGTGCTTGAACAAGCCAGCAAGAAACTGTATGCATTTGGCCAGACTTAACCACTCAAGATGAAAGGTCAATTCATGACAGAGATAACTGTGAACAGTAAGAAAGCTCAGGCTGTATTTTTTGTGTATGATGGTGATTCCATCACTAGTAAATAAAATCTGATGTACGCTAGCACAGCTAGAGTGTTAGAGTTGTTACATGTACAGGTTGTTACTAATGAACAGTGTAATACTGATTTAGAATCTGCAGTTAAGTCTAGTTACCCAGGGTGTTTCACAGGGGTGGGCAAATTAAAGGGATGTATGATTAAGCTTCATATTGATTCCCAGTGTGAGTCAGTTGCTCAGCCGATGAGACGGTTGCCATTTGGGTATAGGGATAAGGTTGCGGATTTGGTAGATCGGTTGGTAGCTGAGGACATAGTTGAGCCTGTGCAGGGTGTTGGGTCTCGGTGAGTTAGTCCTCTTGTCATTGTCTCAAAGGACGATGGGGATATACGAATGTGCGTCGACATGAGACAGGCTAACAGAGCAATCATTCTTGAAAGATACCAATCCCAACTGTCCAAGAGATGTTGGCTGAGTTGAATGGATCCACAGTGGTTTCTAAGCTACTGATTTAAAACAGGGAATTTTTCAATGCGAATCACAACCCGAATCTAGGGACATAACAACATTTGTGTCACATCTGGGACTATTTCGTATGAAGAGGCTCAGCATGGGAGTGTCAAGTGCTCCAGAGTGCTTTCAGTATACAATTCAGAAAGTTTTGAATGGCTTATCAGGGGTTCTAAACATGGCAGATAATATTGTAGTATTTGGCCGAGATCACACAGAGCATATAGGGATAGATTAATGAAAGTCATGCAGAGGCTATCTGATTGTGGCCTAACTCTCAGTCCAGCTAAGTGTAGGTTTGGCTTGTCAACAATCAAATTCCTGGGCCATGTCATATCTGCAGACGGGGTCACAGCTGATCCAGATAAGGTCAAGTCCATAGTCTGTGCTAGCTAGGTACCAACAAATGTCTCAGAGTTAAGAGGATTCTTAGGCTTAGTACAGTATGTAGGGCGCTATGTGCCAGATCTAGCTACAGTAGCTGCACCTTTAAGGGAGTTGACCAGGAAGTCTGTTGAGTTCTGTTGGACACCGGTACAGGAGAAGAGCTTCAAGACCATTCAGAAACTCATGAGTTCATGTGAAACGCTAGCATACTTCGACAGAAATGCACCTGTCCAATTACTGTGGTTGCTGATGCTAGCCCTGTTGGTCTAGGTGCTGTCTTGTTACAGAAGCAGAATGGAGGCAACAAAGTGATCGCATTTGTCCGATGTGGAACGTCGTTACTCTCAAACGGAAAGAGAAGCCCTAGCCTTGGTATGGTCATGCGAACATATCAGCATGTACTTATTAGGCACAAGATTTCGTCTTGTCACAGATCACAAGCCTCTTACCCATATCTTTAGCAATGCGAAGTCTAAGCCAACTCCAAGGTTGGAGAGATGGAGTTTAAGATTACAACCGTTCAATTTTGAGATTGTCCACGAACCAGGATCATCTAACATAGCAGATCCTATGTCAAGGTTGTGTACTGGTGGTGATTCATCCGACATTGTCGATGACACATGTACTTACGTTTCAATGATAGGTGAAGACTCCATACCACAGGGGTGAAATTCAGGTGAGTTCTGATTCTTGTGCAGAGATACAGATCATAAGAGATGCTGTTAGGACAGGGAATTGGAACAAGTGTTCGGTGAGTATCAAGGCAGTCAAGGACGAACTTAGTGAATGTCAGGGTGTGGTATTGCGTGGTAATCGCATTCTGATACCTCAGTATTTGCGAAGCAAGGTTCTCGAGTTGGCTCACGAAGGGCACCAGGGTATAGTTAAGTGTAAACAAAGGCTACGAACGAAAGTATGGTGGGCAGGCACGGACAGAGATGTTGAATCATTGTGTAGAACATGTGAATCTTGCCAGTTAGTCTCGAGTTGTGACCCACCCACTCCTCTAGTTACAACCACAATGCCGGATGGTCCATGGCAGTTTTGCAGCACAGATTTGTTAGGACCGTTACCTGATGGGAGATCTGTGATTGTGGTCATAGATTACTACTGTATAGCCGATATTTCGAGACCGGTCTACTCAAGTGCACTAAAGCTGAGAAAATTGTAGAGTTTCTAGACACGATATTCTCTCGGTTCTGTTATCTGGAGGTTTTAAGGACTGACAATGGTCCGCAATTTGTGTCTGGAGAATTTCAGTCGTTTCTGAAGACTAATGGTATCAAGTGGCTATCTACTACACCTCTTTGGCCTCGGGCCAATGGTTTGGTTGAAAGAGCCAACAGGTCCATTTTGAAAGTTTTGAAGATCGCTACTCTAGACTAGAAAGCAGATCTGCAATCTGAGTTTAGGAAGTTCTTGGTGGCATACCGTTCCACTCCTAATTCTGGGACAGGGTTTACACCATTTTCGTTGATGTTTGGGATAGAGATGAGGACGAAAATGCCACAGATGGACTTGTCAGTTGAGGGACTTCAGGTTGCTAGAGAGAATGATGCAAGGTACAAAGTCAAATTGAAAGAGTATGCAGATCGTAACTCTGAAGAGAGCAAGTTAAAGGTAGGAGACACAGTAGTGATGAAGAATGAGCAAAGAACTAAGCTGGATCCAAACTTTAAGCCACAGTGGTTGAGGGTAACAGGCCTTAGTGGATCGGATATTGTGTGGCTCCGTGGTAAGGCGGAACGTCCAATGTGCAAAGAGGTTACAGACCCCAGTAGAGGTAGAATCGTCTCAGGTAAGTGTCCCTGCGGCTTCTGAGGTTGGAGACGGATCGGAGGATGTGACTTTGTCGGATCCAACTCCTGAGCCCACTCCACGTGGTAGCAGTCGTCCGCGTCAGATTCCGGCAAAGTTAAGCGACTATCATCTGTACTGATTGGAGCTAGCTCATGGGTGAGCAACTGAGTTGTATTATTGTCATTATCGTTATTATTCAGTTTAAGTAATTATGATTCTGTTAGAGGATCTATGGACATTGTTTAATTTGTATTATGACATAGTTGGTTTACTATGTGTTGTTGGAGGGATGTAGTGTTCACTGATTAGAATTGTCCGTCCACGTCACTATTCCTTAGATGACCGGAACCGGCTAGTTAGTTCGGAGCGGCCACTGTGAAAGAATAAAGTAATACTATGTGAATCTACTGGAGCGTTGTTCATCTTTCTCACGATACTAAAGTAAGGTCTCGGAAATAAAAGCCATTTCTTCAATAAGACTACTAGTAAGAGTGTTGTAGAAACTTTTTTTCACTGTCACACATGTTGACTTGTTCAAGTTGTCGTACTTCCAGCGCTTGCAAATCAGCCATTTCCAGCGATCGATTATGCCGTTACGTTTCTAGTAATTGTCTACATTTTCACTGTTAAATTTACGATTGGAATGAGATTTTTCAAGCCGTACAAACACGTAACTAAGCGAAGGGCTAGCTCACATGCTCACATGTATCAGATCTCCCTTCCCGTAGGTAAGAGAGGATCTGGGTGGAGTGCTTTGTCCTCCTATAATGCACGCTCATAAGCCAATCACATGCTTGTTTTTTGTACAATCCACGAAAATTGAATATTAATTATATTTAATATTCAAATTTCGTGCATTGTACAAAATCCAAGCAGGTGCATTGCTGCATTATACATTAAACATTTGCATAATCGATCGTTGGAAATGGATGATTTGCAAGCGCTGGAAGTACAACAACTGACTCTACCAAAGGCAACATGTGCCCGAGTGAACAAAAGCTTCTACAACACTAGTAGTCTTGCTGAAGAAATTGATTTTATTTCCGAGGCCTTACTCTGTCAATAAGAGGAGAAAACGAAGCGAGAATTCAGCGGATGGCTCGAAAACCCAGCATTTTTATTCCGGCGGAAAATGTTTGCATCAGAGCCGAGCACACGGAGGCCGGTTTCAAGATTTCAATTCACTGGAATCTGCAGGTTAGTCATTTTCGAATGAAAGAAACTATTAAAGAAAGTAGACTATATAGGAGTTAAGCCGGCTAAATACTTAATATTTGAATACATGGCTCTATTAATGCGTAAAGTCGGCCATATTCTTGGTGGCGTTCTACTTATTAATAATCAAAGTAAGACACTTCTTGGCCTCGCAAAGTCTATTCTAACGCCCCAGTACTCCACTCGGGAAGTGTTTCACCTTCTTCCTGGAAAAAGGGAAAAGTTTTCCGCCGGCTTATCGAAGAAGTGCTAGCAGCCCCAAAAGTCTCCGTTAAGATACTTCAATGGCTGGTTGGGAAGTGTGTTTTATTCTCATTAGCTGTGCCAGCGACAATATTGTTTACGAGAGAAATGAATGCGGCCATTTCAAGAGGTCAGAAAACGTTTAAGCCGATCCTGATGCGTGGGACACTAAAAGGGGAGGTTTTCCACTGGCTGTTTTTGAAAACATGGGATGACCCACGGGAGGGATGGATGCCATATCAGGGTGATGATAACAACTATGATAGCTTTCGACGCATCAGGATCAGGTTGGAGTAGGACCATAATCTCCTCTATAACGAAGGTGTCAGACTACTCGACAGGAAACGAACAGCACTGGAATATCTGTGTAAAGGAAGCTACGGCCCTAGAGAGAGTCTGGTTTTCTTTTCAGGACGAACTTACGAATGCTCGAGTAGACGCCTTGGTAGATAATCAGGCGGTTGTCCATGCCTGGAACAACCAGGGTGAACGAAGTGGGGCATTGTATGATGTGATGAAGATATTATTTTTAGCACGGCCAAACTTAACTTATCCCTTCATCTTTAATATATTCCAACGCACGAAAACCCGGCGGACACATGCACCCTCACGCCGACTGTATTTTCATAAGTATATTAATAAAGTTTTTGTCCTTTTCTCGAAGAAATAATTAGCTTGTCATGCAAAGCTACTCTTAAATTCGAGATTAAATAAAGTTTATGTATGTATGCAATTATAGAATTCCTTATTTGTTAATCATAACAAGTAATTCTGGCCCAGTTTATGGCCACAATGGCCGGAAACCGAATCAAAGCTGTAGGCAATCAGGCCGGTGGCCTATAGTCAAGAACATAGCGGCTACTCGGGGGGCGTGAGATCCAAACCCGTTTAATTTATATATCTTTTGTCCTCTTTTACTCTTTTTTAATTATACCAAATGTATGTACTTCAGTACCTATTCCATTATATTTGTGACAAACTCAATAAATTCTAATTCAAATATTCTTCTTCAAAAGTCGTGATCTTTTCAATCATTTTTATGTCACTGATTTTTGCTTTACGAGGAAACTTAAGAAATCAAACCATGAATGCTTCTAGGTTTTCGCAAATTAGTTCAGTTCACCTGTTTTACAACTGTCGTAGTCAAAACTACTGCATTAGTATTTCTTTAATTTAAGATTTTGAGAGAACCATGGTTCAATTCCAGCAGTATTACACTAAACTCCTAATTACTATCAGTAACACAGCCCATGCAGCCAGGCCTCTCAACTGTTCCTCAAGCTGTGTAAGCGTCGTTTCATTTTGGATATTGGAAACAGAGGGCACGTACACATTGCGAAATTAAAGGTTCTCTTTGTGGAAATTTAGCTCACCTATAATTTGGCCAGAGGCGGCCCTTTGCTTCGAATTCGCTCTTCGGCTCTTCTCTGGTTTAATCCGGATTCTCATAGGGTAGCGTTATCTTGGCAACCACAGTCAAAGCAAGCATTACTCCAAGATTCAGTAAAACCAGTTTCGCGCCATGATGTCTGGAAAGAAAACTATAATTACAATTAATAACATTGCATTCCGTATAGGCTCTTTTTTCTTTGCCCTAACTACTAAACTAAAAAAAGATTTTGAATCAGATAATTGTGATTGGGCCAAATTATGGAGTACGTTTTCGATTTAAAAAAGCGATATAGTATACAATGTAGACTGTCTATAAATGCAACCTTGGATATAAAGCAAGGAAACATTAAACTGAAAGAGAAATATATACAAATTATCACATCCGTTCTTCGTGTTCAATGAATCGCTTAGTGTTTATCGAGATGGCGTAAATTTTGAAGAAGGAAATGTGAGTAAAATACGATATTGATTCGTTGAATTATTTCCTTTTCCTTCTCCCGGTTACTGATGCGATCCGGGTGACCCATCTGAGATCCACCAGGGCTCGAGATTTAATACCTTTTGAAATTCAGTTTTAATTTTCTTCGAGATTCGTGGGCAGAGAGACCCCGTTAGACAAACTTGGATGGGACAATTTATCACTTACCTGACGTAGAAGGCAAAAGGCCGTCTTGATGTATAGAACCATTAACGGTCTTATTCCAGCTTACCTGAAATACCTGTTCTTGGATTATGACACACGCTATGGTTTAAGAAACTCTGAAAAGAAGCTAAAGCTTCCAAATCCTAGGACAGATTATCTAAAGCGTATAGTTTCTGTTACGATGGTGTCGTTCTATGGAACAAATTACCTGAGCACCTTAGAATGGCTAACTCTCTAGGAGCCTTCAAGAAAAAGCTGAAGGGCACTCCTTAAGCAGTGAGCTCCCACACGGCAATTATGTAAAACAGTATTTTTACACAATTTGTATAAAGTTTTTATTATTACTGATGATTTTCCGTGTCTAAATAAAGTATGTATGTCTCCATATATAATGCCAAAGTTCATTTTATTTTGCACTATTTTTTTTATAAAGATAATTACACAAGAAAATAATTGTAGAAAGAAAGAGAGAGATACGGTAATAATAAAATAGTTATGAATTTCAAGAATGTGCAAAGAGGTCAAAGGAGCCATAGGCTTTCTAGTTGACCCATATCACAAGAAAAATAAATGAGGATATTTGGAGCACAGAAAATACATAAATATATATTGTACAAGTTTGCTTGAGTAGTAAGGGGCTGGAATTAATATTAACAGGAAGAAGAATGTATTTACAATATTGATACATAATTATATGAAAACGTTGACAATATATTTATATATCATGATGCAAAGAATAAAGATGGTATGAATATATTAATTCGATCTTAGTTATTATTCTATATTTACAATTTTATACAATAATTTAGGCCTGGTTTTCAAGTAAAAATAATTTGTATTGTTTTTTAAAACTATTGTGTGGGAGGGATTTTATTTATAACGGTATTTTTTCCCATAATCGTGATGCAAGAGATTTAAATCTCGATAGACCATAATTAGTTCTGGAAGCTGCATGGTCTGTATAAGTTTTGGTTGGTAGCATATCTAGTATTATAATTATGAATATCAGTTGTAGAGGGGACTAAGGCGAAAAAAGCAGATGGTACACCTGTTTTAACATATTTAATTTTGTGAACAAGAGTAGAGATTTTCAGATTAAGGGCATTGTCAAGTTTTAGAATTTGCAAATTTGCTAGCAAAGAAGATGCAGCGAACACATTTATGTTGCTTTGTTTTAATTTTACTTAGTCTAGTCGTAACAGCAGTACCCCTCAGTAGTACAACCTCCCCTTGGTAAAGGTCTCTCAAAACAGATCTGCAAGAATAATTACATATATGAGTAACGAAATTCCCCACCAAGAAGCTTTGAACGCTTTAGGCTGGGAAACTCTTGAAATTCAAAGAAACAAAATATAGGCCAAACACATGTTTAAAGTTATTACTTAACGACATGGCCCTTTGCAGATCTTTTCACTAAAAAGCATGATGTTACCAAATATAATTTAAGGGGTTCCACTACCTCGCTACAGTTACCTCTAGTTTTTCATATACTGGGGCAAAAGTATGGAATTCTCTTCCAGAAAAAAATACGCAAATGCGAGTCATTCCCCTCATTCAAGTCTAAAATTGCCACTGACATCTTTCCTACTCCTTAACTTAACTTAAATTTTTAATTAACTTGATACATACTTACATTTATAATAGGTATATCTTTAGACAATAAATAGCAAAATATTATTTTATAGTACACTAAGGTTTATATTTTCTTAAATATTGTAATTTTTATCAACACGCCCCTTGTGGAAATCAGCAATAGTCGGGGCAAGCGTGTTTAAATAAAGTTGTACCAGGAGCCCATAATAATGGGCTCCTGGTTGTACCTACCTAATTTTCTCTGAAAATGTTAAAGGTCGGGCAAAAAATTGCAAACTTAAGTTGAAAATGTTAGCATTATTCGGTAGACGTCATTTAATTAATTCAACTTTGCAACAATTTTAATAAAAACTTACAATTTTTTCCTTTTTCCTTTACTAACAGCTCATAAACTGTGTATATTATCTAAAAATCGATGTTGTTGTGATAGAAAGGTGCCATGGAGAATAATGCATTGATGAGATGACGTCGACCGAGGTATCGACCCAGGCTTTTACTTACGCGGTCATGGGTCAGGAAAGGTCACGTTTCCACGATTTCAAACAAGCGTAGAAGATAGAGTATTCTCTGTAAACCAAACATTTCTTCGCAGGAGTACTCAAAACTTTTCTGAGATTCGTAGCTATGAAAATTGCAGGAAGGCTCATATGCACTTTAAGTAAACGGGCGAACAAATCTTGGGGGACTCAGTTCAAGTAAGGCATAACTAGCCTGCGAATAAAGCCGTCACAATCAAACCGCGTACGCCCCCCGAGAGAAACGTCTGCGATTCGAGGTCAAAAATTCCATACTGATGACATAGCGCGGCCAGGATCTGTTCACGTTATTTGATTGGCTAGTATGCATAATTATCATATGAGCCAATCAAATGACGCGACCAGATCCTGGCCGCACAACGTCATCAGTATGGAATTTTTGCCCTCGAATCGCAGACGTCTCTCTCGGGGGACGAGTTTTGATTGTGGCTCCCGATGTGAGACGGCTGTATTCACAGGCTAGGCAATAACTGGTATTCAGGAGTTTCTTTGCTTTTTGGAGTTTTGAGCCCTCTGGTAGCACTACCAGAAATCACGGACATTTTGCGACCGCGATTAAGCTGAACAGCGGAGTTAACACAAGGGCACAGAGCATGCGCACTATACCAAAAATAACAAAGATGGCGTCGTGTGGCACTCGACCACAGGGAACTCAATCAGCTCAATCCCTCGTTTTATTATATTAGAGCCTGCGTTTGATCTAAACAGCGGTAATACCTTTGAATAGTAAGCCGTCGGTGGAGTGGAGAATGGCGGACAACACGCCTTCGTCTCCTGTAGGTTTTGATCTGAAAACGTGGGTTCTCTGGCAGACTGTTCGGAACTGTAATGGCGGCTTCTTGTAGCCAAAAGTTAGCACTTTTCGGAGCAGTTTTGACCGAACCAAACTACGATAAACAGCCTTCAACAATGGCGATAGCAAGGCTTGATTATCGGTGGAAGCAAATTAGAAGACCGGGATTTGGCCTTCGTTGTTGGTTAGCTATAGCGAGTACTATGGAAGTTTGGGATGTACTCCTCGGAAATGTACAAGGAATGTATGGCAGCCTGTGGTGATTTTTGGCAAAAATACGCATTTGTTTTGACCCAAGGAAACGTGACTGGACATCATCAAATTTTTAAACTAATAGTTTAATGGGTTTCTATGAGCCCTGAGTTTGAAACGAGAAGACCGGAAAAGTGAAAGATTTCCTAGCCGGTAAGGCTATAAAACATTTTATGTTTGTTCCAAAATATTTCTTTGTAAGTGTTGGCCATTTTTAAATGCCCTGCAAAAGCTATGCATAATGAGCTATTCGCCATTTTGTCCGTGATTTCTGGTAATGCTCTGGCTTTCGTGAGATATCGAGTTGAACACGAGAAGATAAATTCCATATCTCCATCGTGCACCCATGTATTATTCTCTATTTATTTTCACAACCTTTATAGGGATGCTTTTTGCTTGCTGTATTGCTTGTATACTTTTGTATAGCTGTATAGTTTAATTTCTTAAAAACACCAATAGGGTGAATTTACGGAGTTTTGAATCAATATGAAATGACGTAAAAATCCAAGTACATGTCAGCCGTGCTAATAATAATAATAATAATAATAATAATGTTTATACAGGGTGCACCATTCACCGAAGTGTTTTACAAGGTGGCCCTGTGCTCGTGCCAATTTCATTTTTTAAACTTGATTTATCTAAAGTGCTGGAAGTGTTGTGTTTAAACTTGATTTATCTAAAGTGCTGGAAGTGTTGTGAAACCAGAAGTACATAACCAGAAGTGTCCATCTGGTATTGGGGTAGCGGCCCATCAGTTTACAGAGTAGTCTATTTTTAGAAATGCTAATCTCAAATTTCGCGGGAAAAATCAATGGCGGACATTGGGTCAGATGCGAGAGTCATGGCTCCGGGGGGGCACTCATGTACACGACGTAAATGAGATGTGCGGCGGTACCGGATAAAGGTTTGAGCCCAATTTGGCAAACTAAGTCTTGTTTTTGGAGCAAATCAACTATCAATTCGGGTTGATTTTCATAAATTTCATTGGAAATTCTGGTTAATAAAAACACCTTCATTACATTTTATTTTGCAAACTGGGTCGGGCTCTGAAGACGATACCTCCCATACCTCCCCTTTATTATGCAAGTAGTGTCCCCCGGTTTGAAGCTCAGTACATACAGTTCGCCAAAGCGGTGCTACAAACTACAAAGCTAAGTACGGTGGCAAATGTCGGGCTTTTGACGACTAAAATTGAAGATATTGGAATTGTAATGAAACGAAATGTATAGACTGATCATCTGTGCCTCTGCTAATGGATCTTGGGGTGATTTGAGAAAGTTAAAAGTGATTTTCAAGTCTTCAAGTGTTGCCGACTAGCGACGCCGAGTATAAAAGTTTGAATTATGACAATGAATGAAAACGGAACCGAAAATTCACATTCATCTGGCCAGGAACAACTGACATTATACAAGGACAAAATTAAATCAAAGTAAGCCAAGTTTACTTTTAATTTTATATTTAATTGTTTTGTTTTTAATCCATTGAAATCGGCCTTGGAAACTCGGTCGCATATGACCCGTTGCCGTGAGGCATTTGATTCAAATCTTCTAATAATCTTATTGACTGGTTGTCTGAAGAAAAAAACCTTGTTTGTACTAATGTTAAGAACTGGAATTTCATTTCCAGCTGTGATAGTTGCGTTCAGCTTTCTAGTTTTCGATTGTAAAGTTTATTCTTGGAGATGTACAACAGTGTCTTTAATAAAACAGCAAAGTGACAACTGTTTCATTGTTTGATTGTGCTTGATGAACTGCCTGAAATCAAACTTCGCTTTTCGCTAGTGTTAAGGTGGCCCGCGGCTATTTATTTTGGCAACGGGCGTCTTTTTAAATCGCGTTTTTGAATAGCTAAACATTATCCGATTTCTGAGATTTTTTGAAGTTTTATTAAAGAATCATCGAATTTTATAAAAAGTACAATTAGAAAGTGATTAACAAAGAATTGCTGAAGATACAAGCGATTTTCGAAAACGTTGATTTTTAGGAAAGAGCGTATATTTCAAAACCCAAAAGATGGATTTGTTCCATTTTACTTTCCACGAGTGCCC
Organism: Actinernus sp. WN-2022; assembly: GCA_030867875.1. Lineage (NCBI taxonomy): Eukaryota > Metazoa > Cnidaria > Anthozoa > Actiniaria > Actinernidae > Actinernus > Actinernus sp. WN-2022. The sequence continues at coordinate 81,428,372 of JAOWCC010001589.1, forward strand.
AACATCCAAGGTCTGTGACAGGCAAGTTTCAGGTTAATCGGCACCATACAAGTTTCTCAGCAAACGGCTGATCAATTTTAACCTTAAAATGTTATGCTCGTGCATCTGGTTCAACTGCCGGAGAAATATTACAGTAATATATAAATGGTACATACCATATGGAAGTTCAATACCACTTGAAACTTCTGTGCCAAAGGCAAGAAGATCGGAAAACTGCAACTAACGTTATGCGGCGAACGAAGTAAGATAGGTTATTGCTGAATATTTGCGAAAATCGAGAAATTTGTATTCTTTCGGCGTCAAAAAAATTCACTCATTTGTTTTTCTTAAGTTCCTAACATGACTTACAGTAGCATATTTTAAAGTAACTTACCGAGTTTCAGCGCGCTTTGACCATACGCTTTTGAGAAATAAAGGCCGTAAACTTCAGCTTGTGCGAGACTTCTAAAATCTAAATGCTTGGAAAACCCCTCATGATCGCTAAATTATTCAATGTGTTTGTTTTGAATTTCCGCACGGGTTCTGCCACTTGGGAATCGCGAGGCAAGGAATAATTCAAATTAAGGTTATATCACTACAAAAATGTCCACTCATTTTTTTCTATCATTGGGGTCACAGCAAGATTAATTTTCATTCCCAAATAATTCTTAAAAGTACTCGTACTCCTGATCATGACCGAGTGAAAGTGACAATGCTGAGGTCAAGAACTGAGGAACAACAACAACAATTACATTTATTTTCTCATAAGATGATGGAAATGTTTACGAGTAATAAGGCAATAATAAGAAATACAATGATGAGAAGGTAGGTCCTTAAGGTAACCTTAGGGTTATCTTAAGCCAGGACCACCTCAGATGGAAAACACTGAAACAAGATCTAGCTTGCATGGATATATAATGGTACCAAGAAAGGGAAAGGGAAAGGGAAAGAAAGAGTGCCACTTGCATGTAAGTATACTCAGTTCTGGACCAAAATTTAGTTATGTTATAAACTTGCAATAATGATAAATACACTACTCTATACATAATATCATTATGTCAGTTCTAAAAAAAACATTAAATAATAATCAAATACAAAGAGGTACAGGCCAGATGTAAATAGACCCGTGAAATAGGACAAAATAAAACCAGTGTCAATAACACGCCACAGATAAATATGCGATTTCCACATCAGAGTCATTTATCGTTCGTTTGAAAAAATCTTCATTTCTGATTACTTACTCAGTTTATACTCACTCACTGCATGCTGGATTTTCGTTCCCGAATTTATAAACATTTAAATACATGTGCATGAGGGGCGAAACGACTGTAATTCTTTTAAAAGGCCCCTGTCACTGTCAGTCAGAGAACTGAGAAATCTGGTCATTTCTACTACACTTTCGAGAGGTTAATAACAATAAATAACAACACAACGACAGTCAATTGGTATACGGGTTATCATGTTCAGATTAGCGGCTACTTACATTTAGAAGCTGTTGTCTTTATATATAGTCAGTGTTCATCGCAGAGCGGACTAGTTGTCAGTGTCACGTCTCACGAGTATATCTTAAAGCATGTCGCATAATATGTGATAAATTCCCGTCCAAAGCCCGTGAAACACCTCTCAGCTTTAGAAAAGACAAAAATCTTGGTATTGCACTTGAAGGAACCTTTGGTTTACACAAAAAAACAGCTGATATTAAAGGTTTTGCTAAGTCAAAACTCCCACTCGCCGCCATCTTGAAAAACCTAAAAAATTTGTTCACTGTCACATGGCTGGCGCAACGTACGTGTCATGTGACCAGTCGAAATCTGATTGGTTGACGGCGCCAACCAGCGACAAGAAGAATAAAAACTTGACTCGTGCCTCGGCCGAAGGCCTGGCCCGAGTAACAAGGAAATCGCTGTATTAGCCAATCAGGTACTGCTGATAAATTTTCGAAGAATATGATTGGCTGGGAGATGGCGGGAAAAGCTTTCTATAAATAGACTACTCTGTAAACTGATGGGTCAAACCCTATAGTGGGAGATGGACACTTCTAGTTTTGGACTTCTGGTGAAACTCATTTAATTTGGTGGTAAATTCAGTGTTACTTGTATGGTTTTCTGGCCGCCTTGTTGGTATACCAAAGCTCAAAGTGCCCCCAACTCCATTTTAGTTTTATTTATTTTCAATGTCTAGATGAAAATGGAGGACGAAAGAAAAAGAAAAAAGTTAAATCGGTAGAATTCCTGATTTGTAAATCGTGATTAAAGTCCCGCGCATTTTGTTTCACGACCGCGCAGTTTGAGGTCTGGGTCGAGTGACGTAAGATCAAGAAAGAGCCATTGTTCACCAGCACTTCTTGTAAGTTCTATTGCTGGCTTTCACTTGACGTCATAGCCGCAATGTTGGTGCCCTTAAGCAATAGTTTCCTCGTTAGATTGTTTTGTTGTGGCACCAACATGGCCGCCATGCCCTTTGTCATTTGAATCTCTGGGGATTGAGTGAAAACCAGCAATAATTGTTATGGTTCTTGATCTTATGTCACACACAATGCACGATATACTGGGCCAATGCTTATAATTCATAATTAGTGTAATGTGGCTCGGTCTTGAAAAGAACCAGCCTCGGAGATCCAGGGGCAGTTTTCCTTCTCCCCTCCCCCTCTCCCTCCGTCCTTTCTTTGCCCGTCGCCCACTAACTCAGTGATCCGACTTATGGAAAAGAGCCTGGTGGCTTTTCGCAAACTTCAACAAGTTGTAGATAATCAAGGATTCAAGCAAACACAGCACGTTTTTCGCAGAATTACTCTAAATGTTATAAGAATTTATAAGAAGAAAGTTAAAAAAAATGGCGCACTTTAAGAGGCTTACGATCTTTCAGAAGCAATCGTCAAATATCTCATAATGTGAAATTTGGCGCCAACTTCGTGACCGGTCATTTCTCTCCAAAATTCATTAATTAAAATTGGAAAAACCAAATCGAACAGATTTGTTGGAATGGGGGGAGATTTAATGTTGCTAAATTTGATACCATTCGATTTTAAACTAGTAAGAAGAAGTAACAAATGGCTGATTTGAGAGTAATTTTTTCCCAGCGTGGGTTTATAAAATAATACCCAAGCATTTGTGAGGGCAGTTTCGACAGGAACATGTCATATGCGAGAACAGACGAAGCTTTGTACTCAATATCAGAGTTCGTGAACACAACAAGGACAGGCCGGAATATTGAATTTCCAGTCAAGAACTGCTCACAACACTTCGCTGAGGTATCTAACGGCTAACTGTATGTATTGTGTAGGAAGAAATAATTTCAATTTCAGTATAAAAGCAGTTGTATATACAAGTAATTCAATTTCTTGTTGCCATAACTTATGGCATTCATTCATACTTCATCCCCTTTGGGGATAATTAGTGCTTTAAATACCACTCGTTAATCGGTATTCCTATCACTTGACGTTGCACAACCCATAACAACGGGCCTAATTTCCACCATGCCTTTTGTATTCTATCAAATAATTATGTCACATAATATACATTGTAAGCTAGCTTGTTTGATTAAGCCGCATATTGTTATATTACATGCTACTCGGTGTGTGTTTTCTTAAAAGTATACAAATCAAAATCATTGCACACAGAAGAGGACATTTGCTATTGGTCATCGCTTTGAAGTAAATACGATTTTATTTGAGAGAGAAAACAACTTCAGTCGCATTACAAGTTTATAATGTGGCTTGCCTGTTGATACCGGAACTAGATACGAAGCAGAATTCTCTGCTTTCGTTTGAACGCTCCAAATTATCTCCTACTGCAGCTCCCGCCATAATATATACCAAAGGTCACACAAGAAAAATAGTACGAAATCATGACGAAATGGAACTTTAACAATGATTTGTACCACTCTAAACTTGAGAAACCTCAGTTTTCTATACAACAGAATACTGCAAATTTATTCTTCTATCTGAATTCAGTGATAAGTAGTCAGTTCAGACATGCGTATTCAAGCTAAACCCAGTTTTCCTCTGCTTGGTAGTTCCTAAACCAGTACCGCCTTGTAAAAATTGACTTCACTCGCGAAAGCAAATTCAAATGTGTACGATCGAAATCTTAATATAATCACTCCAAACCTGAGTTACCAGTTGCAGATTAGATGTTACTTATCTTTAATTTGAACGTAATGTTGACTAGTCATATATCATTTTACTTGTTTTATAAGGCAAAATAGCTCTCAAATCCATGTATTTTCGAGTGATTTGACTGGGCCGATACCGGAAGTGAGTCACCGGTTATCGATATGTAGGCTTTTGTACGCAATGACTTTGATATGTAATAGGAACCTTTAAACATTTAGACTCCAGAGGTTCAGGTGAATTTGCACTGGTTTGGAGAATACGTTTCCGGGTTTTTCCTCAACTGGTTTTTTTTTATCCCGGTTTTTCGTATCCTGCAATTCCCCATCTAAAATCTAGCTCAGAATTGTACTATTATTGTACTGGACTACAGTACTGTTGTTAATTATAACACGTACCAATTACCCTATATCATTATGACGTCACGGCTTGTTTATGAGGGGGACAGAATCGACTTGAACAATAGAATTTTGAACTAAATCTGCTCTGCTGAGGAAAATTTAACTTCGAATTGTCTGGTTTCCAGATATCAGCCGTATCAATGTTTATCCCACAATATTTACCGTATTTGGTGGCTGTTACCGCTATTCTACGTTCTACAAAATGCATTTGATAGCTATTTTCTTTGTGTTGTTGCTGTTTTGTCCCCCTCCCACGACCGTGATCCTTAGCGTTTAAACAATAGATTGTTTTGATTTGACGTCATAATGATATAGGTCAATTACTGTTGTAACTTGAATGTAATAAACGATGCTGATCCACGTGCAACCCTCCTCAAATTCGTGTTGTCATTGATATAGAAATGATAAATATTTTGTATTCGCCTGAGTGTAGCGAAGAGAATAGAATAAATCAGTATTGTTCAATTCATTGTCAACATGGCGTCATGCGTGTTCCTTGTTTGCTCTAAATAAATACAGCTTTGGTAAGCGATCTTGGTTTGGTGGATTTAACGAGTTACAATAACGATAAAGTCGAGTCCAAGGTTGTTGACCATTTACACCCAAATTTCAGCCTTTCGGTTGGAATGTAAATGCAGTAAACATTATTTCAGTTCGTCCATGGAAAATTCCCGATCTTCAAAGGTAGTGCACAATTCCCAACCCGGTACGACCGACCGGGAAATTTGTCCGGCGGAAACTTGTACTTGGCATAAATGCCGACAACGACCGACCGGGAAGGGTGTTCATTTTAATTTACGCCAAGTACTAGTTCCAGGCCTTACGCCAAGCTGCCTCGACCGCCGTCTTGGAATTCCTCGACACGGAAATGTAGCACGTTCGGTTCCCAAACGGAATTTCCCGATCGGAATATTACGTTCCATTTACACGGAACTTGGACCGACCGGAACGCCCATGTGAATGGTAAACGACCCAAATATATGAAGTTTCGATCGGATTGCATCAGGGTTGTTGCTTCTTCTTCTTCTTTTTTACTCGAGTAAAGAATATATAATGTAGCCTATGTTCGCATATACACACCTATTTTTTCTAAAACAACCTTGAACGAATGGCATGCAAAAGGACCGAAAGATCCGAGGTATGTACCAATTTTTTTGTGCTTGCAATTTTGATTGTGGACATCTTTCAAGCAAATTCTATAGTTGGAAATATGCCCATTGCCTCAGCTATTAATATTGTCTTTTGCTATCGTTCTTAGCCGAATAGAACTGAACCCTAAATCAATCCGACGACTATACGAACTTGAGAAACGACAAAGAACCGTGGACGAAAATCCTGCTGGTTGCTACGTTGGATCTAAGTCAGATCTAATCAGCCAAAATGAAAATGAATACGAAGTCCAAGGACTACGGCAAAACGTAGGATTTTATATTGAATATTACAATATTTCTTCAGGTACTAGATGTAACATCTAGATATAGTACCTGAACTGAGGCCAGCCGAAATATTGTAATATTCAATATAAAATCCTACGTTGTGTCAGCTTTGCCGTAGTCTTTGGACTTCGTATACAAACTTGTATTCAAGAGAAATAAGTTCTGCTATTTTATTTCTTTGTGGTGCACGTCTAAAAAGAGGAAATACATTTTGAAGGTCGAAAAATAGCTGCCTGTGATTCTCCACTGATAAAACTAGTTTGTGTGGGGCTCATTTCAGTGCTTTCCCCCCGTATCGTACGTCATGCATACCAAGGAAAACAACCACACCTTCAGCAGAAAGAAAGCACAAGACAAGTCGTTAGTCCATCTATTCAAAGCCGAAACAACATGACAAAACTAATGTATTCCCCATACCGTACGTCACAGATTACAGGAATTGAGCCGTCTGTACTTAGCGGCGATTGGGAGGAAGATTTGCACATTTTCTTTCTTTTGACGCAAACACAGTAAAATAAATGTTGGTATGAGTCTTTCATGTTTAGATCTCCTCGTTAAGCTAAAGTTGATTTTAGGCTTCAGTTCTCCTTTAACGCAGAGTGTTTATCAGTTTTACTCGCGCTGTAATTGGTCAGAGTTTCTGTTTTTCATTTAAGATAAGATCTTTCTAAATTGCAAATAATTAAAAACGATAAGAATATAAATAAGAAAGCGTACGACGCTATACCGACGCCGCACTGGCTATTTAGCAAGCGATTTCACGGTACAATATCACCAAATCGAGACATGCTGGCATCCTGGTTTCCTACCAGTAGAAGCTAGGTCTCTAAAGAGCAGGAAATCGCGATCTCAAATTTTTGAAAATATATTTAGTTGCATCAGCCGACCGTATTGTTTGATTAGCGCTTCGCGATATTAATATTTCCACTTCGGCTGAAAACAAAAACTGATAAACATATAAACATAAATATGATTACCTGTAATGATTGTTGTGACTATCTTGTCAGTTGGCTGAAATTTAAATAGTAGAAGAACCGGATACAAAGAAGTTTTCGGTTACTATAGACTCTTTCATGAAGAGGATTGACTTCGAGCAAATTGTTGTAAATATATATGTATTAATAGAAATATTACCATACTGGTATTGATAATTTGAATGGCTTTTGGTTTTTGCACTCAAATTTTAAACAGAAAATTACCAGCGTTTCTGATATAACAGGCCAAAGCCAATGAAGCGCTTTTCGCTTTTCAACCTAAATTCTAAAAAAACACTGCTAGCTGAGTTTGGTTCAATATATAAACCCTATTTACGCTACAAAAATAACACGTTGGTAGAGTATTTAGTGTTTTATAAGCAGCGAAAGTACAAAATAAAACTTTGCTAGGAATTATTTTGAACTTACCCGGGGCCCTGATCACAACCACTACAAAGCTGTCTGCTTTTCAACGTCAATCTTCAAAAGCTTTTGCCTTATACTCATTACACGTTTTAATATAAAGCCAGAGAACACCTCTGTGTCATTTATATGCTTAAACCACTGACGGCATGATCAACTCAGTATTGGATGTTCATTAGTTAACGGTTGTTTTCAAATGAATTATTAACACTGGAAAAACGGAAATTTAAATGGCGAAGAGCCTAATTCCAAAATACTGTCTCAGGCTACTGTTTGTTTTAGGATTGATCACTGATGAATCTGGAGGTCCTCCGGCCTGATCAGTTGTCAAATAATCAAGATGTGTTATTCCCGATTGACTGAAAACAGCTAAACGTCGATTTGCAATGCTGTGGTTGTTAAATTATTATTCACCGCACTGATAGGTCTTCTAAACCAGACAGAAACCTGGCATGAAGTGTTGTACCTTATGCTTCTCCGAATTTTTTTTTTTAGCATAATTGTGCAATTCACACACAGTTCACTCGCGCTACCCTGCTGCTCGTTTCAAATATTATAATGATCCTTGAATAGTGTGCAACTTAATTAAGGAAAACATCAAAACTAACTTACCAAATGTACCGATGTACCAAATCGTCAGTTTCAATTTATTGTAGTGTCGCCCATTTACAAAAACAAAAACACTGTTGTCAGGTCGATCGCAGAAGGCAGCCAATGCGTTTAAACACTTCGGGTTAGTATTGAACTCGGTTACTGGCTCTGAATATATCTCGCCCTTGCTCCCAGGGTTTTTATCCGGGTTCTACGATTTTCCTCCCTCCACCGAAAAACCAACATGCTAAATTCCAATTCGATCTGTGGATTAGCTACCCTGGGTTCCAGAGGTTCGAAAGAGAGTTCGAAAGAGAGCCGAAAAGGGGCCTGGGGAATAAAGTAATTTGAACGGAAAAGGAATTCGAACTACGTCACCAGGAATTTTCTGATTTTTGGTCAAATGATGATCTAGTAAAATGTTCGTATTACTTGGCAGAAGTATTATTTGAAATTAAAAATAATAAAAAACTACACCACTATGTTTAAGTTTCTATTATAGTTTGAATATGATTTTGAGTTTTTGAAAGTGATACTAAAAAGATATGACATATAGTCCCTTTACTGAAATACCTCCAGCACGGTGTTGGTGAACACCTTTTCTAAGATCATAAATAATACAACGAGACAATCACAGCTGCTGCGTGATGGTCTACTGTTTTACGCCATTAATTTTGTATCAGAAGCTACATTCTCTTTACATTTTGTTTTCAGTAATTCTAAAAAAAACAAAGGCCTTAAAAAAATTATCAAAAGCGGCAAAAAACACTCCGGGATTTCTGTAATGTGATATACATTGTGTATTACTTTGGTCTTTGTACTGGGTTTATCGGTTTATAGATATATAACACGCGGCTCAAACCCAACATAAAGTAAATCACGAATAGAGTTATGAAATTCACTGATGGATTTACAGACCAAATAAATAAAAGCACACATGACACAGTACTTAATCAAATGCAATTATATCAAATGTGATTATGACATCAAATGTGATTATGACAAATTAAATCTATGCAAACACTCTCTTTCTATGTGTTAACACCTGGTCACACGGACCGCCTTGTAGAAAATGAAATTGTAAGCCATTGTTCAAAATGGGTAACAAGAATTACAGTACGATAATATACAACACAACTGAAATTATACGGGAGCCTGTTTTATACACTCTTGTTGAACAAATGCACGAAAACGTTGCATTTCCAGCACATATCAGTTCAATTCGTTGTTAGGTCAATCATTGACGAAAAGAAAATGTTAAGTGTGAACTTATACGATTCGAAAACATACTAAACATGGTTCACTGGTTATTTGCTTTAGAATTTTCTCTTCCTATTCCACCCTAGCTAGCGCTTGGCTTGGCTTTTTCTGGCACTCTCTTCCAATTTTCCCTCACATTGTTGCTCTAAATCTAATCCGAATACATACAACACAAAAACCGAAACCTAACCCATGAAACATTAACCATTAGTAAACATTCAACCACAATAATTAATTAGTGGCAAAGCAATTACTGTAAAGATAAACCAACCGAAACCATCTTAATTACTTTCTATTTCGTTTGCAATCCAGAAAATACATTTCTTTCACTGAATTATTGAACCTATATATAGAGCCATTAAACGAGCGATTGTATAAGTAAATGTTCTTATCATTGAAATTAAATTAAACCTATCCACAATACTCTTAGAAGTATCAGGAATGGGGTTCTATCAACGTAATTATTTTGCTAAAGGAAAACAGTTAATATTTTACCAGTTTGCACTTACTTTAGGTGATTTAGCAAGCAGACCATACAGTACGAATCCAAGAGACAAAAGGAGACCATCACTTAGAGAATATATAGTGCTGACCTGTCCTCTCTTTCGACCGCTCCGTATACTGGAGGTTGCGTGAAAGAGAGTCCAGTAGATATTGCATGCGCATGCTCAGAACTGTCCAATCAGGAATAAGGCCAAATTCGCGGGGATCTTCGCGGGGTTTAGGTTTAAAATGGCCGATAATCCCAATGCGGAATTTCTCGCAACTATGTCCTCCCGCTTATTGCTTCTCGTATGGACCACTAGATGAGAGCATTAACAATTTGTATTTACACATAGATCGAAGGTTGAAGTCTTCACTGAGATCAGTTAGCTTCACTGCTGTTACCCTGCTCCTTAGACATTTGATCATCCATCAGAGATACAACTGTAGGAGTGGAGGAATCTAAATTATAATCGACGAATTACAAGTCTGTTATGGTGAAGATCTTAAAGAAAAGAGAGGAAGAGAAAGAGAAAGAGAAAGAGAAAGAGAAAGAGAAAGAGAAAGAGAAAGAGAAAGAGAAAGAGAAAGAGAAAGAGAAAGAGGACTGATCTCCGTACCTTATGATAGTCTGCGCCATTCTATTTTTGGCTCAGTGCTACTTTCAGATTCGGTTCCAGCTCGTCACGGATTGAAATGTCAGTTCAGATTCTTTTTACTCGAGTCTGCAACCCGGGGGGGGGGTACTCCTGTTTGTGACGTATTATGTATGTGCCGCCCGGGTGGGTCAGGGTTTTGAGCTTGGTTTGGGCAGGTAGGGTCAGGGTTTTGACCTGATTTGGGCAGATCAGGGTCAGGATTTGAGTATAATTTGGGTTCAGTCAGGGTCGGGTTTCAGGTTTTTCTAGGCAGTTAGGGTTCAGTTTTTTTTAGCTACTATGTCAAAAAAAGACATTCTGTTGCCGCATTTTGATCGCCTGCCCACATGCAAGCACTGAGGTTCCCATACATCGTGACGCCGCTAATTCGTACTTCAGTACTTATCTATGTATTTCATCTGCTGATTTGTTTACCCAATGACACGTCCCGACTTGAAATGTTCCGTATTTTGCATGCAATCCCGGTACGCGGTATACCAGCCGGGGTATATATCCGACCGTGTTTTGAAAACAAATTAAAGAAGGGGCAATCAGGGTTTTTTTTTTCCCAAAAGGGGGCAATCAGGGTTTTGGAGCTCGGATTGGGTCAAACAGGGTCAGGGTTTGAGCCTCTTGGCCTCACATACATACCCATTTTTCATGTAAGCACCCCCCCCGGGGTCTGCAAACGCAGCATTGATCGGGCGTCGCCCCAGTTCGTGAATGTTAGTTGCAGATAATATCTATCGATAACATGCTGTAGGTGAATGTCGCGAACACGGGCTTTCTGGGGAATGAGGCGTACAATGAGGCAGTCGGAGAGACCATTGTAAAACGACGTGCCACTCTAAGTCATATAGAGCTGTTGTAAACCATAGTTGCCACAACGCTACATGAATAAATCCTGCGTGCGACCAGAACGGACCACTGTCACCGCCGCTTCGTTATCACACGAGAGTTGAAACTTTGAACCTGCCAGCTTTTCAGCCCATATATATCTTGACGGCCATAACTAGCACGTAGAGTTCTTGTGCGTTAATATGCAACGCCTGCTCCTTGATGCGAGATTGGAAGGCGAAGGACAAACATTGAACGAAACATGTTGCACCACCCCTATATGCAGAGATGCGTCCGTTGTAAATGAAAACTCTTGAAAATCGCAAAGTCGTAATTTAATTATGGCAAAGCCATTGAAATGCGGTAAGAAAGTCAATTCCCATGTTCGGTATTGTTGAACGTGATAGCAGGTGGCGGACTTGTGATATTCGTAAGTTGGGCGGCACGCTTCAGTGAGGTGTAATTAATCGACCAACCGTAATTATCGTCGTACTGTTCGAGGTGCGCTTTCCAGACGGCGATATTTTGAGCTGAGTAGGTACTGGAATTTTTGCGCCGAAGGTATTTTTACTTCTATTTAGACTCACCTCCTTCACTAATGAAGATTATTGTGAACGTTAATAGTATAAATAATAATTAATAATAAACAAATAATAAGTTGTTAATAACAATGGTCAGGGGCAGCCAATTGTAATGATTAATGTTGTGGGGATCGACAGGCAAGAAGATGAGCGATCAGCCTGAAGGGAATGCGAGGAATATAACGACCCCCCTTCCCCCCGGAACTATCACTTCCATTTAATGAATAGACAAAGCGATAACAGAGCTAGAGGTACATTTTCAAAAACTAGTAGCCGTTTTTATCAGATTTACAAACACGAGGGCGCACCCCGATCGAGCGTTTGTAGTACTGTTTAATAAACGAGCAGCAGTGTTTTATCAGACCTGATAAAACACGTGGTGCGAGTTTTTTAAACGGCTTAAAAAACGTCTAGATTTAAAGTCATGTAATTCAGTTATTTTGGCGATACGACCTATTTCGGCGGAGAAAATCCAAGTTAAAGTTTATGTAAATTAGGATGAAAGATCGCTTCTCGCTCGGTGAGAGAAAAAGTTTATTAGATGAGGACCGTATCTATATCAGATTTAGAAACACTCATTAAACATTTCTTCAGTCTTTTGTGTTTTTCCCTCGTGAATTATTAATGAATTATGAATCGCTCAGCAAATGAATGCAAGTCATCTCTAGTAATGACACCAACATGATACTCGAATTTCGACTATGCTGACTCTGGGACGTCTCGAATTTTATATATACATTTGAAAGGTAGTTTCCATAGTATATATATATATCGAATGTACACTCTATATACATTTGAAAGGCAGTTTCCATAGTACGTATTGATATCTCGAATCGGTACACTATATATACATTTGAAGGCAGTTTCCATAGTATTGATATCTCGAATGTACACTATGTATATATAATAAAAGGTAGTTCCCTGACCACTGTTTACACTAACCATAGTTAATAGAGTGGGATGATTATGAAACCCAGCGACCTTCTTTGTTATATGTCTTTGTTAGCTTTTTTCAACCGTGACCCTGCACAAAACACAATAGAAATTCCAATGTGTTAATCAATCAGCCAATAGAAACGTGTGAGTTCAGTCGTTCAGGGGACGCTAATGAACTATGACCCTGCACAATCTTTTGTCTTGCCCCCTTCCAACATAAATCGCAGCGCCTTTGTTAGCCCCTTTGAAGTTTGCCGGGTTTCATAACCATTCCACTCTATTAACTATGCACTAACTTAGTGCTATAAATGTAGCATCTTGATACTCTCGAACTCTCACTGCCTTCAACATATTTTTCTTTTACTTGAGTTTTCTAGGTAAATAGCCAATATTTTACTGTTTTCGGGAACGGGTTGCCTCCGTTTACTTAATATCACTCACTTGTTGGTTTTTCTTAGTTTTATTGAAGATTTCACTTGCCACAATCACCGCAGCCTTCACAATCACGTTTTTGTCACAACATTCGAACTCTCTCGCTTCGCTATATATATCTACCTATCTTAGATCATATGACATGGCGCGTCGCCACAATTATTTAAATGTCAATCAACGCAATAACAACATGATAACTACCAATCTCCGACACTCTCCCCCCATACAGCTCCCCTTGGAGGTGTATGATGTGTTTCACTTATGCTTGGAGACTGCTGGTAAAACAAATGAGATAAATGGATAAAATATGTGTACATATCGTATATAAGTGTTCAGGCAGTGTTCTCAGCAAGTTGCTGAATGCGCTGCGCTGCCGCGGCGGCTGCATCTCTCTTTGGTCTGTACACAAGTGCCTTTGCGTTAAGGGCCTGAGGCTTCTGAACCTCCCTTGCGTCACATGCCAATTCCATGGGATATAGGTGCTGTACTGGTCGTTCCAGGTAGCTTCTACCCGCACGGAGTCTCGCAGCCCTCACAATGCCATCTCGTCCTTCGTACAACTCCGTGATGATCCCTAGAGGCCATTCACCTCTGTTCCGTTCGTCTGATTTGATTATGACCACCTCACCAACGGCTATGGTGAGTGGCTTACCGTTGTGGCGAGTGTGCCTCTCTCGAAGGCCACGCACGTACTCGTTGGTCCATCGCCTCCAGACAACGTCTTTACATCGCTTCAGAAACTTGGCCCGTTTTCGCAGGTCCCTGTTTTCGATTCGATGAGGTGTCATCTCAGGGAGAGTAGTGGAGGACGTGAACATGAGCGCATTCGGAGTGAGGGTCGGGAGCTGCAGGTCTTCTTCGACGTAACTCAGGGGACGATTGTTGAGAGTCACTTCCACGTCCAAGAGGACTTCCTGCAGCTCATCCCAGGTCAAGCAGCCCTTGCCGATAGTCTTATACAAGGATGTTTTCACTAACCCTACCATACGCTCAAACTGGCCACCCCACCACGGGGCGCGGCTCAGGTTGAACTGCCACGTGATTTCGTTAGAAATCAGGAAGTCTTGCATTTTCTCGTCCGCCATTACACTTCGGATCCATCGCGCTGCTCCCACAAATGTACGTCCATTATCCGAATAAATCTTACTCGGTCTTCCTCTCCGCGCTATGAACCGTTTGAGTGTTCCTAAGAACTCTTTGGTTTCCATGGTTGATGTCAGCTCCAAATGAAGTGCCCTCGTCAGACTGCATGTGTACAGGGCTATGTATGCCTTTGCTGCCCTGCCTTTCCTGGTGCGATAGGTTAATGGACCAGCATAGTCCACTCCGATCACCTGGAATGCATGGTCTCCCTCTGTTCTGTCTCGGGGTAGGTTTCCCGGAGGTGGTTGGGCTACAGCAACTGCCTGGAATCTGCGGCAGCCATAACACGATTTGATTACTCGCTTAGCCAAACGCCGCAACCTGGGAACCCAGTATTTCTCCCGTACGCGTGCCATAGTCAGCCCGACTCCGCCATGGAGAGTACGCCAGTGTGCCTCTTGCACGACCTTCTCGGTGAACGGGTGCGCGTCTGGTAGGTACACTGGGTACTCACCCTGTATTCGGCCCCGGCACACAAGCACGTCATCATCATTCTCTTTAAGGTTGAGTTGTAGTCGATCCGTCTCACTCGCATAGTTCCGCTGAACACGTTGGATCCACCACGTTCGGGCAGTGATCACCTCTTCCGTAGTAAGTAGCCCGTAGCGTCTTTCCCGATTTCTACAGTTATGCGCGAACCTAGCAATCCACGCGGTGATGCGCAGGGTGCGGTGTAGGTCGTGTTTATCTAACACCCGATCAAAGGCGTCAGGTATGCTCTCGGTGTGTGCTGCGCATAGCACCTCTCGTATCACCTTTCCTTCTGCTTCCGATGCTGAGGAGGTCTGAGTCACAAGATTTTTCGGCCATTGGTCAGGATACTGGAGCCACTCTGGTCCGTTCCACCACAGTGCTATCTCAGACACGGGTCCTCCACGGCTGGCCAAGTCAGCTGGGTTATCATGTGTTGGAACATGTCTCCATGTTATTTCTGGATGCTGTTTAATCTTAGACACCCGGTTCGTTACAAACTGTTTGTATTGTCCATTTCCCTCGATCCAGTGCAGCGCGACTGTACTGTCCAGCCAACCATAAATAGTTGGTTCAGGGACCCCCTGAAGAGCATTACGTACATTCGTCACCAGATTAGTTGCCATGTGAGCAGACACCAGCTCAAGGCGGGGAACTGTCAGACCTTGCTTCGCTAGTCGTCCTTTGGCTGCTATAAGGCGTTGAGTGGTCCCCCCTTGTTGTCGGACCACTGAGTAGACTGCAGCTCCCACTCCCTGTGTCGATGCGTCACCAAATGCATGTAGCTCTACATCTATTACAGGTTCTCGGTATTGTACTATTGGGCGTGGCACGGTCTCCCCCGTGGGAAGTGCCTGCTCCCATTTCACCCAACGGCGTCTTAGTGGACCATTGATGTCTGCGTCCCATGGTGTCTTGGAATTGCACACGTCGCGAAAGATTAACTTCCCTTCTAGGGTCAGCGGTGAAACTAGCCCCAGGGGGTCGTATATCTTTGCTAGTTTGCTTAAGATCCCGCGTTTGGTCATTGGGCTGCTAGCGTTGGGAAAGGGGATCGTTAGTGTATCTCCCCCCTTGTCCCATTTCAACCCCAGCAACTTCGTATCACTAGATTTCCCTCCAAATTGCTGCTTTGCATATGTTTGCTCCTCATGATCCCCAGATGGGTCACTGTTCAATTCCAACTCCTGTGCGTTGGAGTTCCACTTATGCAACTTGAATGCTGCATCCTCGAATATCTCGATAGCCCTGTCCTTTCGCAGTTGTGCTTGTTGGACAGTCAGTCCTCCAGTGAGTAGATCATCCACGTAGAGACTTCTGCGTAGCTTCGTGACGGTGTCAGGATACTTTTCCTCCCACATGTTCAAATGGCAGTCAATCACCCCCCCGAGAAGGAATGGTGAGGGAGCTAGTCCGAAGAGAACCCTCGTAAATCGCATTGTCTCCAACTCTGAACGTTCGCCATTTCGCCAATGGAACCGGAGAGCGTCGCGCTCATTCTCCTTTATTCTTATTTGAAGAAATGCTTTCTGAATATCCCCAGCTACTAGTACTGGATACCCGCGTTGTTGAATCAGAACATCCCATAATTTGTTTTGAAGCGGCGGACCAGTGTACAGACAGTCGTTTAGCGAGGGGGCGTCAGGGGTTGCCCTCGCTGAGGCGTCGTACACGATTCGTATTTTTGTGCTCACTGCCGTTTCACGTATCACTGCCTTATGGGGAATATAAAATTCCACCCCTTTCGCTGGTCCGTCAGCTGCTTCTATCACCCCGCTCTCTTGTTGTTCTCGGATTATGGCGTCGTATTCGGCGTTGATACCATCTCGCTCTAATTTTCTTGTGAGCTTGTTTAGACGACATATACTTCCTCGCTCGTTCGTGGGAATAGATGGGAGGTTTCCCTTCCAGGGTAAGCCTGTCTCGTACCAGCCCTCTGGATCTCTTCTCAGCTGCTCTTTGAACTCTTCATGAACCGCTCGCTGGTCGTGTTCGACCGAGTCTTCTAGTCCCAGTACGTCGAGACGACACAAATCTTCGTAGTCCGATTGACTAACTTGAGTTAACATCATTGTATTTCTGTCGAACTCCTGCCCTGGGGATAGGATGAACCATCCAAGTTTGGTCAACTCCGCAATTGGTTCTCCGTCTCGGCCCACGTGGGGTCTACTCTCTGTTTTGATTCGCGCATATTCACCCCCTCCCAGCACAACGTGCACAGGGAGTTTCGACTTATTGTCCTTGTCGTCCATTTCCACTCCCTTTAGATGAGTATATTTCTCCATCAGCCGTTCGTAACGCGGGTTGTCTAAGGACAACAGTTCTCCTTTGTTTATTTTTGTGAGATTGACTGTCATTTGGAAATTCCCTGAAATAGACTTGATAGAAGTGTTATAGACTTCTAGTTTGGATAAACTCGAGCCCATCAACATATCCACACGTCGAACTCTTGTCTCGAATGGCTGCTTGTTCAGCGCATTTAAAAGCTTTGCCGATGCGTAAGAGCTCCCGGCTCCGGTGTCGATTAATGCACGACACTCAACTCCATCCACGTTTATGACCACAACCGGAAATATTCCTTCACTTCCGGTCGTTGCTGTCAACATCTTTTTTCCTGGAACGTTTTGTTCACTACAGATTGACGTGTGATGCCTCCTCGTGCAGAGTTGGCAAGCTATTTTGCTGTTGCATTCTGCCGCTCGATGGTTAGCCCCGGTGCAATTAAAGCACAACTTCTTCTGCGCGAGAATCTTTTTCCGCTCATCCGGAGAGGTCACGCTTTGACATTCCCTCGATTTATGAGCAAGGCTGTCATCACAGTACACGCAACCACTTGGCTTTGGATCGTGTTGACGTGTGTTGTACAGCCTGTTTTGACCTGACGGCTTATCTCGTTTCCGGTTCGAGGGATCTTGTTGTTTTTCTAGTTGAGTTGATTCATCTGGATTCCTTCGTGTCCAAGATCTCACCGCTTCACAAAGTTTGACAAAATCCCAGTTCTGCCAGTCCTCGTCATTACGAACGAGGTCGCCCCGGATCCCTGATAATTTGTCGATTGTAAGAGTTACGTATCCGTTGACTTCGGACAACTTCCCCATGGTTTCGAGTGACTGAACATTAAATGCCAAACGTTCGTAGAATTCATGTATCTTTCTAGGCTGCGCTCCGGTTACTGTTGGCAATTCCATAATGTCCTTTACATAGGCTTTTACTATCTCGCTGCTCTTGCCATATCGATCAGTCAGGATACTTTTTGCTCTGTTATAGCCTTCTGGGGTGAACGGTAGCCCGTCGATAGCTTTTCTCACTTTTGTTGTCACAAATTCCTTAAGAAACGAGAATTTTGTCACGCCTGTCATGTTTGATTTGTCGATAGTTTCACTGAACTGACCCCAGAAGCGTGTCCAGTCTTGGTAGGTCCCATCGAACTTAGTGATTGTGAGTTTTGGGAGTTTTGCGAGTGCTCCCTGACTCCCATTTTGGCTTGTAATATCACTTGTACTTGCTCCTTGTTCAACACTTTGTTTTGATTGTTGATTCACTTGCGCTTCTAGTTCCTTTTGATAGTGCAATTTCGTTTCAAAAAGCTCCTTTTGAAAGTCTAGTTGATCTTTCCTTGTCTTAGCCGTGTCTGCTACTGTTGTTTCTGTTAGCCATTCACCTAAACGTGCCAAATCGCCATCAGCTTTGCCAATACTCTCATCGATCTGAGCACTCCATGTTTTGATTTCGTCCAGACTTTCTTCGGCTTCAATTTTCAATTCTTCTAGAACTATCTTAGCATTATCAGCACCAACCACTAAGGTTTTCAGAACTCCCATGTGGCGATCTATGCGTTCATAGTTCCCTGTAAGAATAACATTCTCCGTTTTGTCCTGAGTAATTTTAAGCTGTATGAGCTTCGTCTCAAGGGTCTTCTTCGCAGTTTCCATGTTATCGAAGATTGCTAGCGGTTCTTTGCTCTTGTTCGAGCAGTTATCACAAATGTCCCTTGCTAGCGGTTCTTTGCTCTTGTTCGAGCAGTTATCACAAATGTCCCTTGCTAGCGGTTCTTTGCTCTTGTTCGAGCAGTTATCACAAATGTCCCTTGTTAGCGGTTCTTTGCTCTTGTTCGAGCAGTTATCACAAATGTCCCTTGTTAGCGGTTCTTTGCTCTTGTTCGAGCAGTTATCACAAATGTCCCGTCGGGGGTGCCACTGTTTCGGGAACGGGTTGCCTCCGTTTACTTAATATCACTCACTTGTTGGTTTTTCTTAGTTTTATTGAAGATTTCACTTGCCACAATCACCGCAGCCTTCACAATCACGTTTTTGTCACAACATTCGAACTCTCTCGCTTCGCTATATATATCTACCTATCTTAGATCATATGACATGGCGCGTCGCCACAATTATTTAAATGTCAATCAACGCAATAACAACATGATAACTACCAATCTCCGACACTGTGTACTAGTATGTTTAATTTATTCCCTGTAGAGTTTAATGAAACGGCCTAAATCGAATGTTTTTATTACGAGATTTGAATTACGAAAATGATGGTTATCGCAACCCCGCCCTCGCAGTGCACTTTGGGATGGATATCTCAGTTTCCATTGTTAAATCTAAGATGGCCGCCCACCAACAACAATGGAAAAACTAAGATATCCATCCCAGAGTGCACTGCGACGGTGGGGTTGCGATATGATATAGTCTATTGTAGATAATCGTAATAGTTTTTACTCTTTCCACTGAACTGATATTATTAATGTATTCGTCAAACTAAATCCTTGAGGATTAATTTAAGAGTTTCTTAAATTTTGGGATTACGGCGTTTTAATCCATAATTTCAAAGCTAAATTTCTAAGCTTTTGATTATGCAAATCAGACGGTATTACCTCGAGCATTTACATATAGCTAAATGTATTAGAAAAACACAAGCCTTAGTTTGATTTACTGAAACAGAACTAGAAGTTTGTTCTGCGAAATTTCATGAAATCATTTGTGAATGGCAAGTATCAATTCCAAAATTCACAATTTTGCTTAGTATTATAAAAAATTGTCATTTCCTTTTCCAAAATAATCAAGAGGATTTTTATTGCCTGTTTCTTGTTCAATTTGGTTGTTCAGTGAAATGATCAATGACAATTTTTTCGTTTACTACAACGAAGAAGAAAATAACTGCTTTCGATAGAATTTGATAACTTCAATGCGTTAAGATCCTAGCTGACCGGAAGGGGATGTGTGCCTTGTTTGGTTAGGGCATAGTTAATAGAGTGGAATGGTTATGAAACCCGGCAAACTTCAAAGGGCTTACAAAGGCGCTGAGATTTGTGTTGGAAGGGGGTAAGACAAAAGATTGTGCACGATCATAGTTCATTAGCGTCCCCTGAACGACTGAACTCACACGTTTCTATTGGCTGATTGATTAACACATTGGAATTTCTATTGTGTTTTGTGCACGGTAATGGTTGGAAAAAGCTAACAAAGACGGTTGCTGGGTTTCATAACCATTCCACTCTATTAACTATGGTTAGGGATAGTCGTAGGGTAGTCGTTAGGGTAACAGACTACATTCGCGTTCCGGGCCGGAAGCAGTTATTTTCACCGATTTTGATATGAACTAACGAACCTCTCTGCCATGTGGGATGCTTAAAATCAAAGCAAATATGCAAAAATGACTAACAAATAGCGTATATAAACAGTCTCCAGGGAAAATATTGAAAATCCTTTTAATCAAGCATTGAGGGAGGGAAGTTTAACTGTTTGTATCCAATTACAATTAACAGCCACCAACCGAGCGATTACTCGATACATGCGCAGTACCATGACATAGCCCCTTTAAAGGCGTGTGTACGATATCGGTGGTACGTATTATTAGCAAAACCTGTTTGTAATTGCATCTTTCCACCTCCAATCGATTGCCGATCTTTCTAAATCTGCGTTTTTGAACATCGTTTCAATTCATTTGCCACACAGCCAAAGCGTCTCCTTTGGGATCACGAGCTCAATTCATTAGTTATAACAGTTATATTACATGCCATGCAAATGGCTTAATATAGAAATCGTACATTAAAATGTTCTCTCCTTCCCAGATGAAGTGAACTAGAAGCATTGATATTAACACACAAGATGATGTACAAGCCTAACCCTGTTTGCCACAGGTAGCCCAAGCTTGGGATCTGTATAATATTTAACAGTATTTGTATGGGATTTTTTAGTTTTCCATGTACAACGTAAATCTTGAATAAAACTCGACAAAAACCTATACAGTGTCTTCTTGTGTACCTTAACAATGTATGTGCCATGTTACAGCGAATTTCAGCATGGGGTAGGGTTTTAAGGGAACAGTTTTGCTGAAATTCGCTGTAACATGGCACAGACATAGTTACGGAACACAAAAAGACACTGTATCAGCTATTTGTAAATTTGTATCCAAGATATAGATTGTACATACAAATGCTGTTAAATATTATACAGATCCCAAGCTTGGGCTACCTGTGGTTTATCTGGATGTTTCATATCAGTCCTGTCGAATGTTACTATTCTTAATTATTTTTGCAGCAATTAACAAATCTCGCCAAGACTTAAAATCCCTTAAAGTGCAAATGAAGTGGAAAACACCCGACTCCTCTTTTATTTTATTGTATTAAATTTTAGTCTTCCCGTCAAAATTTTGTGCAATTCAAAATCAATTTAGAGAGCGCGAAAAATTTGTTCGTGTTAAAGTCAGGCATAATGCCAAAATCAAGCAAAAATTTATATGCCGTTGAAGTGCTATATAATCACATGCGTGAAGTCAAGTGGTTTGTATATCTAATTTCATTCTTGATTCGGAATTAGACAACATCGTTTATTAAAGTGCATGAAATGCGTTTGCGAGGATATAACGCATGAATAGAAAGTAACAGTGCTAAAACATTCCTCTTCCAGCAGTGTTTAACTGAACACGCTTAGAAAATATGACTATCACGTGACGAACTTACCGTACTTGGCTGTGCCAGGAGCCATTTTATCCGAAATTGGACGTTAACATAAACTTAATGTAGTTCATGGTTCGAATACGTTCCATTGTATTACTGAGATATCCATCCCAGAGTGCATTGCACACGATACAACATGGCGGACTTGCGATATGGTCAATTTCTGAACGGCCAACGTAGAGGCTGCACTCGAAAGTACGAATATCAATCTCTCCCTTTAGAATACTAGATCTTTAAGGTTTACAATTAAAAACAAGCCATAAAAATGTGACTAGAGAGAAAATAGTTGTTCATTAATGACTGTCGAGGGTATTGTTTTGACTGTTTACGAACTCTGTTGCCCTTTACACTCTGAATTGAACTTTAACATTTGGTATTTGTTTTGAATTTTCTACGATCAGTTGGGAGCATCATAGAGATGTTTACTCCACTAAAGCGGAGTGACAACTGAAGGTGACAAACCCCTGCGTTCCCTTATCTATTTATACTGGAACTTCGTGTTTAAAGTGTCGCTACGATCAAATGTTGAGATAGTGATATTTTTACGTATTTGTAAAGTAAAGTTGCTATATTTTTCCTGTCCAAACCGTTTTTCGATATGACGACGGGAAGTCTTAGGTTTTGGGGTCCGAATCTTGAT
The DNA here is from genome assembly GCA_030867875.1 of Actinernus sp. WN-2022. NCBI lineage: Eukaryota > Metazoa > Cnidaria > Anthozoa > Actiniaria > Actinernidae > Actinernus > Actinernus sp. WN-2022. Next base: position 81,450,669 of record JAOWCC010001589.1, read on the forward strand.
TTTTTATGTCCGCACTGAGCCAAATCCGTCTGTACAGAGCTAATTTTCAGTGGAAGTGACGTCATTTTCTGAACTGATCAACCTGAATATGAGGCTACTTTTCACACAAACCTTCACGTGGATTTATAAGTAAACTACAATGTTTTACTATTTTTGCCACAAAGGAAAGAAAAGAACGAAGTTTAGTATAGAAATATGTCTTTAAAAGAGCGACGTGTTGAGAAAATGACGTCACGACAGTAAACCGCTGGACGAAAATCGCGAACTATTGGAACAAACATCAGTAAGGCGGGCATGATTTTGACGGTGAACTCGCTGCAAAATTCATAGTTTATTTTGGTCCTTTTGCAATATTTTTCACTGATTCAGTTGGATATTTCCGCCATTATGGATGGTGTCTTTTTGGAAGACAAAAATGTGGTAAAAGAAATGATCGAATTTCGTCGTAGTGGCACTTTAAGATCTATTCTGCATCAAGTTCACATGAAACGTATCCCATACAAGCGAGAACATTTGCTCTTGCTAGTGTCCAGGCCAGTGCGGACAGCTTATTTCCGTATTCCGCATGCGTAATGTAGTCGTTGAAAGAAATAAAGCAGACGACTGTCAACACAGAGGTCAAACATGAATCCCAAACCCGAGATTTCGTCGAATTCGTCACCAATAATGAGGAAAAAGGCAAAAAGGATAATACACTTTACGACGAGGGAGCGAGTAAAAATTATGATAAGTGGATACGGTGTTGAAACTATATATAGCCCGCTCTTATTATAAGTATTCGCGTTGAAAGACCTTAGTGTTCCTTCAGACAGTTCAGAGTTTCCCTGACAAACCGGTCAGTCTTATTTTGCGGAATTATATCGAGAAGTTAAGAGAAAAATATATTCTGAGACGATCGAAAGCGGGACGATCCAGCTGTTCCGGATAGAGGTTTGTGTTGAACAGGATATGTTCGAGGTAGGACTCACAACGTCGACAGCAAAATATTTTACAAAAAGAACCTAAGACTGTCTATCAGCAGTTTAAAAAAATAAAGTAAATATAAGTCCTAAATTCGACTCATAATCGAAATCTCAGACATCCATCTTAGGGACTGCATGTTTACTTCTAAACAAAGATTAGAATGCCGGGTATCAAGTATTTTGAAAACCGTTCCCGGCTGCCGGGTACCTAGCCACAGTGTAAAATAAACTTGTGCTGAATCACTCCAATATTTCAGTATAGTAAAACTGTACTTACTTGTTAATTTCGTGCATAAAAGATGGACATTCAGCGCGTTGTGAGCCAGCATTTCCAGTATGTTGCTCCCCGAGCGCTTCGACGACAGGAAGAATAAGTATTGCAAGCAGATGCAAATTTTCGTTGTCATTTTGACCGCGGTTGTGGGCAAACTATACATCAAAACGTGGGAAATTCACTAGACTAATTGAATTCGGTTGTAGGTTTTTGATTGATTCTTTTCCCAGCCTTTTATAGCCATATGCCCAGAAATAGAGGAACGCCTTGTATATTTTGACTCAACCGGTCGAAAACAATTGCAAATTGACCACGGAAAATAAGCGACTATGGGGTTTAAACTATTAAAACTACAGAGAAAAGACATTATTGTTTTGTATTCCGTTCGTAGGTTTTTTAGTTTTTTACTTTACAAGGCATAAAATTAACAAATTGCAAGAAAATTGCGATGTTAGCGAACAGTTGAGTAAACTCCGGGAGGGGGCGTGAGAGGACTCACGTCTAGTGACCTTTTGTTAAACGGAAGTTTGATATGTTAATAGTGGAATAGTAAATGAGTGTGTTTATATTTCGAATATGCTAATGACTGGTGACATCAACATCACTTATACATGTATAAGCTTCAAATATAACATGGATGTTTATAAAGTATCATTTATCTCTCCTGCTTTCGTCAACATTAGCATATTCGAAATATAAACATTTTTATAATTCATAGACAACGCTCATATCAAGTAATATTTTTCTATTTTACCTTAAAATTCGAAGACCTGATAGGTGATTGATCCGACATCTCTAATATTTCTGGTAACTGTAATCAGTATAAGCTTTCACGAGCTTTTACCGGTCTCAGGAATAAGCACATTAGTATAAAACAACATTTGTTAGTTCGTTTAATCTGAGATAACAGAAAAACTGATGTGATATCAGTTCCGTGCGCGTCCTATAAACCTCTTATGTTGGCAAGAAAAACTCACGGGAAAACTCCTACTCTTAAAGTTTTCAGCTGAGATAAGCAAAGGTCGTGGAACGACAAATAAATATCAACATTATACGACTTGGCGTTTTCGAGTGGAAATACGGGCTAAAACGAATACAAATATGAGACCGTATTACACGGGTCGCAAACAGGTTTGCACAGGTTTATTCAACACTTAAAAGGTTTTGTAAGCACGCGAGCCAATCGAAATGGGGCTGTTTGAGTAACAACCAATCAGCTTTTAGCGCGCGAAAAAAACTTTTTTCAATGCGCGCCCGCCCACATTGGACTTCAACTGAGGCTGAGAGGTTTCTTCTCTCGAGATGTCTTCTCTCAAGATTTTCTTCAAACAGAGCAGTAAGGTAAGCGAACACAATTTTTTGTGTTCGTGTTAGCTGTTGAGGGCCACAAGTTTGTAAGCTTTGCTTTTGGGTGTTACCCTCTTTAAATAAAGAATATTATTATAATAAATAATTTATTACGCGAAAAGTTGTGTAATACGGCTGGAAATTTTTACTCGTCAATTTTACTGACTCGTAAAAATACCCAACCGTATTACACAACTTTCCGTGTAATAACCTCTTTTTAACCTTCGTGGTGTTACAGTAAGGACACCAGACTTAGCAGATCTGACTGAAAAAAATGATCAGGCTGCCTGGCACTCGGCCAATACAAGCTTACGGTGTTTAGTTTATATGCACTTATCAGCGGCCATCCCGGTCCCCGGAGGGTACACCCCGGAGACACCCGCGGACATCCCACGGGATTTGTTCACTTTTGTCATCATTTTATGTCCCTGGGTCTGGGGGTTTAGATCGTTTTCAGTCACTTCACTGATGATACCCACGGGACAGACCCGCGGGATTTGCAATGAATTGGTCAGCGGTTATATTCTTTCAAAGCACATGCGATCGAATGGGTTGCCGGATGCACATTTGGAGAATTCTTCGCCTTTTTCGTCACGTTCATTGCAAATATGGATCAAGTAATGCGTTTTCTGTTGTTGTACTCTTTTGATTCAATGTATAAAGCAAGTATTAAAATCCTTTCTTTGTCACATTACATTATATATCGCTGAAAGCATGATTCAATAATAATCGCAACGATCGAAGAAAAACGTGTCGTGCGACCCTCGCATCACATGGAAACCAAAACTGCGATCCTTGCTATCGAGAAGCTGTGATCGTTGCGATTTTATGGAACCAGTCTTTTAACGATCAGCGAATAGTGGAGGATGCACCAGGTCGCGTGTTAATATAGTTCCGTGTTATATAGGCGCGAGTGAAATATAAATAAACGGGTTCTGCGTTGCTGCCACGTCGGCCCTAAATTGATCCTCTACCGAACGTATTTTTTAATAGGATGGGCGCCACTTTTTCGACCTTCGGATGCTCACTCCTGTCCCGGGGGTAGGGACTATTGGTAGATAAATTTTGCCCCGGGATGTGAGGGATTTGTTGACAGCATTTTACAAAAGCCCGGGGGTTCCCTGGGGTGTACCCCCCGTAATGGCCGCTGATAAGTGCATTAGCTGTTGACGAAGAAGGGCCGCGTTCAAATGGGTTCTCGTGAGGGGCTTGCTTATAATTTAAGTTCAATTTATTTCTAGAAGAAAGTTACATAATAAGTACTTGGGAGGGCCAGACGGAATAATTAACAAGGCGAAGTCGATATTGCCGGGTGAATACCCATTTTTCATGTAGGTCCCCCCCCCGGGAATATATATTAGTCGCATAAGACTACTGCAGCTGAGCATTTCACTCATCAGTTGCATCAGTTGTAAGACGTTCTTGTGAAAAGTACTAGACGGATTACCTATGGCGCGTATTTTGTGTCAAAATTCAAACATTCAATTCAAACATTCAATTCAAACATTCAAACATTCAATTCAAACATTCAATTCAAACATTCAAACATTCAATTCGAACATTCAAACATGCAATTCAGACATTCAAACATGCAATTCAAACATTCAAACATTCAATTCGAACATTCAAACATGCAATTCGAACATTCAAACACTGAAACATTCAATTCGAACGTTCAAACTTTCTATTCGAACATCTAAACATGCAATTCGAACATTCAAACATGCAATTCGAACATTCAAACATGCAATTCGATGGCGCGTACTTTGTGTCGAATTTCAAACATTCAATTCGAACATCTAAACATTCAATTCGAACATTCAAACATGCAATTCCAACGTTGAAAGATTCAATTCGAACATCTAAACATTCAAACATTCAATTTGAACATTCAATCATTCAATCATTCAATTCGAACATTCAAACATGCAATTCGAACATTCAATCATTCAATTCGAACATTCAATCATTCAATTCGAACATTCAAACATGCAATTCGAACATTCAATCATTCAATTCGAACATTCAAACATTCAATACGATGGCGCGTACTTTGTGTCAAAATTCAAACATTCAACCTTGGATTCAAACATTCAATCCTTCAACCTTCATTCGAACACGCGACGCCCAGCTTCAATTCCCCGGATGTACGAGAGTCGCGGAAATCAACAACACCGAACTTTTCTACATACAGATCGATCGAACGAACGTGGAGCAGGCTTATAGGATAAATCGCAACCGTTTTAGCAAGTAAGTCAACATATTTTGCCTTTTATAATTCCCTATGGGTTTTTGCGTAGTTAGGCTTTCCTAGAGAATGCCATCATGTTCAGAACAAGGAGTCGGTGGGTCAGTTTTATTTGTGTATGTGAAACTACTGATATCTATACAAGAAACTTTAAAAAACCTCAGGCTTAGCTAAAATCAGAAGAAACACGTATCCCTTACTTTGTAGAGCTCTACTAAAATCAAATTGTTTGATTGTGATCATATATGTCTTCATCAAGCTAGAAAATTATAGGACATAGACATTCAAAGTTTTCTAGCCTTTATCAAGCGCCGGTAACGACCCCTTGACCGGCCAAATACCAGACATACTTTCAAGATGAGCTGTCAGCCGGCTGTTTGCACGACTGTGTGTTGTTAGGGACGGACCATTTGAAAATTGATTGGGGGGGGGGGGGGGGGGCAGGCCGAATTTCCACAGAAAAAAGAGCGAACGAGGCAAAATCACCCCGAAAAAAAATCGAGCAAGGGTGAAACTTTTTTCATTAGCTGAAACAGGTTCAACCAGTGTTTAGTCTCAAGAACACAGGAAACCAGTGTTTTAGAGAGCAGTAACATCTCAAAAAATTTCCCTCGCAATATTTAAAGACATACTGCTTTTTTCTTCCATACGTAGGACGGTATATTATCTAAGCTCATAATCAAAGGCACATTCCCATAGGACAAATAATGCATTTGTGTACAAGAGATTAGTTATATATGCCAATTCACTCTTCTTAATATTTATGCGCATATTTAATTCACCGACTCGAAAACGAGGCTATCCCCGCATCGAGGATGCAACATGCATTCTAGTTCGAGAGGAATGAATGAGGAACACAGCAATGCTGAAAGGAACACAGCAATGCTCCATCCGCGACGCCATTTTGCTTTTCAGCGAAGCAACGATGCGGGGATAGCCTCGTTTTCGAGTAGCTAATTATATGCGCATAAATATTAAAGGGGCTGGGTCACCTGGTGTCCGTGCGCAGTAAGTATGCTCTTGAGGTAATTAGCATATCATAAATATTCAAAATTCTTCTGCGATCGCAATGGTTTCTTTCGCAAGCAACAGTAGCATTGTATCTGATTGGTCAGTTCAATGAGAGCTCATTTCTGATTGGTTGAGGGTAAGATTGAAACCCTTTCAATGTTAGCGGGTAGATTTTGTGTAAGAAAGTAAAATTCAGTTACGGAAGTTCACCTCGATTTATCCGAAAATACAGCAATCAAAGTCCGGCTAAATGTGTACAAAAACTCTTAACCTCGTCAAATGTAATACTAGGGATTGTTTACTTGTCATCGCTTAGGACAATCTGGCGCCATTTCTTGGCGCCATTCAGTGAGATAGCTTGGCTCGAACTTCGCCGTTTCCTAAATAATTATTTTTGAAGAGCCGACACGCCTGGCATAAGTTACCTCAAAATCGATCACTAAAAGCGAGCCAAAAATATATAAACCAGCACATCTTGTTTAATTCGCTGTCCAATTTAACGAAATTTTCGTATGTTAATATTAAAATGAAATAACGTCTTTAGGATCAAACACGTTTGTATATTGACGTTGGTGTGACGTCATAACGAACGACTCCTTTTAAGGTCAAATTCTGCATTACCTATACGTTTGAAATAAAACATGTTATCACAACAACATAAATATGTGTTTTTGATTGCCGCAATTTTAAAGTCTCTACGATAAATATTTGCTGAGTTATTAAGAACTGAAATTTCCTGTGACGTCACATTTTCTGACGTCATGGGTCTGACATCAGTCATGCTTTCTAAATTGAATAAACATAAAAAAGACCATATTGCGGCTATTCAGTGTACAGTAAGTACAGTTCCTCTTAAAAACCCGAAAAATACTTGAATAGTTATTTTTAAAAGACGTTTTCAAAAATATATGACGTCATAATGACGTTTCCTCTTTTTCACTGGGAATTTTAAAGTATTTCCTCTCAAAAATCGAAAATTCTAAAAACATACGGTTGTGGGTACCGATTTACTCTTTTGATTGCTAGATTGTCGTAAACAAATAATTTAAACTCTAAAAGATGAATGAAGAAGTTATTTTGTAAATGGTTCTGTATTGAATATTTCCCGCCAAATTTTGGCGGGGAAATTGCCAAAATTCAAAATTTAATTACTTTTCTCCCTCTTAACCAATCGAACTCGGGTTTTCGGTTTCTTTGTTGTCGACATGATGGGAAATCGAAAATATAAAATTTACTGATGTTGAAGTTAATTGAAAACATCGAGAAACCTATTATAAATGGATAGATGACGTAACTGTGACGTCATCAAGATGTCTACGGTAGATCAAATCATCGGATTTTGTTTAGGTCGTCGGTCTTCATCATCCCACAAAAATTCAATCTTCTATGTTGGAAACTTTTGAAAATATAGCAAAGTGATTTAGGGGCATTTGTGCCAAGCGTGGACAAAGTAGCAGGTTCAGCTAAATTTCAGGTATGTTTTATTACCTTGTTTTGATTCTGAAAAACGTTTTCAGGTGAGTTCGGGTTGTCCTTTGTCTTGGCTTTGGTGTGTTTTGGCTGGTGAGTTTGTCTTGGCTTTGGTGTGTTTTGGCTTGTGCTCAGAAAAGTCGCAAAATATACTCTTTCTTTTCTTTCATTTTGTCCGTTTTATAAAACATTGCTTTTTAGCAAAAGGTTTTTGGCAATGTTATTTATCTTCTGGCGTTACTTTTTGTTATACCTTGAGTCAAACACTAAACGTTTCGTGTGGCAACAATCTCAATCAACTACTCTTGAAGTGACTCGGCCGCGAAGGCCGAGTCACTACCAAAAGTTCCTTGGCCTTTAGCTCCCGCCAGGTTTTGAATATTTGTTTGCTTAAGTCAGTATAGCAGCATGTTGGCTTTTCCAGTGTCGGTCATTTTTTTTTCGTCAATTGCCTCAAGGTAGGCGTTTTCTTTCTTCCTGCCCCGACTCGTTTACCTCCCCTTCCTCCAGAGCCTTCATTCATCAGAATTTCAAACCTGAAAAAAAATAAAAATGAAATACTCTACATTTAGAATGAATGCTAAACAAAACGTTCCTGCAAAAAAAAATGTTTTATAGGTTCGAAATAAGCGCGATGGAAATGGATTCCTGAAAGGTTCCTTCGGAGGGAGGTTTGATTTCGTACTCCCGGAGTCGGAAATCAAATTTTGCCTTTGGCCGTGCGATAGACTGGTAACGAATGAGCGCTGACCCAGCCCCTTTAAGAAGAGTCAATGTTGAGCACTTTTTCATTTTATATTTTTTAATTTGAGACTACGGAACAATGCAATATGATGTACTGCAATACAATATGATGCACGAATTAACAGTATAATTTTAAGTATCCATCTGGGAAGGAGTGTGAGGTAGAGATTTCAAGAAGAATACATGTAGATCAGGCATGTTTTTACAAAAGGAGCCTTAGAACCTAAGACCCCCTTTTGTGAAAACATGCCTGATATTGTGTGCCTTTAGCTTTAAAAGCCAATAACTCGTGTTTTTGCCGTTTTCTTGAAAGGGCAAATGACAGTTTAAGACTTTTCTGGCATTTCTATCCCATAATTGATCTCAAGGTATTTTATGTGGGGGTGAGGGGTGGGGAGGACTAGTTAAAATAAAATCGCGAAAAACCAACTGATGAAAACGTTGAAAAGTGAGTTACCGGCTTTTAAAGCCAACAGGTACACATTAATTTACAACTACACGGCAATACAACGTTCTTTTCCTGTAGATTAAGTTTAGTGGATGCAATTTCGCCGTATTTTGAGTAGAAATACCAGAAAATTGGTAAAATCAGTCAACGCTTGTCTGGTAATCCGATTGTGGTACATGGTAGGAAGATTGTGTAATACAAATATGTCTGGGTATTTTCTCTATCAATATATCTATCAATTCCAAATCCCCCCCTCCCCCTCTGTGCCGGGAGTGGGCGGGAATTTGACAAAAAGAGTCAAAGATAGCGAATTTTACATCAATGTTTATGAGAGATTTGCACTCGTTCTGCATAGCTTCTGATTCAAAAATGTCAAATGCCCCACAAATACCTATGCAGGATGGGCAGCTACATGCGGTGGATCGTACGGAGCCCAGTACGTGCCATCCAATCTCGCTCCACTTTTTTATTCATCGGCCGACTTTTTTGTGTAGCCGAGTTATTTTTTTGTGGCCGACTTTTTTGTGAGATCGTAGGCACGGAACAGGACATTTTCCCTCTTTGAATTCCTTTTCTTATTCAGATTTTTCAACTCCTTTGAGAATAGCAAGACTAATTAGAGGAACAAAAGAAACCGTGCAAAGGACTCTGGTAGTTGTAGTAAAATGACGTCCGATTGACGTCACAACTCCAGGTCCTCACCATGCAAGACTCGCGCTAACAACGGATGTTTTTCCTAACTTCGACGCTAATGAAGGCCAGATAAAAAAAAAACTTGTTTAGCGTCCGCCCATGGCCCATTTCAATTTTTCCAGGTAGGGAGGGAGGTTTTTTTCCCTCTGTGACTAGACATATAGGGACACCGGAGTGATTTAGAAACAAAATGGCGTCGATGTTAAAATATTTAATGCGCCGGCGCATATTTTAAGTGGTACATGTAGGGGTCTGGGTACAAGAATTGGTGTTCGCGGGCGCATTTATACGTTCTAAAGTTTTTTTATCGAAAAAAAAAAAGAGAGGTCGGGCGGGGACGCTAAACAAACAAACAAAAAATCTGGCCTAAATCGTCGAAGTTTAGTTTTATTCACTTTTAATTTTTCGAATTCTTAGTCAGGGCGCTATACAGAATCGATGTAAAAAATATTTTTTTTTGGGGGGGGGGGGGGGTTATAGGCGAGCTATAACGAGCCATGATTGGTCAGTTTGCGGTCCATAAATTACTTCCCACATGGACCTTCTGTTCACTTCCGGTCTCGAAGAAAATGAAGAAGCTATATTAATACACATTTAACCTTGTTTGTTCGGTCCATACCGTAATTTATGGATCCTCGTTTTTCCCTTTTTATGGCTTTGCACTTGGGCCATAAAAAAGGGAACAACAACTCGGTCCATAACTTATGGTATGGACCGAGCAAACAAGGTTAATAAGAGGTATTTATTTAACATGCATGAATTTGGGTACTCAAATGAGTATGATATTCTTTTATTGAACTTACTGTATACACAATGCAATGAAATATAAATTTGATTTGCAGGTAAAATTGAATTTAACGACATAACTAGTTGATAGATATCACGCAATATATATATACCATTTATTTCCTAACCTATTATTCTAGCTAAAAACATTCTCACCTCACTGTAGAACCGTGAACCTCGATGGTTATTCTTTTGTTTTCAATCGCTCTAATCTCGTCAAAGCCAGTTTGAAGAATGTTTTGACGATCGACGAATATCGTGTTTGTGATTCGTTCGTCGACATCACCACATGGATCCTCTATTTCCAACGCTCTCCCAGTAACTACTACTTTTTGTAAATGACGCAACACCTCTACGGGATTGTAATGCAAGCCAGTGCTTATGCAGTGCCTAGCTACCTCCAGGATCAATTTGCTTATTGCCGTTCCTTCCTCCTCGGTGTTTTATGGTTGACCTTGAACGAGTGAATCGAATGTCGTGACATTTGGGTCTGTACTGTGGTCATCATCAGTAGCGATGCTGAAGGCAACAGGCTGATGTTCAGGACTGGGCGGCATATTACCTGCAATTAGGTCACTGTAGTTACGATGTGCATCCACGGATACGACAGCAGGGACAGAAGTAGGATGACTGTCTGGATTTGATACGATGACTGTCTGGATTTGATCAATGCTGAGTTGATCAATGCTGGTAGTTGAACATATCGGTGTCGTAAGATCGACGTCAGGGCTGGACGGGGAATCTTGTCTCCACTCATATACGTTTACATTTCCACTATCCAGTGCTTCGGCATTGGTGTCTAATACAACAGATGGAGACGGACTGTCAATGGTGGCTGTGTTGGTGTCTGAGGTGGCAGGATTTTCTAAACCACTGGGCTCACCTTGGTTTTCATAGCTGTAACAAATCCATACATGCTTTCTTAAATAAATAATTCAGTGTTTTCTTGAACAGGATAAGTTGGCATAAGCTTAACAGTACGTCAAATTTGTGTACCGTTGTCAGTACGATATAGTGGACTCCAGTCTCCCATGCGAATCCACACCTTTCAATTTCCTCGAATAGTTATTTTGTGTAAACGTACCTGCACGTATCCAAATGACTGGATAGTTCTGCAAGATAGAAATATTTCTTGCACTGCAAGCATTGCTCTATCAGATCGTCTATCTGCAATAAAAGATGAGAGATAATGATAGTAAATATGTCGCCGACAATCTAGCTCATTTGGGACGCGCGAGTTTGTCGCGTCGGTCTCTGTGCGGGACAGTAACGGTTCCCACAATGCACCCGATATATTGATATGTTTATATGTTGGACACCTCATAATTTTTGCAATTCGCTGTATATATATATATACACTCGTTTTCAAAAACATTGCACTGCAAATATATATATGCCTTTTGTATTCTTGTCAAATTTGACAGCTAAAACAATGGAGAACAAAAGGTATATATATATTAATCAAAAGCAATGTTTTTGAAAACGAGTGTATATATATAAATATATATACAATATATTAATATACTTATATATACATAAATGAAGACGTGATGTTGCTGACTGGCCTAGAATGATTAATTTCCCACAAGAAAGCATTGACGGTATATGCTAGTTAATTACCCATAATGCAATATGTCGAACCCAAACCTCTACCGTGCCGGCAGATATCGCTACGTCAGAAATTACATTTCCCACGTTAAAGAATATTTTTATGCTGTGCTATTCGTAACAAAGAGTTACAACAAAGCGTCTTTGGGTTATTTTACCATTAGAATGCAATTGTAACCAGTGACAATTGAACGTATATACGTGTTTTCTCCAGTAACGTGGTGTTTATTTTTTCCTTTAATCGATTTTAATTGCTTTTAAGAGAAAGATTGGTAAAAAGTGATCAGCATAGTTTCGTTCAGTCCGAATGACAAACGGAATGATATACAAATGATCGCGTGCATTTTCACGTGCAGTTATTCTGTTATTCACACGGCAGTCATTTGTTAACCCAGGATAATAAGTGAAAACCCTTGTTTTCCCTCGTCTGAACACATTCTAAAGACTACTGAGTGGGAGGCTACGCGTAGAAAATACTTGATACTAGTTCTAGCCAACATGAAAAACGAATTGTTTTATACCGTCGTCTAGACCTAATGGATTGCCATTAAAGTTGCTAACGCTCATATTCATGCCCGTAAACAGAACGCCTAAACATTCATTAAATATGCATATCCATAACATTACCTCTTCATACTCATCGGTCACCTCCGCTGAGACATCTAGATCTTTCTGGAGCGGTCTTACAAAAACTTTCCCTTGTCCAACGAGGTCTTTTATTCTCTCAATATTGTAGGGTTCAAACAGCTGACGCCTGCTTCCCTTTCCGCAAAGGAGCTTGTAGCCCCCAGCACCCTCCAGCTTTGGGAAGTGTTCTTTTAGTATTTTATCCAAGTCACGGCTGCTGCCATCTTTGAAAAAGGTCAGCTTCCTTTCACCAAGGCCTGCCTTCTTCAGTGTGTAGTATTCTTCAGAGGATGGCATTCTGTCTGTTGTCGTATAGGCAAGGCACACAAATGTTCGCGTCCAGGTTGGAGGCTGTTTGATTTTTTTATTCGATCAGGTGGCACCAGATCTATATCTCTTGCCAGGTTTATTTGTGTCCGACATGGACACAAAGAGTTGTTTGTGCTCAGTGAAGCCCACGTGCACTGTCTGTGGGGTTGTCCTTAGACCATGGCCACTTGGTCCTGCAATGGGCAGCATGCCCACAGTTGGTGGAGTTGTCCTTACACCATGGCCACTTGGTCCTGCAATGGGCAGGATGCCCACTGTCTGCGGGGTTGTCCTTACACCATGGCCACTGCAATTAGTGGTGGAGTTGTCCTTACACCCCTAGGACCTGCATTCTGCTGGAGCCCCGCTGTGGGTGCTTGGTTTTGAGCAGCACCGTTTTGGGAATTAGCTTCCAGCGATTTTGACACCTCCTCCAACAACTCTCTGCACTTATTTAAGGACATCTGTTATCTATTGAAATTGTTCAAAACGTAGCAATAACGTTAATTAAAAGTATTACGCCATACTTCGGAATTGAACACTTTCCCATCTAGTCTCATCAAAGCCTGTAACTCCCCCCCCCCCCCCGCCGCGGGGGTGGGTCAGGATTTTGAGCTCGGTTTGGGCAGGTAGGGTCAGGGTTTTGAGTATAATTTGAGTATAATTTGGGTGCAGTCAGGGTCGGGGTTCGGTATTTTTTAGGCAGTTAGGGTTCAGTTTTTTTAGCTACTATGTCAAAAAAATACATTCTGTTGCCGCATTTTGATCGCCTGCCCACATGCAAGCACTGAGGTTCCCATACATCGTGACGCCGCTAATTCGTACTTCAGTACTTATCTATGTACTTCATTTGCTGAATTGTTTACCCAATGACACGTCCCGACTTGAAATGTTCCGTATTGTGCATGCAATCCCGGTACGTGGTATACCGGCTGGGGTATATATCCGACCGTGTTTTGAAAACAATTTAAAGAAGGGGCAATCAGGCTTTTTTTCTTCAAAAGGGGGCAATCAGGGTTTTGGAGCTCGGATTGGGTCAAACAGGGTCAGGGTTTGAGCCTCTTGGCCTCACATACATACCCATTTTTCATGTAAGTACCCCCCCTCCCCCCCCGGGTGTAACTCACTGTTCGTCTTATTTAAGTCTAGCCTTCTCAACATGTAGTTATCTAAGCTATCTACCTACCGTCCTCCTGGTTGCACTCAAATCTCGATTATCTCACATCACTTTTGTAATCTAAATTAGCCATTTAATGCTAAATATCTATTTATTTATTATTTTTAGCTAATAATTAGTCGCTTGTATTTTTCCTTGAAGTGCCTATAACCCCCCCAATTTTTTTTTTTTACATCGATTCTGTATAGCGCCCTGACTAAGAATTCGAAAAATTAAAAGTGAATAAAACTAAACTTCGACGATTTAATTGGCGTCGAAGTTAGGGAAAACATCCGTTGTCAGCGCGAGTCTTGCATGGCGAGGACCAGGAGTTGTGACGTCAATCGGACGTCATTTTACTACAACTACCAGAGTCCTTTGCACGGTTTCTTTTGTTCCTCTAATTAGTCTTGCTATTCTCAAAGGAGTTGAAAAATCTGAATAAGAAAAGGAATTCAAAGAGGGAAAATGTCCTGTTCCGTGCCTACGATCTCACAAAAAAAGTCGGCCACAAAAAAATAACTTGGCTACACAAAAAAGTCGGCCGATGAATAAAAAAAGGGGCGAGATCGGATGGCACTTACTTTACGTACTGGGCTCCGTACGATCCACCGCATGTAGCTGCCCATCCTGCATGGGTATTTGTTGGGCATTTGACATTTTTGAATCAGAAGCTATGCAGAACGAGTGCAAATCTCTCATAAACATTGATGTAAAATTCGCTATCTTTGACTCTTTTTGACAAATTCCCACCCACTCCCGGCACAGACAGGGGGGGAATTGATAGATATATTGATAGAGAAAATACCCAGACATATTTGTATTACACAATCTTCCTACCATGTACTTTTTTATTAATTACTCGGGCTGCCTGTGGCAGCACCGAGTCTTAAAATGCAAGCCGTTATTTTTTTTTGTTGGGTGTCGCAAAATTTCTGCGCATGCGTTAAAGGTCAAGTTCACCACCAATCAGATTGCACTGTGCTGGTTACGCAACAATCGCCATGTTAATTGCTCGGAGTGAGCGCAGCGAACGGAGAGCATATCTAATCTTGCAGAAGGGGATTTGATTTCTCTCGATTTTCGTTGGATCATCTATGCACATGCGCGAGATTTTTATATAGCGGAGGATTTGGTGTTTGCACTCGGGTTTGGTGTTTGTTGTTTGGATCACAGGATCACAATCGGGACCAATCGGGACATTGTTTGGATCACAATCGGTACCAATCGGGACATTCGGGTCATTTCCGGATATTACGAACAACGTTCGAGTGACAATTTCACGAATACGAAGAATGCCGGAGCTTCGCGTTACCTCGTGGTTGGGTTTTGTGAGCGTGGTCTAAGCATAGTTTAGTAGAGGGAGACTTTGTTGTTCACGATCGTCGTTTTGGGTAAGTAAAGCCATGAATTGTCTTTATTTCATTCGCAAAAGTGATCGCAGTTTTCATAGTGTGTTGTCAAACTGTTCTAGATTGATTTCTGGTCAGATTGCTCGAATTTTAACACATAGTCATAGAGGACTAATTCAATGTCAGCCACTTTCGTCACATAAGCTCGGTAAGCATTTGGATTCCTCGCCACATCTACCCTTTTTATTAGGGTTGCCTGGATTAATCAGGACTCCTCCCTTTTGGGGGGATTATCAGTCCCGGTGTGGACTTTCAAACTCAACCCGACTTTTACAGCGGGCAGTCAATTCAACCCGACTTCGGGCAGTCAATTCAACCCGACTTCGGGCAGTCAATTCAACCCGACTTCGGGCAGTCAATTCAACCCTTCAGCCATGGTTTGTGCCCCTTGGCCTCTTTGGAGAGTTCAATAAACAGTCCAAACCCGAACTCGTTTCTGAGCAGCCGCGAAAACTTTGTAATGTAGCCCAATATGAACTCAAAATGGCTACAAAACACGTAGAAATTGCCACTGAGGATGCCGTACCTTCGGCTTCAGCTGAGTTTTGCACCGATGTGTTTGACAACTGCACTTTGAAAGCTGAGATTACTACAGCAGACATGCCTTTATGTTTTGAAGACGATGCTGTTTCGTTTAAAGATGATAATTTTAATCATATCATTAAAAAAGATGTAAGCTTGTACAGAAGTTCTGTTAGAAAACTCATTGACAAGCAACAGACAAAACTACACTTCAAGAGAGAGCGCGAACCCTCGAGATTTCCTGCCAAAAAATTAATGCAAATTTTTAAAAAGAGACATGCACGAAAGAAATTAAAAAGTTTCATTAAAAAAACTTTCCCTTATTCATCACAGATTTACAGATTTGCCAATAATTACAAGATGTATTTTGTGCTTCTAAACAAGCATAAAGACAGTTTTTTTAGCAAATATTTCTGTTGGAACAGAAAATTAAAGCCTTTTTATTTACAAAGAAAGTATAGTGAGAAGGGTAAAGTTTTGTATGGAAGAAATGTCTCTGCATTTGCATTTCCTAAGTTGAATAAGGATTCTTTAGCATCCAAACTTATTGAATTAAAAGGAGGCATGTATACTAGTAATATATGTGTTTCACCATGGAATATTTTAGTTCGAAAGTTGGCAACTCTTGGTTTATTCCCACTAGATGTTGGTGGTGATGGCTCGTGTTTTTTTAGAGCCTGTTCACATCAGATGTTTGGGCAACCAGAAAGCTATCATGAAATTCGGATGGCTGGTATTAATCATTTACTTAACCATCCAGAACTCTATGTTGAAAGTTTCTCAGGTGACTGCTGGCAAAGTTACATTACTGAAATGTCTCAACCACAGACATGGTGTGATAATCTAATTATACAAGCTGTATCTAATGCATTGAATTGTTTCATTCACATAACTGACTCTGTTGATGGTTCACCAGCAAAAGTTATAACTCCTTCTTTTGTGACTCCAAATTTGGAAAGAACTGTCTTTTTTTTAGGATACATAAATGGGTTATACATCAGAACAGTTTTCCAAGAACAAATTTATATTTTCAAAATTTAAAAAGAAAGCTATTAGAAAGCAATGATGCTAGGGAAATGATACTTTTAAGAAATAACCATAATAAGAAAGCTAGAAAACAGTGTGACACCCATGAAGCCAGAGCAGATAAACTTGCTAAACAGCGGGAATACACAAGAGTGAAAAGGTCTTGTGAGACCCCAGAAGCTAGAGCAAAGAGAAATGAAATGAGACGAGAGCAATATAAGCTAAAAAAAATGACAAAACATAAACAAAATATCCAGAGCAATGAACAGACTAATGATCCCATCCCAGTGGGTAGAACTGTAAACCCTGAATTAGAGGACTGTCAAGAAACTATTGATTCCTTACCAGTTAGTGCAAATATAAACCCTGAATTACATGAAGCCAGAGCAGAGACACTTGCTAAACAGCGGGAATACACAAGAATGAAAAGGTCTTGTGAGACCCCAGAAGCTAGAGCAAAGAGAAATGAAATGAGACGAGAGCAATATAAGCTAAAAAAAATGACAAAACATAAACAAAATATCCAGAGCAATGAACAGACTAATGATCCCATCCCAGTGGGTAGAACTGTAAACCCTGAATTAGAGGACTGTCAAGAAACTATTGATTCCTTACCAGTTAGTGCAAAGAAAAACCCCAAATTACAAGAAATGCAGCCAAAAAATGTCTCTGGTATAGCAGTAAACAATGGAAATATTGGAAATCCACCAATGAGTCACTCTCAATGTGATGAGCAACAAAATTATTTAAAATTTTTTGATGTTCCTATTGATGGTCCATTGCATGAACAGCCTTGGGCAAAATCAAACATGGAAACGTTTCACCACTCTCTAAAATACTCAATGAATCAATGTGTGATTTGCAAAGAAGTATGGCCCTTAAAAGGAACAATAAAGTCAACTAAATCCTATAATTGCTCACGCTGTCAAAGAGATAAGCATAGCCCTAAAGCATTTTCTGCTGACAATTTCATGATTCCTAGCCAGGTTCCACAACAATTACAAGGGTTAACTCAAACTGAGGAAATGTTGATTGCTCGCGCACTGCCAATTATGCGAATTTATATAAAACCAGGTGGTCAAAGAGGTTATTCTGGCCATTGTATAAACTTACCCCAGAATGTACAAGAAGTTGCAACCAGATTGCCTAGATATCCTAAGGATATTCCTGTAATAATTGTAAAAGTCAAAGGCAAAGACAACACTTTTAAAGATGTTAAAGTTAGGAAACAGAATGTGTACAATGCTTTGCTTTGGCTTATACAAAATAATCCACATTATTCGGATGTGATTATTGATAATAATGCCTTGAACTGTTTACCAGACAATGGTATTCCCCCAGGTCTTTTGACAGTCAACTCTGACAAGGATATTTTGTTAGATGAAACAAATGAACCAGATCAAGGTCCCACTGAAGAAAACTTAGATAATATTGTATATGATAATTCAACAGAAATGAGTAGTTTTTTACCTGTTGGTCAACAGCAGCAGCAAGAAATAGATGCAATTAAGAATCAACTCTCTGCAAATAAGTCAATGAATTGGCCTTCTCGTGATGATGAACCTATAAATGAGTACAATACACCATTCCTTGGAACTATGGCATTTCCAACATTATTTCCAGATGGAAAAGGGGATCCTACTAATCCATCAGTCGTGACAGAAGTCTCACTTCATGAAAGTGTCAAACATTTACTAAAGTTTGCTACAAAAAATGATAATAAATGGCATTACAGATTTGCTTGTCATCCAAGATTTTCATACTGGGCTTTTGATATGATTCTGAGAAAGAGAACCTTGCAGCAGAGTGCAATATTTTTAAAACAAAACCCAGGAGAGGCTCATTTGACTGTTGATGAGTTACAAGAAATGGCTTCAAATAATGATACAGCAGTTTTTATGTCAAAAGTTTCAAGATATGTTGCAAATATTTCTGGGACAAATTCTTATTGGCATAAAGTAAGAGAAGAGCTAAAGGCTATTATAACTACTGTTGGTACTCCAACATTCTTTTTTACCTTCTCATCTGCTGATATGCACTGGCCAGAGATGCATGATCTTCTTAGCAATGGCACTTCCAGTAGCAATGAAAGACGCCAAAATGTTATAAATAATCCACATGTTGTTGACTGTTTTTTTACAAAACGTCTAGAAAGCTTTATTAAGCATTGGTTATACAACACCCTTGATGCTGAATGGCACTGGTACAGGTTTGAGTATCAAGGCAGAGGTAGTATTCATTGTCATGGCACAGCTAAACTTAAGAATGATCCTGGTTTATGTGAGCTTACAAAGATTGCCCTAAAAGGTTTCCTGGCTCAAAAATGCAAAGAGGATACTAGCGGCAATAATGAAGAAGACATTTCAAAACTTAATTTAGAAATAGAGGCTGGTAATAAGGCTAGCAAAACAGCTTGTCAGTATGTAGATTGGCTGCTTACAACCATAAATCCTAATCCACCAGATGAAGGCATGTGGGTAAGACCACAAATTCATCCTTGCCAAAAGAATTACCAGGACATTATCAATTCTGACATGGAATCAGACTATTGTGATTTACTTAACATGGTGCAGCGGCACACGCGATGTAGTACTAGCTATTGTCTTAAAAAGCGAAGCAATGAAAATGAATTGAAATGCAGATTTAATTTTCCTATTCAACATTGCCCACAAACTAAATTAGTATTTGAAGCAATTCACAGCAACGTCAAAGAACCACAATACAGGGCAAAGATTATAACTGCAAGAAATGATTCTAGATTAAACAGTAATCAGCAACTTCAGTTACAAACCTGGCGAGCAAACTGTGATATTCAAGTAGTTATTGATCACTATGCATGTGTGGAATACCTAACCAAATATGCAGCCAAAGGCGAACCACGTTCACCACTGCTGAAAACAGCCTTTAATGCCATTGTTAATAGCTCAGCTAGCAATAGCAATCCTCATAGAACCATCAAAAAGGTGATAATGAAAACACTTGGTGAAAGAGATTATGCTGCACAAGAGGTTATGCACCACCTGCTTTCCCTAAGATTTCATAGTTCATCATTTAATGTCATACCTGTAAGTTTAAATGGATCTCGCAAGTTGAAAAAATCATCTGTTGACACAGATCAGGTTTGCTCAGAGAATTCACTTCTCGATGTTTATGCTAATCGATTGGATTATGACAAATCACTCGAAATAAGTAGCCTCAATTTTGTTGAATTTGCAACTAAGTACAAAGTTGTAAATAAGAAGCTTACTAAACAGCCTGACAATGTTATACCAAGGGTATTCCCTACATACTCCTCAAATCCAAAAGGTCAAAATTTCCCACTTTATTGTAAATATCAGTTGTTGAGATACAAGCCTTGGGAAATATCACAAAATAATGCATGGGATAATTTAGAACCAGCAAATGAGAATTTCATCCAGAAATGGCATGCATTCCTTGAGACAGGATATGCACATAAAAATGTGCCAGATTGGTTTGACAAACTTCAAGAAGTTATCAAAAGCCAGCAAGATATAGATGAAACTATTGATTTGGAACCAATACTAATGTCCAAGAAGAATGGATGGTATTGTGTGACCTTCACACACCTTTTCAGAATTCCCATGATGGTTCACAGTTAGAATATGACTGGCACCAGGACAGGAGCCACTATACTGAACAACAGATTGGTGAAATGCCAACCTGGGTGAAAATGAAAAAAGAACAGAACATCTCAAATGGCCAGCCAGACTATGAAATTATTGACACTGATACCTTTAGTCAAATGCAACACATAGCATATAATATTGTAAAGTCACATTCAGAAGATCTCTCAAGCAACAAAGAATCTCTATGTCTTATTATAAATGGGGTAGCTGGAACTGGAAAAAGTTATCTCATTAATGCAATCCGTTCACTTTTAAAGCACAAGTGTGCAATAACTGCTACAACTGGAAAAGCCTCGTTTAACATTCAAGGAGTTACTATTCATTCCCTTCTGAAACTTCCTGTTGGACCAAGAGGGAACAAAGATCTAGCAGGACAAAGCTTGAGTACATTACAAGAAGCTCTCAAGGGTATAGAGTACATAATCATTGATGAGTACTCGATGTTAGGCCAAGTTATGTTTGGCTGGATAGACAAACGGTGTAAACAAGTAACAGGTCATTATGACCTGCCATTTGGAGGCTTTTCAATTATTTTGACAGGAGATCCTGGTCAATTACCACCTGTTGGTGACAAGCCCATTTACCATGCCAAACCAAGTAATAGCATAGGAGAACAGGGTTATCTTGCATACAGAATGTTTGATAAAGTTGTCAAACTCACTGTCAATCAGCGTATCCAGGGCTCTGACCCAGATCAAGTAAAATTTCGTGATTTACTGTCACGGTTGCGCAAAGGTGAATCAACTGTCGATGACTGGAACTTGCTATTATCCCGCCAGCCAACAAATGTCTCTAACTTAGAGGACTTTGAAAATGTAACACGATTGTTCTATCGTAATGAAGATGTTGGAAATTACAATTTTGACCAACTTACTAAATTGGGAGAAACTATTGCCAATATAAATGCTCGTCATTCCTCAGCACTTGCAAAAAAGGTTAGTCCTGATGAAATGTCAGGTTTAGAACCTTTTATTCTTTTAACAAAGGGTGCTAAAGTCATGCTGACCATGAATTTATGGCCAAGTATTGGTCTTTGCAATGGAGCTACAGGAATTATTAGACATATAATCTATCAGACTGATCATCAGCCACCTTATTTACCCATTGCAGTCATTGTTCAGTTTGACAACTATAGAGGTCCATCTATTAGTGACACAGCTCCATCCTGTGTGCCAATATGCCCTAAAACAGTGTCGGCTAATCTAACAGATGGCATTCACGAAAGACAACAACTGCCTCTTAAACTGGCATGGGCTATAACTATTCATAAAAGCCAAGGGCTGACATTACCTAAAGCCTGGGTTGATATCGGAAAGAAAGAAATAACTTTTGGTATTTCATATGTTGGTTTAAGCAGAGTGAAGGCATTATCTGCCTGTGTTATAGAACCCATGACCTACCAACGATTATCCCGATTAAAATCAGCAACAAGCTTACATTATCGTCTAGAAGAAGAAAATAGACTTAATAAGTTAGCACAAGCAACTTGTAGTGCATATTGTGAATCAAACAGCTAAGAGTAATCAAGTGAAATATCACAACACAAACAATTTATTTCTGCATTTTAAGGACAGAACAATAACAAACAACTAAGAGGACAAAGGGCAATGTCCTATCATATCATACTGATAAAGTATCCTTCCTTAATTTTTAGGTGTTCCCGTCTTGAGATTATGGATTGTAAAGGTAGGTTATTTGTTTTACGTTATGCAATTGCTCCTCAAACTTTTCATCTACAGGAGCAAAGCCCCTCTCAATTTTCATTTTTTTTTCAATTATGGATGGAGCTCAGAGTAATTCTGTGATCTCCCCTTCACTCACTCACTAACCCAATCAATCGATAATGAACAACAATTGAGCTGTATGCCTAAAGCATCACTCCTCTTGGTCAGCTAATTAGCTTGTCAGCTGATCACCCACCCCAATCTTGAGCATATCAATTTGGGTCAATAACAACAAATTATTCTAACAAATTATTCTAACAAATTATTATATTTTTGTCCTTAGATACACCATTGTCATCAACAAGTCCATCTAGTTCGCAACCGGACAAAAGTAAGTTACTCACTTGATTAAAGAAATATGGTATATAAGATAATGGTCATATACAACATATTGGGCTGCATTTGGACTTATCAGAGACAGTGGTATTGCTTTTCTTGAATCTTGTCTTAGTAAATCTTACTGCCAACAAAAAAATCCTTTCCATTTGTCACATCTTGAGATTTTGTGGTCCTGGTATAGTGTGTGAAAGAAAACATATTCTCAAAGTTCAAGATATGGAAATCCTTCTGAATTTAAAATTCCAGGCTAACCTAGCTTCCCCAATTTCGTTGTTATGCTTCAAATAAATTGATGTCAGCAAACTTGGCTTCCTTGGTTTCTACTTTTTATCTGTATAGCTTTATGGATATTACTAGCATAAGAATAATAAATGAATCTAGGTATAATAAATAAAAACAATTAATATCTGAATACTTTGTATTGCTATTCTCAAACAAGTTACACAATGTACTCATTTGTTGATACCCAAAACATTCCAGTACAACTCCAGAATAATTCCAGTACAATTCCAGTACAACTCAGTTGATGGCATAATATTAAATGTTTTCTCCTATTTTTGTTTTCAGGTGAGCCATTACTTGGTTATATACATGAATTCTCAGCAGGCCCAAAATTTTCAACCTGCCAAATTCAAACATCAGCAACAAAATCCGTAAAAGCTATATGCTTTTCGCCAACAAAAGCACATGCCTTAAGGCAAGCGGCCACGAACAAGAGCCCAATAAAGATCCAGAGATATGACTTCAATACACAGTATGACAATATTGTTATCAATAACGGCACACAAGTACATATCACAAATGAAGACCCATCTTTTCAAGCATTTGAAACGTCCCAAATGTCAACCATCGAGAAACTCAAGACACTACATATTTACCAGTTTGTCTCCTTCAAAGCTTGCATACATCACCTAGGAGCGCCGCGCAAGCAAATTTTTACAACAGGGGCAAAGATGAAGAGGTTGGCCACATTGGTTGATGACACGGATTCCATTACTGCGTATTTCTATGGCGACTTTGACGATTTAGATCAAGGCAACACATATCAGTTTACAAACATGCAATTGAAGAAGGACACTGAAACAAACGAAATGTTTCTAGCTAACCCACCCAATGGCTTTGAAATGCAACCTGCTACACCCTTCTCGATGCTGGCCGAAATCAAGGTATCCCCCCTAGCAATGTCTTCAAACACAGCTGACTTCACCATCTTGGGGATAAAGTCGTTGAGCAAATACAACAGCTGCTCTTCTTGTTCCAAAAAAGCTACCCAACGTGGCAACTTGCTCCACTGCCAGCACTGCGACCTACGCCAGAGAATTACTGCATCCAACCAGAAGTGGTACAGTAGGCTTTATGTCGAAAATAAAGAAGATGGCAAGAAGTTCTATGTCACCACATTTGATGCCGAATTGAGAGCCATATTAAAACTAAATGATGTGCACTTGAGTACAACATCGACTGAAACCTGCATAGAAGAGGCGCTACTCACATCACAAGCTGTAAATATGACATACAACATCTCCGACTCAAAGATAATTTCGGTTAACAAATGAAGAAACCACCTATGAAAGCAACACTCATATAGTCAACAAAGGAATATTTTATGACATTTCAATATGCGTTGGAGTTTATATACGTTACAGTTTATATACGTTACAGTTTATAAGTTTAGTAATTTTATCAATTAAGACATTTTAAGACAGCAACTTGCTCCACTGTCATCAGTGCAATCTACGCCAGTGAATCATTGCACCAAACCAGAAGATAATTTCAGTCAACAATTAAACAAACGCATATAGCCAACAAAGGAACATTTGATGGCATTTCACTATACGTTACAGGTTATAACTTTTTCTTGATGTTATCAAGAAATATAAAGAGACATGCCTTACGGCAAGAGAGCACCAACGACAGCCCTACAAAGATTAAGAGATACCTAAAGGCGGGTTTCCACATAATCGGTTAATAAATGTTTTTTTCTAAATTGTGTGTAATACTACTTTATTTAAAAATGACAATTCGTTTATATAACAGTTTTTGAATAGTACAGACTCTTGTCTGCATAGCAAGCGCAAGGTGCAAAAATCAACCATGTTGAAAAACATAACTTGACCTTACTATGCAAACTATATAACTTAGTTAATGTACACCCACAATACTCTTCCCATAAAAAAAAAACATCCTACACGAAAAAGTTTCTTACAAGCCCTTGAAAGGGTCACCAAACAAAAATTGCTGCAAAGCCTTAGAAATAATATCGTGTGAATAAAAGTTTGCCATTCCTTCCCCCAATGTCCGACAGCCCGCCTCTTTTGGTCCGAGCATTCACCTATCTTTCAGATATTACTAGTTTATTTACATAATTTAACACAGTAAATCAAGATGGCGGAGGACCCGCGAGGAACTTTCTCTCTAATTTGGAGTCCCATCTCTCAAATGTAAGCAGTTTAATGTTTTATTTAACTTCACTCGTACGAAAGCCTTCCAAGAGGCTCAGGATATTTCAACTGGCGCTATTGTCGGAGCCGAAGGACCGTGTGTTTTACCCAGATGGCCAGTGATTTTATATACGACACGTACGACGACCTGAAGCCAGTGAAGGGACCAGGATCCGGAAAGCTAAAATTCGAAGAAATAGATATAAGCCATCGGCTCGCTGTGCTGCATTTAAAACATCCGAGGAGAACATCTTATTTTGGGTGAAGGCCCTTCAAGACCAATATTATGAGTCTCTTAAAAACTGTCAGAGAATTATTTTTTTCCGGAAGTTGGATCGACTACTTAAATGAGGCAGAGACACAGTCAGAGAGTATTGAGATCAAGTTATTTCGTTCCAGCGAGGATATTGACCTAGCGGAAACATACAAGCTGTCGAAGGAATAGTTATGTGCCAAGGCATGGGCAAAGATTGAGTTTCCCAGATTACAGATGAAAGTAGAGAACTTAATGAATGAAGAAACAGAGGTCACGCGCGACATGCTTGAGAACATGTTCAACACTTTATGTTATACTAAGAAAACAAAACAAGTTACAGAGCCTGCAAGTTCACAAGTCAATGAAAAACCCCAAGAGCCTGTAGTTTTGGATCAACATATCCTTGAAACTCCAAAAGCAACATACACATGAGTCAAATTCAAGCCGGAAGAGACGGAATTCTTGAGATTCTTCACTAGGATTGTTAGCCCGCAATAAGAACTCTCTCGCTGATTTAATGACCTTGATTTGTAACATGGACGCTGACCTAACTGATATGCGTAATGAATTCTTACTCTCGTCACATCAAAACACGAATCAAGAAACGAAAGACAGTCATTTGGAAGACAAATTAGTGCAGCAAGATAATACTATGAGAAGACGCAAGACTTGGATACCGGGCGACGGGTCGTTTGAAACGACCCGTTCTCCCGCTGAGTTTGGTCTCAAGCAAAGGCGCAAAGTGTGGTTGATATGGCGCTATATAAATGTGGCCATTATAATCCGAATGAAATAAGGCTGGCTTGACAGCAGAAATAATCCGATCTAGAGAAAATATGTCCAATACCTGTCAGCGCTTAATTATTTGACCGGATAGATGGCGTCAAATGTCTCTTAAAGTGTATATGAAATGAAATTATTTTTTTAGTTTTTCTATCGTTCATTATCTCCTAAACATCAAAGCAAAAGAAAATTGCGAAGAAAAAAATTATAAAGCTGAGATTTCGCTTCGCAAAGTTGTCATACATGCACTGGAAATATGGTCAGGAGACTGGGGCGAGTCAAGCTCGTGATGACGTAGAAACCGTGACACACTTGATAGCATATTCGCATAGACGTAAACAAGCTCGATAAACCTGCGAACCGTCCTTGCATTGCTCTTCGTTGCAAAACTAAAGTAAGATGTCAGAAAGCGAGCAAAATTATCTTCATCTTCGAGTTCAGATTGTGAAAGCCACGATTTTGATGAAGTGGAAGTTAGGGCGAACGGATTTCAACCGTACGAAGATGAGCCGCTTGCGGGCTCGAGCGATGGGGAAGACGATCGACGACGACGAAAATTATGTCTCTGGCGGTGTTGTGCTCTAGATTCGAGGGCCAAGTCCCGGTAAATCAGTCGATCACTACAGGAAGCCTTTGTATCGGAATCCTCCGCTCTTCGGGAGGAACTACAGAATGCAGGGCCACTTTTAAAGCCCCGTCATATTCATATTGAGCTCGTTTGCTCGTGGCCCTGTATTATAGTCTGTAGTTTAGCCTCCCCAACTCGTTTTCGTCAACGTATTAAAATGTGACAAAGCACGAAAACTTCCAGGTTCGCAGCAATGACAAATTCACGTAGGTCCTCTTTTGAAACTGAGACCGAAATGGCAGAGGGTACCGTCGTCGTGCACGTCGGTCTGAAAACGAGTAAGTGATTTTTTTTATATTCATGTTTAATTGGAAATGACAGCACTCTATAGCGATGTTTCGTGTTGATAAACATTGCAATTGTTATTCTAATGTGCCAACCATGATTTGTAAAACCCGCTTTGTGTTAGGAACCAATGGATCTCTGGTTGGCACATTAATGACAATGGATGACGACACACGAAACATCGCTATACAATACGTATTTGTGACTAGTCTTCCCTTTGTCCCTCCCTGGGGTTGAAAATGGGTAGGTTTTTTTTAGTTTCAGGGTTTGGTTTTTAGAAGGTGTGTATGAGAATTTGAGAAAATGCATTATTAATGAACCAACTTCGAAAGATCACTTGAAAAGCCCTAAATAGGCTTACAATTAAATTGTGCAAAATTATCCATTTAGCTCAGGTGTATTTACACTCGTTCTTAATGAATGATCTGGAAATGGGTAGGATTTTTTAAATTTTAGGGTTAGGTTTTTAAGTTTGTATGAGAATTTGAGAAAATGCATTATTAATGAACCCAGTGCATGTGGTGGGGTATTCTGCAATTGCTCCAATATGGCATATTGTACATGCCTTGCCATACTGCACAACAGGTGGGGATATTACCAGGCAATAGTGGGGAAATACCAGGGTTTTGCATAGTTTCTTACACCGACCCTCAAGCATTTACCACATATTTGAGGAAGTTGTCTGGGGTAGGGGCAGGGGAATTAATGCACATATGCACGTGACAAAGGAAAGCACTCTAGCTACTGTAAGTCAAGGCAAATCCGGCACTCTTTTAGAGGCTTGGAGATGAAAATGTAAAGCATATCGACGGACAGGTTTATTGGATTCCTGCCAAATAATAAGCAGAGTAGGTGAGTCGTGAAAACAATGAGTCGTAAAAATCATGTTTACGATTACGACTTGCATGATGTCAATATGTTATGAGTCCTAAAAGTAACTTCATCCTTGCAGAGTAATGAAATATACAGAATAAGTACATGTACCTAAGTTAGATATACAACCCTTACCAAACATTATGATATGGGCCATATATGGCCCTGGTATGGGAATGATATGGGTCAAACTATGGGTTTGATATGGGTTTGATATGGAAATGATATGGACAAAGCACTACCATATCAATCCCATATAACTAGATCACACACTTTGCTATTGCAAAGTGATATGGGTTTGGAACGTTTTTGGGAAGAAACCCATATAATACCCATATCATGTCCACCTCCCTGACAGCATTGATGATATGGGAATGATATGGGCACCCATATCAAATCTCTATCAAACCCACAGCTGTATGATATGGGCCATATATGGCCCAGGTATGGGTTATATATGGGTTTGATATGGAAATGATATGGATGAAGCATTCCCATATCAATCCCATATAACTAGATCACACTTTGCTATGATATGGGTTTGGAACGTTTTTGGTAAGAAACCCATAGAATACCCATATCATGTCCACCTCCCTAACAGCATTGATGATATGGGAATGATATGGGCACCCATATCAAATCTCTATCAAACCCACACCTGTATGATATGGGCCATATATGGCCCAGGTATGGGTATGATATGGGTTATATATGGGTTTGATATGGAAACGATATGGATGAAGCATTCCCATATCAATCCCATATAAGTAGATTCGCACACTTTGCTAATGCAAAGTTGTATGGGAATGATACGTTTCTGGCAAGACATCCATATCATGCCAATCTCCTCACAGCATGGGTACTCATGGGCCAACAGTCTCGCTCAGACTTTACAACCGCCATCATTAACGCAAGGATCATGACGGTCAACGTTTACCGTCGGCCGTGGCACCAAACTTAAACAGCATCAACCGTACGTCGACGGCCATGCAGCCACCAAACGTCTTGAACTGTCAACGGCTAGACAACTTTTCGTGGCTTCAGAAATAGATTTCTCAAGACAACCCACAAGAAAAACTCGGCAAAAGTTTATTCTCCTTTCACACTATATATTTTTTATAAATTCAATACCGCCGTTTTTTCGATATACATTAACCAGCTCGCACAAGCTTATCTCTTTGCTGCTTCACGATATAAAGTTAACCATCCTGGAAACCTATACTTAAAAAAATGTAGAACTATCATAAAAATAATATGGAGCCTTAAACTTGCAGCACAAAATAATAAACAACGGCAGCTCGCTTTAATGCGCGGGGCACGCTTTAAAGTTTGCAGCTATATTATAAAGTTTGCCGCTTTATAATAAGTGCAAAGTATAACATCAAACAAACTTTAGCTTCCGCAGTTTCACACTTAATTTACGGCAGTCCCTGTGTTGTTATAAAAGGTGGTCCTAAGTATCTTTTCAGCTAAAGTTTGAGCTTGTATATATAAAGAGCGTAATTATGTTTAGCATTTAATTAATTGCTAAAGTTTGACTCTCTATATACGAAGTCTAACTTTAGCATTTAATTAATGGATAAAGTTTGAGCTCGTAATTATATACAGAGCGTAAGTTTAGCATTTAATTAACGGCTAAAGTTTGAGTTTGTATAATAACGAAACTGCGAATTTAGCAAATGACCGCCACGCGGGCAAAAGACCACTTTCGATATATGCTTCGCAAACGATTCAATGCAAGGCTCAGGGACAAAATTGCGCAGTGAATCGTAATAACAAAATAATTTACATTAAATGTATTATTATTGCGATTCACAGCGCAATTTTGTCCCCGAGCCTTGCATTGAATCGTTTGTGATTTTTTTTCTTTTGTTATAACGATTCACTGTGCAATTTTATCCCGGAGCCTCACATTGAATCATTTGTGAAGCATATATATCGAAAGTGCTCTATTACAATGTAGTCCCTTTTTTGCTAGTTGTTCAATAATTGCCCCTGGGTATTATCCGAGGTTGGCCACCAACACTCCGCCTTTGTCAAGTGAACATCGTGATTCTCCGCTTGAGTGCTCCCTACTGATTGCTTGTCGCGCGAAATTTAAATCAAACAGACAAAAAACTTTAGAGTAAGGGCTACATACAGAGTTTGTAAACAGTCCTAAAATATTGCATCAATCAGTAAAACTTTTAATATTAAATAGCTATCTTCCCTTGATTCATTTTAAACTCTGAAAATTTCACATTTTAACAGATGCTGATTCACTCGCCTACGTTCTTCACTGCTACATTGTGTATGTAATTTGAATTTCAAATTTGCCATGTGTGAAAAGAGGGGCTTACCATTTTATACCGGAACTTCCTATTTTGTATGTGAATAAAAATGTCTTACATGTACCTTGTTTGCAATGTGTATTACCGTCTTTTTGTGGCAGGGGGAGATTGGTACATACATTTGTAGCTAGTCATTGGTGCATGGCTTAAGTCTGCAAATGTCTTGAGCTGTTGACGGCTAGCCACCAGGTGGCATCAACCATTGACACCTGGCATTTACCATCAGTGGTACCAAGCCACCCAGCATTTAGCCATCAAATTTTGGCAGGTGCCGCCAACGATTGCAACATTTTTGAGTGGGACTGTATATGGCCCAGGTATGGGTATGATATGGGTCATATATGGATTTGATCATGCCATGCGGCCCCAGGATGGCACTAAATCTGTAACTGTAATTTGTACAGCTTAACCCCAGGGTGGCGATTTAATCCCAGGGTAGCATTTGACTTTGCTTTTGAACAACAGAACCGTGGGAGATCCCATATTCCATAGGTAACATATACCATGTGATAGCTGTAAGAACCCTGCTATAGATTGATAAAGCTAAAAGATGGGGATCTTAGGGGAATGCGAGACTGATTAATCATTAATGCACTACCATGCCTACTGAACTTAACAAGACAGATAAACATTCATTTGGCTACTGAACTGGAAAACATATAGAGAACTGTAATTAATAATAATAATTACATTGTCAGTTCTCTAGCTGTGTTTAGATTAAATTCCTCACACACTTCCCACTGCATTAACTGTTTTGGACACACAACACTCGATCATTGATCGTAAAAAGATCCACGACTCGACTCAGGTTGATTTTTACGGAGGGAGGAAAACCAGAGAACCCACTGAGAAAAACCCTTGATTGAATGCAGATAAGGAATCAACAAACCTAACTCGTTTATGGTGCCCAAACTGGGAATCGAACTTGGGACCACAGTGGTGAGAAGCAAGTGTTTTACCACTGTGCCAACCTGCATCCTATTACCAATTCAGTACTCGAGGGTTGACTGTATGTTTTCAGTTCATGATCATGTAGTATAGGCATTAGCCTGCTATGCATATGTAAATGACTGCCTATATTGTAGTGATAGGGGCTTAATAAATTACCCCTAAAAGAGCCTAGAAAGTCAATTAAAAGAGCCTAGAAAATCAATTAAAAGAGCCTAGAAAGTCAAGATGATTTTGACCCCTAAAAGATACAACCATATAATGTCTGTCAGGGTTTTCAATAGAAGCCGGCAGCCGGCGAATCTCGCCGGGTATTTTACATGAAATCGCCGCCTACTTTGATTGAAAAATTCCCCAAAAATTAGATATTTGCGCCAATGGTGCTCGATGCTCGCCGCCTACTCTTCAAGTTTTGCCACTTACTTCAAATGTTATTGAAAACCCTGGTCTGTTAAAATAATTGTAAAATCACAAGCACAGTAAAAATATATCTAACTACATCGGTCAAACACTAAACGTATCAATCAGTTTGAGAAATGAAATTACACCCTAAAGGATATTGTATACTTACATAATTAGCTTTTATCAAAGGACCAAAAATGGTATGAGGCATTGGATAGGACCCCTAAAATGTACGGCTGATTACCCCTATCACTTCAATATAGGTGTCTCCCCCTACACCTACATGTATCTATTTTTTGTAATAAATTCGAAGAAAACATAACATCTGCTTACCCAAGAGCTTATAATTAATTAGTTTTCAATATGCAAGCATGACGTCACACTTTTGTTTCATTTTTCTGCCCAATCAAACAACATTGTTAGGATTGTTTGAATTGGCACGCCATGCAACCGTCATGAACTCTCAGCTGGTTGCAGGTGCCATGGTGCAAATATATCAAAACAATCAAGTTACCAAATCTGCTTTGAGATTCTCCAAAGCCAAAATTTTTGCTCTTTCTCTTATATAGCTTTCGATTGAATTATATTGAGCTTTTGGAGGCTAAACATATGAGACACATGAAATGAAAGACAATGAAATGTGAAATGTACAAAGTAGTCTTGTCTCAAGCGTGAGAAAACTCTCCTATGATTGGTCAATTGCAAATGATTGTCTAAATTCCTGTTAAAATGTAACGTTATGCCAATTTCCAGGATATGGAAGGTAAAATCTGATTGGTCCATAACACAATGAGGTGTGCATATTGGAAACTAATTAAGCACCCTGGTAGGCATGGCACCTCATGAATAACTAATAAGCCTAGCAGTAATCACTCCCCTTGCATGCTTTACTCAAATAAACCCACATTAAAATATTAATAGTTATCAATTAATTTAAAAACTGTAACTGCCTAATGCTCTTCAATAGCTCTTCAGTTGAATAAATTATCATTATAAAGTCAATAAATGTACCATACATTGTGTGACTCAGCTGCTTGTCCTTTTATAGACCAGGAGATCTCTTACATGTATAATCTAGCTTTATGTAATTTCCTTCCTATCCCACTTCTTGTCACTTCACTGTAATTCCTGCTCTGGTTCCCTCTGATTTATGCATCCATACAGGCACTTTAAAAATTGAATAAACGTTTAAATGTAAATGTACAGGAAGGAATTGAAGCTGCATTAATGGCATAATTACAATCATTCATAATTATTTTCATTTACTATTTTTGTGCTTTACCTTGCAATTAATTGTTTTTACCTTTGTCCACAAGATCTATCTTATTCTCATAATTATAAACATTTTGGCTCGCCTAACTGAGCCAATTCAGGGAATCAGGACACAGAGCATGCACTGCCCAGACTCGCTCAATAAACAGCATGTACATGGGGTATGACAACTTTTCTTCCATGTAAATGCTCGGTAAATTAAAGTTGGCTCAGGGGGAGGGTGACCGGGTCCCCGAGCCAACCTTTCTGCAACAGGGCCTTAGGCCAAGTAAAAAAAACATGTTTATCATTCGGATTTCCAAAAAAGAACGGAGTGTACTGCGCATGCATGCATGCGGCCCTCTTATTTGGAAAGTTGGGGACAGCTGTGGTTCAATCCATACTTCAAGTTCAATTAGCTAACATATACAGACACGTTTTTTCAATCATTATATTGAAATTATAACTGGCCATGGGCCCGGTTGTTCGAAGCCCGATTAAGTTAATCCAGGATTAAGGGTAAACTTTAGTTCGATTTGCTAACTTGTGAACGACATCTTTGAGGTTAAAAACCTATTCCTATAGTCGTATAGAGGAGAAACCACTAGGACTTTTCTACTTGTCTTGCTAGATTTAATAGATTCCAACAATAAGAAAATCCAGTCCGAAAATCCATTCAGTTGAGTTATTTACCTAGCTCAGTTTTTAATATTTCAAACTCGAACTGGTCCACATTCATGATTCAATAGTAAGACGTGTCGTAAGTCATAAAAAAGTCATTTGAAATTTCGGGAAATTTCATTCACATAATTTTATTTCAATGAGAGAAAACTCTGAAAAATAAACCTTTTGACGATACTTTAATAAATAATTTTACCAAGAAAAGAATCAGCAGCATTATTTTCGTATTCCTTACCTTTTCCTGGTTTGGAGAATGCTTCGTTTTCCTCGTTGTAGATCTAAAACTCCGGCACACACTGCACAACTCTCCGCGAAAGGCGCCATTCTTCTTCGACGGGAAGGTCAAAAATGCGCGCGAAACATTAGCATAGAAACGAGGCAAAAAATGAGGCATGCTGGGAAATCCTCACAGAGCCAGGCAAGATGGCGGACTGAGTTGAGAGGTCGATGAAAATGTGTTATCCCAACTATTTTACCATCAAATCTGTCATCGGAAGGCTCGATTAAATCTCTTATTGAAGAATACTACAAAGAAATTGGTCAAAGGTGCCTCATTTAAGCGCTTAAATGACTGAAATCGAGCGATCATGTGTAAGGTTAATATCACAATCATGTATCACTGAATCAGTTATGATACACTGTTAAAACTTACGTGTTATATTTCCGCTTCAATTTTTTATTCTTATGCTATGGTTTAAGTGAATTTTAATTAACTCATTATTTACTTAACAAATTGGGTTGCACATCAGATTTGTCAAAATTTGAAAAATATTAGATGAGGTTATACGAAAATGTATTCTAAAAAATTAACTTAAAAATTGGTTGGGGGTATACCCCAACATATATTTGGGTATCGTATATTTTTCGTATCTAAATGGTCTAACCCACACCAATTTTACATATGTGGAAGACGTGATTTTTGTAAGGGAAAAACGTGATAAAAAAATGTGATATTTTTGGCCCAGGACTCCATGACCCATATCTTCTTTGGGACAAACTGAATTGACAAATGGGGGGGGGGGGGGGGGTCAGGTTTGGAATTGATAGAGACATTATTTATCACAATTCTTATTGTGTGACATCAAAGTGTGATAAATATTTGGTCGTGGTATCACACAGTCTTTTAATCATATTTCGTAACGTGATTTCTGGTAGATCATACATTTCAACTAGTACGTGTCATTACAGTATAATAGTTATTGTGATAAAGTGTGGTTCTTGGAATCACATTTCGACCACATATTCACACTTTCTTTGCATGGGATACTTCTATCACAAACATGCAGGGCCTTTATGAATATAGCTAGGTTTACTTAGATCAAACTTAAGCTTGTAGAATTTCAATTTTCCCATGTTGACCCATAGAAAAATTGAGAAACACTGGGTCATTTGACACAATGATCGAGCAAATAAATTGATAGCCAGAATCCTGAAAATGTACTGAGCTCCATATCAAACCATATGAAGAAACAATAATTATTGATAATTATTACACCCTATAGCTGTCTCTATGGAAAGTCGAGATCTATAAATTGAGTATCTTACTTCCCATAGTTCTTCCATATCAGTTCCATATCATTATCCAATAATCCCATATCATTTCCATATATGGGTTTGATATGGCCCATACTCCAGATATGGGTTTTATATGGCAGCCTGCATGTACCATATGATATTCATGATATCTTGAATTTGTATGATATGGAAATGATATGGGATTGTAAGTGTGAACACACCATAAGCAATTCCATATCAAATCCATATGAAGAAGCACCAATAATGTATCCTGCTTCTATGGGAAATGTATGGGTATCTTGTTCCCATACTTTTTCCATATCATGATAGACATGCAATTGCCATCCCATACCATTCCCATACGTAGAAATGTTGCAAAATCAGAGCCCATATCATTTCCATATCATCTTCCAACCATCCCATATCATTCCCAGATATGGGCCAGATATGGCCCATACCAACCCATATCTTACCCATATCAAAATGTTTGGTAAGGGAAATGTGGCTCCACCTTTTGCACAAACAAATAAATAATGAAATACAAATAACAGCATTACTATTATAGCAACTATTCTAAGGGAAAGCCTACATTAAACTTTATTCTTGTAGCTTCCTATGAGCTGTTGCATACAGATGGCTAATCTGCTGAATTTGTGGCTATATGGGCTGGGACAATACCAGGCCATTGCCAGCCAGCTTTGTTTATGACATACGGCAGAGGTTTAATACACCCCATCACCAGGCAAGCAGTTACCAGCCAGCAGAAGCAAGGGCACAATAGTGTTGGTGTATTAATTCATAATGTCCACAATAGCTAACTTTATGCATTGCTGCATATATGTTATTCAATGAAACTTCTATCAACATAAATGCATCAGTCAATGTCACTTATTAGCATTTCAAAGAGAGGTACTAAGTTAAAATGAAAATTATATACATGTATATAAAGTGCATATATATATAATAGAGAGTTTGCACAATGCCAAGTGGTAATAATGTGCATGATAGATCCTTAGCCTCTCTTGGGTGTAGAAAAACAAAATGCTTATAAGTTGTATCCACTGTTACTCGCTATAAGGATGTGCCATGCATACAATTGTGCCTCCGTTAATCGAATTCTAAGCATGCCTGATACCCCTGGGAATTTCACTATTTATAATATTTCTTGCAAATGTTCCACTGTCGAACTTACAAAGCCTTACTCAAGTACTGTAAAAAAGTGTTAAAATAAACAAAATCCCCAGGACTGGTTGGTTGGTTGACCAATGCCCCACCCTTTCCCGGATAGGGGGGATTGGGCACACTTGGAATTGATATACATTAGTGGTGGTGTGTGCTTTACAACTGAGGCTTTCTTTGGTCTGGCTGTTAGACAATATGACTTGCTAAGATTATAGTGATATCACTCTACCAGTTGTAAAAGGCTAATATAATACAATTTATTATTTACAACTTTGCTTTTTGAGTGGGGGATGGTCAGTTATATGGTCAGTAACTATTCACAAGAACTTTTAGGGTGTCCCTTTTTTGGGCTGTCCACATTTGCTGCACACAGGAGCCTTTCGTTTTTGGGTAGTTTTGTTTGTGGCTGTTGTCACAGTAGACTGGATGTCAGCTAGCTTGTAAAGCATCTTGTTCTTCGGCTGTTAGACATATACAAAACATGTTGACTTATACAGTAAAATACAACATCTTAATTGCCCATCTTAGAAAAATATACAATAAATTATTGTTGTATCTACATACACCTAGGTGCATGTAGATTTTAACTTATGTATTTTCAAGTACCAGCTATTTAATAATAAACATTATTTGGAGAATTATTTCCTTGGGAATCCTGATCACTTTCTTCATCATCCTCTGCTATCGGTTTAGGCAAGAGAGTACCCTGGTTCCAGAGGTTTTCTAGAAAGAACAGCCGCGGAGAAAGAGCCGTTCTCTCTCTAGAAAACCTCTGGCTCTGGAGAGCTTAGTGCAATGTTTACATTTTGCCTCATTAGCATAAATCAAAAAAACTTCAAGAATCAAATTAAACTTAAAGATACAAACAAACAGACTCCACAAATCGAAAGAGAATGCCACACTTAGTAATCACTGAAACTTTGAGAGTAATATATTTAATCTTTTCGGATAAATTAGCTTAATTATCAAAACAGTAGAGTATTAAAATTTACAAAGATTATTGTAAAAGTAGTACGTACAATACCCTTTTTATTACATAATTTCGCACATCCAATATTCAAAAGGAAATAACCTTTACTTCCGTACTGCGTACGTTAGTTTACAATCTATTTCAAACAAAAATAAAGATGCTTTGGCCGTTTGGGCGATGTGCACTGTTTTACAAAGGACATTAGACTTAGAGGGACATTAGAAATGGACTTACTTGTTTTCGCTGCGAGCACTCGGCGGCGGAGAGGACACATCGCGACTAGAACGGCATCCTTGGTCGGAACTGCTCCCCTGATCAATTTTTTTTCAACTGCGTAAGTTGTTTCGTAGTATCTGACGGACCATAGAAAATGATCGACCTGTGCTCGTAGTTGTAGCGCCAGCTCTGCTCAAAGTCAAAGTGAGCCGAACAGAGTTCTTTGATGGGGCAAAACCCTTCCTGTGTTTATGAACAAAACGCGCCACTGCTGTTTCACAGCTTCTTCCTTTCGGAAGTAGTACATAGATATGCCTTCCGTATAGCTGTTGTTCTTACAACCGATCTTGTTAGGGCCACCAGCCACACAATAATCGCCGCCGTTCTTTAGCTTTCTCTTATTCTTACACTGGTAGCCATGTTTCGCTTTCCGCTGTGTCACGGTTACTACTAGGTTACTACGTCACAGGCCCTGTAATTGGATCGTATGGCCGCGCGGGAAATGTACCATTTTTGAAGCGTTCTGACCGAACTTCTAGGCGAAAAAAATACGCCATGAAATCGCAACAGGTAAACGAGACCCAAAAATTCGGACTTTTGAAGACTTAATTTAGGATATTAGGAGTTAATATTTTTCATTTCATATACACTTTAAGCTTGGAAGCTTCTGGAAAAAAATATCATTGCGGGAACTGAGAGTTCCCGGTATAAGGAACAATATTTTTCAGCCTAGCAAAAATTATAGCAAATTATTTGGATTAGAATCCGGAAATAACGAATCCCGGTATAACGAAATCCCCGTTATAACGAACAAAATTTAGAAGTCCAGTGTGGAAATCTAGGTCTGAATACAATATTATAACGAATAAATATTATGTTGTTGTTTTTCTAGAAATCGTTAGAACGGGGTTTCGCCGGTTTATAACGAGCCCCCGAAATGATAGCGACCTATTTTTCCGATCCCTTGTCATTTCTCCACTGTAGACCTTTAGTATACTATTTTATATGGTTTGTAAGGGAAAGGAATCGGCTATTCCCGTCGCGCGTAGAATTCCTAAAACGGCGAGGCGGACACAACGAATCTGGCCACAACAAATTATTTATATAAACAGTCCTTAATCAGTGGTTTTAAAATAGAGCCATATATTGCACATTCGTGAGCATACAAAGTACCGGCCCGTAGCCAGACCAAAAACTTAACCGAGGCACTTTATTTAGACTGACACTCGGTACCGGATTTTGCGCGGGAAATATAAGAAATAACTTTTCCTTCGTTAATATGAATTTTTAACTGCTCCAGGTGACATTACAGTATGGCTTATAACATGACATGTATATAAAATTGACAAATATACGGCCACCTATAAAGTCAATACGTTATGATCCAAGCCCAGTTACAATTTAAACTTCAAAATTATAGTGTGTTTTGGTCCAGATTGAGAGTTACTTGTGACCCACGCCAAAGCCATATACATGTTGTAGTTTAAAAAATACTTCAGGTTAAATTTGTCCAAACTAGTTTATTTTTGTCCAAACTAGTTTATTTTTTCAACCTACAACCCCTGCCATTTAAGTTGGACCTCTTCAGCGATTTCCGGCTATTTTTAACACAATCCCCCTCCCCCATTTCAATGTTGGTTTTCGAGAAGACCAAAATGTTGCCTTTCTATCCCAACAATAGGGACCTTTAGCACCGACGGTTTTCGAGACGACGGCGACGTCAGTGACCGAAAGAGACTGGGCCGACGTCGGCGTTTTTCCCGCCGAAAATTAAACTTTAGCCGCGCGTTTTTGACGACGGCGACTTCTTTGTCTTCAGGGTCTTTTGCAAATAGAATATTCGACGGTACTGTTCAGAACTCTACTGAAAAATGAATACATTTAAGAGCATTCGAGAACTACTCTTACTTAGCTACGTAGATAACACTGTTTCTGACGAAGAATTTGTTCTTCTTTATAGCGCATATCAGTCTAAAAATCCTGATTTTAATTATCAATGCTATGACCCATTTAATCTTGACGACATCGATCCAGCAGACTGTAAAGCAGAGTTCCGTGTGGAAAAGGCCGATCTTCCTCGCCTTCTAGAAGCCCTACAGCTACCACCAACGTTCAAATGCCAGCAGAGGAGTGTGTGCGACAGCATGGAAGGACTGTGCATGCTTCTAAAACGATTGGCGTACCCATGCAGATATGTAGATATGATGCCAAGGTTTGGGCGTCCAGTCTCTGTTTTAAGCCTGATGACAAACCACACTTTGGATTACATTTACGAAACCCATGGCCACCTGATAACAGAATGGAACCAAGATATCCTGAATCCTCATGCTCTCCAAAGCTATGCCGACTCTATCTCGAGGAAAGGTTCGCCTCTAGACAACTGTTTTAGTTTCATAGATGGGACCGTGCGACCGATCTCCCGACCAGGATCTGATCAAAGAATTGTTTACAATGGGCATAAAAGAGTTCACGCCCTGAAGTTCCAGTCGTTGGCTTTGCCAAATGGGCTCATTGCCAATGTCTTTGGCCCAGTAGGTAAGTAAAAACCTGAAAAGTTTCTTTAGCTGGTATACGCATAACGAACGATTAGTACAATCTGTTTAAGATTAAAACATAAAGAAGTAAGATATTTTTGTTGAAAAGAATAGCCGGGCTAAAACTAAAAATAATTACTTCAGTTTCTACTTTTCGAAGTCATTATAAAAAAAACACGGTCTATTTTATGAGGGTGAATGTACACTCGATAGTAGATAAACTGATAAATTCGTGGACCTCAAGAACACAGATAAATCAAGGCCTAGTATTAGTAACGATATCTTATTTTGGTAGCTGCAGTGAAATGGCTTCCAAAATGATCAATGTGCAAAAAAGCTACAGAAGGATAAACGAATGCGGGAATATATATATAGTGGCTAGTAAAACAATTAGCTGGAATAAACTGATTTTGTTTTTTTGGATCAGTTCAGAGGGTCGTAAACACGATGCAGGAATGTTGGCTGACTCAGGGCTTCTAAATGACCTTCAGCGACTAGCATTTTCCCCTACAGGCCAGCCCATGTGTACCTATGGCGATCCGGCGTACCCTCTCAGGATTCATCTACAGGCTCCATTTCGCCAAGGCCTGATTACACCACAGATGGAGGCCTTTAATGCTGCAATGAGTGCCGTTAGAATCTCAGTGGAATGGCTATTTGGGGATATTATCACCTCCTTCAAATTTCTAGACTTCAAAAAAAATTTGAAGATCGAACTCAGTAGCATTGGAAAGATGTATGTTGTTTGTGCATTGCTTCGCAATGCATTAACTTGCCTTTATCGAAATCAGACATCTCATTTCTTTGAACTAGAGCCTCCAACCCTAGAAGAATACTTCCAGTGATTATGTGAAAAACGAACTTTTAAAACCTGTACTTGTAGCAAGAACAAATTAATAGTGATATTCGGGTACCATGATGTTTGCATGCAACAGCGTACAGTTTAAAATATTCAACTAAATTAAGTTATAATTTAATACATGCAATAAGAGAAGGCGAATGAACTGTAAATCTAAGTTTACAAATGTATAGAAATCTGGAGTCTATAGTCTATACACACTGTGAGTGTAAACACTGAATAACGTGAGTTAGAGTTTTTGTTCCGGCTTACTTCTCAAGGAGTTTATTTACAACGGATAAAAAGGCCGTGTTCATTTTCTGCTGTTGTTGTTGCTGCTCGAGCATCGATTTCATCATATTCTGCTGGTGCTCTTGCTCTTGCTTTCTTATGTCCAACTCCGCTTGCCGCAGCTCACGGTCAGCGCTGGCCTTTTCAGTTAAGAAATCAATCAAAGGCTGGGTACACCTCTTCTTGCCGGTTGATTTACGTGGCTCGGCATCTTCACTGCTATCACCTGACAGTTTTCTTTTCTTGGTTTGCCCCATTCTCTCCATTGCTTTCTTTCTGATATCTTCAGCTGTTTCCCTATCTTTTTTCTGTTGGCTTGAGGTAGCCTCTTTTATTGCGGCAAAGCTCTCTTCTTTCTCTATCAACTCTTCGATCAAAACCTCCTTTTCTGACATATCGTCAACTTCAATCCCGCTAGCCAATTGTTCTTCCCTAATTTTCGCCTTGAATTTACGCCTGAGTAGCACCCAGCGCTCTCTCACTCCCCTCTTATCTTTGATGCGAAATTGCGGTGTATTTATTTTATTGAGCTTCTCCGTGATCCCGTCCCAAGCGTCCCCCCGGCCAACGCTTCCTTTCTTATGTGTAAATATGTCGCTTATCAGCATTTCCCGCAGCATGAACACATCATGCTGTTCAGACCACTCCATTGCCCTGTAAAGCAAAAAGTAAAAACAAAAATGAGTTGAAAATAAAAAAATCTATACCTGATTAGTGATGGCATGGGCTTTAACTTTCGATCTTGTGCGAATTTACTTGTCATACTCGTCTTAAGTTAACAGAATGTTTTATCCGAATCAACTTATTTTTTATGCCATGCATAAAAGTTACTACTTGAATGAAATGATACTATTTATAAGACTAGTTAGATATAGTTTCATTTATTTAGTTTGCAAAGGGTTAGGAATTCCACTGACGAGGCTTTCAGCCACAATTCCGAACTATAAGTTACTTTTACTGACTGAATTCATTGAAGAGAGCTTTCCAACTAGCTGAAAAAAATAACTGTTAAAAAAGCCCAACAAATCCTGAAGACTATAGAATAC
This sequence comes from Actinernus sp. WN-2022, assembly GCA_030867875.1. Lineage (NCBI taxonomy): Eukaryota > Metazoa > Cnidaria > Anthozoa > Actiniaria > Actinernidae > Actinernus > Actinernus sp. WN-2022. The sequence continues at coordinate 81,492,492 of JAOWCC010001589.1, forward strand.
ACTTTGTAAAGCCTATGTTATGAAGCTTAACTTACATATGTAGCAAATCCTGCATGTAATAAGTTATTAAATTGAGAGTTTGAACGGTTTATAGTGTCGAAGCATGAATGGAATTCTAGGGCTTATAGCTGCTGCAAAGATATTAGATATAAGAACTGACCTTCATCTGGCTATCATAAAACTACAGTGATTCATGTTATTGTACTAAAAATGAATGAGTGCTTTCTTACTTGGCGGTTTTTCCTTCACTTGCGCTTGCAGTTGCAGCCATTATTTTTCGAGCTTCACTTTCAGCACAGCTGGAAATTAAAACAAACAATTTTAACATTTCTTTGTATGTAAACCCAATTAAAATCGATATCTATGTTATTCAGATCCTACATGAACTTTTGGGATGTTCTTATGTTATTCTTTTTTCAGTTTGAATATGTAAAAAGAGGAAAATGAACTCACGTTTTCTCGACAACGCCAAACTCCCTTCTCTCACGTCCGCTCCGAGCTACGACGGCTGCCCGCCAAAATCTGAGACGTCTACCGGAAGTTAATCTGACTTCCGGCCACCGTCGCCGTCGCAAAAAACGTCGGTGCTAAAGGTCCCTATTGTGAAGGGGGAGGGGGGACAAGCGAAGTCATAAAAAATGCCCGCGATGTGTCAGAGGAGTTCGTTCAGTGTTCGGAATAGCCTTATTTTGTCGGGCGGTCCGTACTTAAATGGCGAAGGTTGTAGTTTACTTTTGTCCAAACTAGTTTATTTTTTTCAACCTAGTTTATTTTTGTCCAAACTAGGTTATTTTGGTTCAACCTAGTTTATTTTTGTCCAATCTAGGTTATTTTTTCGACCTAGGTTATTTTGTGTCCAACCTAGGTAATTTTTTCCCAAACAGTATTTTTTAGGGTTTTTTAAATGTAGGGTAGCATTATATTTATTTGTTGTTTAGTGACTTAGCTCTAAACATTCTAAATAAGTGAGCACCCGTTGTGGACGGTTAGGGTGTTTTTAAATCTAAGGGTAGGGTTTGTAGTGGTTCATGATCAGAGGACCATTAAATAAGTATTATATTTATCTGTTGTTTAATAGTAACTTCGCCGTAAAGAAAAACAAAATTAGTGACTAGCTCTAAACACCCGAAATAAGTGAGCATCAGTTGTTAATGGTTAGGGTGTTTTTAAATGTAGGGGTAGGGTTTGTATTAGTTCACAGGACCATTAAATAAGTATTATTTATCTGTTGTTTAGTGACTTAGCCGTAAAAAAATTGTGACTATATAGCTCTAAACACCCTAAATTTATAGTGAGCACTTATTGAAAAAAAATTAGGTTGAATTACCAAAATAAAGTAGGTTTAAAAAATAAACTATGTATATTTTGGTTCAACCTGGGTTATTTTTTAACCTCGTATATTTTTATTCAATCTAGTTTATTTCTTATTATGGATTCAATCACAGTAGAATTTCTCTTCCCTTATTAATTATTGTTTACCTGTGATGTCTTAAGTCACAAATTAGCGCTATGGCTACATATAATTTACAAACTGTTTCTTTATTGTCAGGAGTTAGAAGTTCGTTATTTTGAATGCGTACTTCCATTTTGTTCTAGTCAGCGTGTTATTCTATTTGGAAAGCTGAGTCTAACGAGTACGAGGTTTAGTCCAAGATCCTTTGAACTCATTGCTTTAAGATACTGTTTAGCTCTTTCGTAGACGTCTTCTTCCAGTCAATGTTAGCGTTTATTCGCTTTTATATTATTTATCTCAGTGATTCCTCTGTAAAAGTCGGTTTGGTTCACAGTTTGTTTCGAAGTACGAGTGGAGCCGTAAAGTAAACCTGATCATCTATAAACAATATACGTTTCTGAATTTAGCTTTCTTACTTCCCTTGAGTTTTCATAAAAGAACGCAGAGTCAACACAAACTTCGTCTGTATTTTCGTCTGTGTTATCGTCCGTGATATATTTTTCAAAGTCCGATTTCGTTAGCAGTGCACATGCGTGAATACATAATTTGCATAAGACCTGACGTCGTAGTTATATTAGTGATTTAAATGACTAACTCGTCATCGAATGTTTCTGTGGTAAAGTGGTAAAGCTCTGGTCTTCCAAGCCGATGGTTCAGGGTTCGAGTCTCGTCTGGGACGAAACAAAGTAAGTAATAATGATGTGTAATATTAATTAATGTCATGGTGGTAAGGGGAATCAGGGTGGGGTAGAAGGAAGATAGTGGGACAAAGAAAAGGGAATGGAGGGGAGGAAGAATACGAAAACCTGCTCAATTCATTTTAGAATGTTCCCCATAAAAAAACTAAACCCCCCTTTTTTTTATGACTCCCCAAAAAGAAAGGATCCCTTTTTAGAATGATTGATATCTAACAAAAATAACCTAGGTTGAAAAAAATAACCTAGGTTGAAAAAAAAAACTAGGTTGAAAAATATTTTACCTAGGTTGAAAAAAATAAACTAGTTTGGACAAATTTAACCTGAAGTTTGTTTTGACCTGCAACATACACAATGGTCTTTGCATAATTCCTAACATGCCGCGAAACAGGAAACAGCGTGCAACAAACACGAACACAGGCCGCTCAGAATTTACCATAATAATTATGAATGAAACACCTATCTTCAGAATCAACCGGTAAAAAGTGTTTGTGTTTAATTTTTATATTTCATAAAAGTATAAAGGTGTAGTATGACTAAGTGGGGTAATCAAATGAGCTCATTTGGAATAGTAATAACGACTGGAGAACACTGAAGTAAAGTAAAACTGGCTGTTTAACCCTTCTCACAAGTAAACAATAAATAAATATTTTATTTGTTATAGCAGGCTAAGTATTACAGCTTACAGCTGGTGCCAGGGAGGACTGCTTTTACTCCTTACCCACTACATTAACTGTTCAGGGGTCAAAAGTTAAACAGGGTTGTTTCATAGTGGCCGAAAGACGAAGAATTTGACAATGTTAAAACTGAAATGAGGGCCGAAGTTAAACCGAAGTTTAATTTATGTACTAAAAAAACATTTAAGTGCAGCTGCTAACGTAAAACACCGCCACGTTGTAACCAAAATAGGAATTTCGGTACATAAGTTGCCGGTTGAAACCGGTCGATATAGAAATATTCTTTACGACGCTCGAGTTTGTGATGGTAACGAGATTGGTGGTGAATTTGAGTGTAACATTATAAATTCATAAGGATGAGAGAGGTTTTTCTCAAATCCCTTTATAATATTAACGATAGTTTTCGTTTCTTCGATAATAAATCCTTATTTTTTATATCTATTTTCAATGAAAGATGAATCTATTATGAAACTTTCTTCAAAGTACTTTTATGAGATTTTGGAATTATCAAAAGAATTATTATAAGAAGTGTCGATGTTAAATTGTATTTGACTTTATTTAGTATATGTTCTATTGTCATTTTGCCAATGTATCTGTAGAGATATAAGGTTTAATAAAATTATTATATAGTGATTGGCGTTCATGAAGTACACAGTGTCTACGTAGACAAAACAATTGTTCAAAAAAGACTTGTCATAAAAGAAAAAGAAAATGATCAGACCAAAAACATTTTGAATTGTAAAACAGTCTAAACCTCACAGAGCCATGGACGAGACACCCAGTGATTCTGTTGCTTTTCAGCACTTAGGAGGAGTGGACTATGTTACAGTTTCAAAAATTGTTCAAAAATGATTTTTCATAAAAGAAAACGAAAATGATAAGACCAAAAACATTTTAAATTGTAAAACAGTCTAAACCTCACAGAGCCATGGGCGAGACACCTAGTGATTCTGTTGCTTTTCAGCACTTAGGAGGAGTGGACTATGTTACAGTTTCAAAAATTGTTCAAAAATGATTTTTCATAAAAGAAAACGAAAATGATAAGACCAAAAACATTTTAAATTGTAAAACAGTCTAAACCTCACAGAGCCATGGGCGAGACACCTAGTGATTCTGTTGCTTTTCAGCACTTAGGAGGAGTGGACTATGTTACAGTTTCAAAAATTGTTAAAAAAAGAATTTTCATAAAAGAAAAAGAATTTAAATTATCAGACCAAAAACATTTTTAATTGTAAAACAGTCTAAACCTCACAGAGCCATGGGCGAGACACCTAGTGATTCTGTTGCTTTTCAGCACTTAGGAGGAGTGGACTATGTTACAGTTTCAAAAATTGTTAAAAAAAGAATTTTCATAAAAGAAAAATAATTTAAATTATCAGACCAAAAACATTTTGAATTGTAAAACAGTCTAAACCTCACAGAGCCATGGGCGAGACACCTAGTGATTCTGTTGCTTTTCAGCACTTAGGAGGAGTGGACTATGTTACAGTTTCAAAAATTGTTCAAAAATGATTTTTCATAAAAGAATTTAAGTTATCAGACCAAAAACATTTTAAATTGTAAAACAGTCTAAACCTCACAGAGCCATGGGCGAGACACCTAGTGATTCTGTTGCTTTTCAGCACTTAGGAGGAGTGGACTATGTTACAGTTTCAAAAATTGTTAAAAAAAGAATTTTCATAAAAGAAAAATAATTTAAATTATCAGACCAAAAACATTTTGAATTGTAAAACAGTCTAAACCTCACAGGGCCATGGGCGAGACACCTAGTGATTCTGTTGCTTTTCAGCACTTAGGAGGAGTGGACTATGTTACAGTTTCAAAAATTGTTCAAAAATGATTTTTCATAAAAGAATTTAAGTTATCAGACCAAAAACATTTTAAATTGTAAAACAGTCTAAACCTCACAGAGCCATGGGCGAGACACCTAGTGATTATGTTGCTTTTCAGCACTTAGGAGGAGTGGACTATGTTACACGCCGGGCACGAATAACCGTAAAAACGGCGGGGTTGAGTGTAACATAAAACGTAAAAGGAACGCCATTTCCTGACTTCTACTCTAAATTTGACGAAATGTTGCCAGGTTGGAAACAAAGTTAAGACTACATTTTTCGGGACAATTGTTTCTGTATTGTGACGTTGTTGTGACGTCATAAGGGATACCTCCTTTTTTGGTGAAAATTAAACTTTAAAACAAGTTTCAAAAATATTACGTCATCAGAAAGCTTTTATGAAATATATTAATTTGCCGAAAATTTGAACTTTCTACGATAAACATATGTTATGAACGATTTACTGTTTTTATGACGTCATTATTAGTGACGTCATACTTCAAGCTTAAATTAGATTGCCGACTATAAAAATATTATTAAAGAGAATACTATGACTTGTAAGTGTTAGCCAAATGCATTTCATTGATAAAATTCCAAAAACATTGAACTGGCTATTTTCTGAGGGTACACAAATATATCTATGACGTCATAATGAGGTATACACAAAATGGGGCTTCAATTCTAAGCTGTTATACTCAAAAAATCTAAATTCTAAAAAGAACACGTTGTTATTACTAAAGAGCTCTATTATTGTGCAAAATATGATGTACCAGTATTTCGAACTGTAAAAGTTAAAACAAGCGACATTTTCATAAATGGTTTTATGCTATTTATTTCCCGCCAATTTTTGGCGGGAAAATTACGAAAATTCAAACTTTAATAACTTTCGTTTACTTCAACCGATCGATATCGGGTTTTCGATTATTTCATTCTCATGAACAAGAGATTTTACGAAGATATAATAAAACGTTTTTAGAGGTAATAAAAATTTAGAAGAAACCTATTAGAAAAGGATATAGAAAAGGATATAAGCACAGCCAGAACATCTTTACCTAGAAGCCTAGGCTCTCAGTATATAGCTTCCTCCTGCTCCGTTTTCAAAGTACCTTTACCCAGCCGCGGAGAAAGAAGCGAGCAGCTGTGTTCTCTCTAGAAAACCTTTGGAACCAAGGTAAAGGCGAAGGAGGGTAAAGGCGAAGGCGAACTTTGAAAACGGAGCAGGAGGAAGCTATAGCAGAGCCTACTTCTAAGTAAAGATCTTCTGGCGCTATGGAAAGAGCATGGTATTTACGGTTTACGAACTTGCAAAAGAGAACTCGACAACAAACCTCTCGCAGTTCGCCGCTTTCTCCGCTGAAAGCAGGCTATCTGCAACACGGCGAAGGGCAGCTTTCGTATTCTTAACGGGTTCCATAGTCAGTAGAACACAGAGATCAAGCACGTGTGTTGTTCCTGTCACAACTGCGCCTGCGTAGCGCCTGCGTTTCTTACCAGACCTAACAACTCCAAGGATGACTACCGAGGAGTTCTGGGTACGAGGTTCCCAAGGTCAACCGGGAAGTTACTGAAGCGTGAAGTTCAATTCAAAACGTCGAGTTGAAAATAAAAGTCGTCGACTTTGTAATGTGAAACTCGAACGACGAATGCATGACGTGGAGTTTAGAATGAACAGTGACAATCTCGAATGTAAAACTTGAACGACAAATATAAAACACGTATGTTGAAACCTTGATTAAGCTTATAAAATACAAAATAACAATATGAAATATTCTACTTGAGTGTAAAATTCATGTGAAGAACTTCGAATTCAAACCATGAATTTTGGCGGGGATGGTACGCCATATATAAAAGCTTACCACAAGCCTATCAAACATCTCTCTTTCCTACAGATTATACAACATAAAACTTTGTTTGTAGGATTTCAGTATTCAGTATTCCGTAAATGTACCGCCTAGTGGTTTTGGGAACGGAATCGAAGCCGGACGGTTTGCCTTGAGATCGACCGAGGACCGGGGTAGAAGTGTTCAGAGCCTAGTAGCTAACAACACAACTGAAACATCAGTTACAGTACAATGGTTGTAGGGCGAAGCCGTCTATTTATTTGTCTGACATACATATTTTGGAAGGATTTATAATACAAATCACGATATTTGGCTACCTGTAGATCGACAAGATAGCGGGAAAGTAGTCTAAGCATCTTCAGCATTTAAAGCCGAATAAACAACAAAAGGGCAACAATAATTCACCGAGTTCGATCTGATATATGAGTGCCAGTATGTGCGTGTTTATTTTAAACTGTTTCGGACTCTCGCCAGCTTAGTCAGTATGTAGGGCTTGTAATATCCCAACCTCGGGACACATTTATATATCTCAATCAATCAAACGGACGGTCCAGGATTTCCAGTATGATATCTATGTATCATGACTGTTGAACGAGATTGAAGTAGGGGGACCACTGCACGGTGCAGGCTTCGATTGCGGGAAATTTTCCCCGGCGCTATAAAATATATAGTAATTTAATGATATTTTCGAGGCGGACTACACTCGGCAACTAGTAATAAGTATAACAAGAGCCCATCTGGGCTTTCACTCGGGCCACACGAGATTGAAGATGAAATACACTTTCATTTGAAATCCTTTTAGTAATAACCGAAGGGAAGAATTATTAGCTGAATTTAGCAGTCTTTAGGAGTGGCCGGAGCGCGGTGACATGCATTCTCTGCTCCCCTAGTATATATATTTCTCGTGTATGCAAATTAAAGAAGTTGACCTCTACTTATTCATGTACCGCACGCTTACAATTTAGTCTGCTGTTCTCCAGGTTCAGATTTCTCTCACCTGTTCATTCTACCCTGCGGCTCTTTATCGCAGCTCGCGTCCATATCAGGTATTTATTAACTGAAATGCCTGTTGGTTATATACCCTCCTTCCCAAAACTGATCTGCTGATTATATTACAGAACTATAAAGGGAACTGTTGGAAGCCTTTAATTTCTCGAACCAAAACCTCGGCCGTGAGAGGATTCTTGTTTAAGTTGACCTTGAGAGTTGAATATTGCTTCGCTCATCATAAATTATTCTGTGCGAGTGTTTATTTCTCCGGGGTATTTTTGACAGCCAAAAATACGCTCAAAATTATTTTAGTGCATGTTGGCCTACAGATCACGGTGTTTGCGCTGGTATGTATTATGACCGAGAGGCATAAAACCTACGAAACGTACCTCAAACAAGAATACCGTCCGATGGCAAAATCTATCAGCGCCACGAGGTCAACAAATCGACAAAGAAATTCAGATATAAACACGCAATGATTTCAACCTCACCGTACCTTAATTCATGACCTGACAAGACACTGTTCAGTTTCAGTTTCACTCTCAGCTTTGCTCTTGAGTTTGAGTTCGGCTTTGTTAAAGACTTCTTATTCAGTGGTATTGTGCAGTATATTTGAGTATACCAATCCACAGAGATTCAAATAACAAAGCCGTGGCGAAAGAGAAGCTTAAACGAGAAATATTTTGTCCTCCTAGAAAAACACAACATCTTGCCCTTTCTATCGAAGAAGCCTTGGTTTCAGCAGAAAGGAAAACGCTAAATTCCAATTCGATATGTGTGGATCTTTGAGTCCTTCAGGTCCGGCGTCGTGTCGTATATAAAATCACAGGCCATCTGGGTAAAAAACGCGGTCCTTCGGCTCCGACAAGAGCGCCAGTTGCAATATCCTGAGCCTGTTGGAAGGCTTTCGCACGAGTGAAGTTAAATTAAACATTAAATTAAACTGCTTACATTTGAGAGATGGGACTCCAAATTTGAGAGAGATTTGCTCGCGGATCCACCATTTTGATTTACTGTATTAAATTATGTAAATCAATTAACCTGGCGAGTGTTACGTGACCAGCACAGTGCGATCTGATTGGTTTGAATTTGACCTTTAACGCATGCGCATAACGCTTGTTACACGGAATAAAAAAAAATAACAAAATAAAACGTCTTGCATTTTAAGACTCGTTGCTGCCACAGGCAGCGCGAGTAATAAATAGGAACTGCTAGGGATTATTTATCGCCATAAAAAGTACTGTGCGTCAACACTAGTGACGGGTAGTCACTGTCATGGTCTGCTTGCCGGCTCGACCGAAAAAATTACAGAAGAGCCGGCAAGCAGGCTATCACTGTCATTGCACTGCGTGATCGTCGGAATCCTGTCATTGGTCATTAGCTCCGGCAAGGGTAATGTGTTAATGTATGTACACGCGCTTGGAAAATAGGGCAGCAGCAATCTAATTAACCTAAGCGTCGCTAGCAACTACGGTTCCCTGTGGCGTGCAGGAAATCACCGCTTGCGTCTCCTCATTGATACAAGACCGAAATCAAGATACTGTCATCACGTATTATTGACCTAGAAGTTGAAAATGGCGAGTTGAAAGCGAATTTAATAAAGCCGAGATCCGACTTTCAAACTTCAAAAAAATAATCAAGAATACAAAAAAGAAGACAATGAAAGACCAAGGTCTCCAGTGTTCCGAGACTACCCAACCTACTGAAGCTTTAGCAACGAATCAGTTTGTTCAAGAGCCATCAACATACGAGTAAAACAAAAATATTAAATTACATATATACTAGGGGAGCAGAGAATGAAAGTCACCGCGCTACCGGCCACTCCTAAAGACTGCTAAATTCAGCTAATAATTCTTCCCTTTGGTTATTACTAAGAGGATCTCAAATGAAAGTGTATTTCATCTTCAATCTCATGTGGCCCGAGTGAAAGCCCAGATGGGCTCTTGTTAGATTGATAATGCTGCGGAACGTTGTGATAGCAACAAATTATGATATGGAAACTGTGCAATACAATACAGATGTTGAAGTGCATATGAATTGCATGTTTTTATTCTTTTATAATATCCATCCGATTAGTAGTACAAAAGCCATCAGGGTTTGGTTTCTGCTAAAGGGATAGTTTTCGAGATATTTGAGAAATGTGACATTACATGGTTTGCAAATATTTTTTATGTATTTGATTCTCATCACGGCACGTAATTCTTTTTGAATGCCTGAGCCAAATGTTACTGCTGTCGTGACGAAATGTAATATGTATTGTCTAAAACGCCCTCGTGCTGCGAGTTTCTTGAACGGCTTCAAAAAACGTTACTTCTAAAAGATAATAATTTTCAGAAATTTAGATGAAAAGCGAGGAATTACGTTGTGCGTAACTGACATGCGCAGTTGGAAAACGGAGGAAAATTTGGGTCCCATAATGTTAGGCCGGTTGCGTATCATTAACTGTGAGCTAAGGGGCCTTTGCCTTCCAGCTCCTCGAGTCATAGCTACTTCCTCCCCAGGCGTCGCCGAGTCTCATCTTACGAACTTTGGTCCGTATAAAGATTCACGGCGAAGCCCAAGGTTTTATAATGATAGACTAGGAGGAGTGTCTTTAAACGACGTTTCCACTGTACGGGTGTGGCCCTATATGAAACTTCATGGTTGAGGCCTGAAGAAGGGAAAAAGACCTCAACCATGAAGTTTTATATATTAGGGCCACACTCGTACGGTGAAAACTCGTATAAAGATCCTTTCGTTTTACGGGGTATAAAGGAGCATGCAACTCAATAATAGTGGGAAACCGTTCTAAAAATAACCTAACTTGTGAAAATGCCAGTAGCATAGTTCGCTCTTAGTTATGGACTCTTGAATAAACTGTTCGGTTGCAAATTAAAGATACTGAAAGAATAGAATGATTACATAACCGACCTAGCCAAGTGATTTTATTTTCGATCACCAGAGTTTTTTTTCAATCACCAGAGCTTTTTTCGATCACCAGAGTTTTTCAGTTTCCATCCCAAAGTTTTTTTCCATCACCAGAGTTTTTTTCAATCACCAGAGTTTTTTCGATCACCAAAGCTTTTTTCAATCCCCAGAGTTTTTTCAATCACCACGGTTTTTTTCGATCAACAGAGTTTTTTCGATCACTGGATTTTTTTCGACCAATATTATGGCGCGCCGAATGGTCCAAAAATAAAAATCGCTGTTGTAATCACGTCAACATGTGTTATCACCAATATGTTGTCAACTGTCCTTGTTTTCATTTGTCAACGCTACACAAAACCTCAATCAACAAGAGCCCATCTGGGCTTTCACTCGGGCCACATGAGATTGAAGATGAAATACACTTTCATTTGAAATCCTCTTAGTAATAACTAAAGGGAAGAATTATTAGCTGAATTTAGCAGTCTTTAGGAATGGCCGGTAGCAATTAGTAAATATTAGTAAAAATTCATACGAGGTCGGTCCCCTTGGTTCCTAATCCATGAGCCAAAGTGAGCTTCCCACCCCCCCCCCCCCCCCGAACCAATGGGCAACAAACAATTAATTCTGACACTTAGGTTCCCATGGATCCACCCCTGATGGAAGCTGCTGATACATGCATTATTTACCCATCCATTTACAACAACAATAAAAAAGATTTTTTAAGGCAGCAGTCATGATTATGTCAGTAGTATGTAATCTACTAGATTTAGCCTGTATATTTATAATATATAAAATGTATAAAATGTATATAGTGGCACCAAGGGAACTAGTACTACTACTACTACTAAAAGAGGAGAGAGTCAATGTATTTAGCATGGTATTGCTATAATCGGGGACAAATTCATTTACTCTATATCTATATGACTATATAATTCCACTACACTTGAGGGTAGTCACTACCAGAGATTTGGTTGCATTCTCAGTGTTGGCCTACAATTTAACATTGTGATCCAAGAAGACACAAAGCTTTTAGAACCATTTGCAGATGTCAGAGCAAAGGCATGCAGTACCAGTTCTCCCAGTTATTTTAAGGTCCTACCTGGATTTGATCTCTGACTACCTCCTGCACAACAGACTGACACTTAACCACTGAGCTTACTGGTTCTGTGATGGGCCAAATTTTGTTCAGATAAAATTAATCCAATTCTATTAATTAAAATTATAAATACATCTGAGACATTGAATAAGACAGCATGATTTTGCAGTGATTCTTTTTATGATTCAGATTTTTGGAGAGAACTGCTCGGGTATGTGAAATGATTGAAGATACTGTAGCTTTGTAGGTTCGCTTTGGCTTTTAGTTACCCTACAGACTTTTCGACGTGATTTTACAAATCAATTATTTATCCATTTTTTTAAAATATCTCTGATTTCTCTCTTCTCCGTCCTCACGGCTTGTTTTCTAACTCGCCTCACTTTTCTTCTTTTTCCTATAATTCGTTTAAGTAATTAAGATGTGCTTGCGACTAGTTTTGTGACAATGAATGTTTGCAGCACGTCTCTGTGTACATGTGATTATGTACGCCATGTCTGATCTGGTTCTTCGACTTAATAAAATTTGCAGTTATCTTCTACTGGCATGTCTGCATTCTTCCAGAGGTTGACGTATATAATCATGATCAGAAGGATAACACGGGATATAAATAGACTTGGTAAAAAGTACACTGACTATCGCAAAAAATCGACAAAGAAATGCAGATATAAACACGCAATGATTTCAACCTCACCGTACCTTCATGACCTGACAAGACACTGTTCAGTTTCACTTTCCCTCTCAGCTTTGCTCTTGAGTTGAAGTTGAGTTTGGCTTTGTTAAAGACTTCTTATTCAGTTGTATGGTATTGTGCAGTATATTTGAGTATACCAATCCACAGAGATTCAAATAACAAAGCCGTGGCGAAAGAGAAGCTTAAACGAGAAATATTTTGTCCTCCTAGAAAAACACAACATCTTGCCATTTCTATCGAAGAAGCCTTGGTTTCAGCAGCAAAGCAACACGCTAAATCAGTTCCAATTCGATATGTGTGGATTAGCTGGATCCTGGCTTTGAGCCCTTCAGGTCCGGCGTCGTGTCGTATATAAAATCACTGGCCATCTGGGTAAAAAACGCAGTCCTTCGGCTCCGACAAGAGCGCCAGTTGAAATATCCTGAGCCTGTTGGAAGGCTTTCGCACGAGTGAAGTTAAATTAAACATTAAATTAAACTGCTTACATTTGAGAGATGGGACTCCAAATTTGAGAGAGATTTGCTCGCGGATCCACCATTTTGATTTACTGTATTAAATTATGTAAATCAATTAACCTGGCGAGTGTTACGTGACCAGCACAGTGCGATCTGATTGGTGTGAATTTGACCTTTAACGCATGCGCATAACGCTTGTTACACGGAATAATAATAATAAAATAAAAAAACGTCTTGCATTTTAAGACTCGTTGCTGCCACAGGCAGCGCGAGTAATAAATAGGAACTGCTAGGGATTATTTCCCGCCATAAAAAGTACTGTGCGTCAACACTAGTGACGGGTAGTCACTGTCATGGTCTGCTTGCCGGCTCGACCGAAAAAATTACAGAAGAGCCGGCAAGCAGGCTATCACTGTCATTGCACTGCGTGATCGTCGGCCTGTCATTGGTCATTAGCTCCCGACTTCTCCGGCAATGGTAATGTGTTAATGTATATACACGCGCTTGGAAAATAGGGCAGCAGCAATCTAATTAACCTAAGCGTCGCTAGCAACTACGGTTCCCTGTGGCGTGCAGGAAATCAACGCTTGCGTCTCCTCATTGATACAAGACCGAAATCAAGATGCTGTCATCACGTATTATTGACCTAGAAGTTGAAAATGGCGAGTTGAAAGCGAATTTAATAAAGCCGAGATCCGACTTTCAAACTTCAAAAAAATAATCAAGAATACAAAAAAGAAGACAATGAAAGACCAAGGTCTCCAGTGTTCCGAGACTACCCAACCTACTGAAGCTTTAGCAACGAATCAGTTTGTTCAAGAGCCAACTTTCTTACATGACAACCCGATCCCTATTCATCAGAATACATTTTCTGTGCTAAATGACGAGAGTTTACAATCACTTGACCGACAACCCACTACTAAGAAAAGGGACCATGAAGTACGGCAGTAAGGTTAATTCTCGGGTTCAAAACAATGAATATATGCCTGCTCAAGTACAGCGTGTTAAACGAATAAGTAGTGTTTAAATTAAAAAGTCAACATACGAGAAAAACAAAAATATTAAATTACATATATACTAGGGGAGCAGAGAATGAAAGTCACCGCGCTACCGGCCACTCCTAAAGACTGCTAAATTCAGCTAATAATTCTTCCCTTTGGTTATTACTAAGAGGATTTCAAATGAAAGTGTATTTCATCTTCAATCTCATGTGGCCCGAGTGAAAGCCCAGATGGGCTCTTGTTAGATTGATAATGCTGCGGAACGTTGTGATAGCAACAAATTATGATATGGAAACTGTGCAATACAATACAGATGTTGAAGTGCATATGAATTGCATGTTTTTATTCTTTTATAATATCCATCCGATTAGTAGTACAAAAGCCATCAGGGTTTGGTTTCTGCTAAAGGGATAGTTTTCGAGATATTTGAGAAATGTGACATTACATGGTTTGCAAATATTTTTTATGTATTTGATTCTCATCACGGCACGTAATTCTTTTTGAATGCCTGAGCCAAATGTTACTGCTGTCGTGACGAAATGTAATATGTACTGTCTAAAACGCCCTCGTGCTGCGAGTTTCTTGAACGGCTTCAAAAAACGTTACTTCTAAAAGATAATAATTTTCAGAAATTTAGATGAAAAGCGAGGAATTACGTTGTGCGTAACTGACATGCGCAGTTGGAAAACGGAGGAAAATTTGGGTCCCATAATGTTAGGCCGGTTGCGTATCATTAACTGTGAGCTAAGGGGCCTTTGCCTTCCAGCTCCCCGAGTCATAGCTACTTCCTCCCCAGGCGTCGCCGAGTCTCATCTTACGAACTTTGGTCCGTATAAAGATTCACGGCGAAGCCCAAGGTTTTATAATGATAGACTAGGAGGAGTGTCTTTAAACGACGTTTCCACTGTACGGGTGTGGCCCTATATGAAACTTCATGGTTGAGGCCTGAAGAAGGGAAAAAGACCTCAACCATGAAGTTTTATATATTAGGGCCACACTCATACGGTGAAAACTCGTATAAAGATCCTTTCGTTTTACGGGGTATAAAGGAGCATGCAACTCAATAATAGTGGGAAACCGTTCTAAAAATAACCTAACTTGTGAAAATGCCAGTAGCATAGTTCGCTCTTAGTTATGGACTCTTGAATAAACTGTTCGGTTGCAAATTAAAGATACTGAAAGAATAGAATGATTACATAACCGACCTAGCCAAGTGATTTTATTTTCGATCACCAGAGTTTTTTTTCAATCACCAGAGCTTTTTTCGATCACCAGAGTTTTCAGTTTCCATCCCAAAGTTTTTTTCCATCACCTGAGTTTTTTTCAATCACCAGAGTTTTTTCGATCACCAAAGCTTTTTTCAATCCCCAGAGTTTTTTCAATCACCACGGTTTTTTTCGATCAACAGAGTTTTTCGATCACTGGATTTTTTTCGACCAATATTATGGCGCGCCGAATGGTCCAAAAATAAAAATCGCTGTTGTAATCACGTCAACATGTGTTATCACCAACTGTCCTTGTTTTCATTTGTCAACGCTACACAAAACCTCAATCAACAAGAGCCCATCTGGGCTTTCACTCGGGCCACATGAGATTGAAGATGAAATACACTTTCATTTGAAATCCTCTTAGTAATAACTAAAGGGAATAATTATTAGCTGAATTTAGCAGTCTTTAGGAATGGCCGGTAGCAATTATAATTAGTAAATATTAGTAAAAATTCATACGAGGTCGGTCCCCTTGGTTCCTAATCCATGAGCCAAAGTGAGCTTCCCACCCCCCCCCCCCCCGAACCAATGGGCAACAAACAATTAATTCTGACACTTAGGTTCCCATGGATCCACCCCTGATGGAAGCTGCTGATACATGCATTATTTACCCATCCATTGACAACAACAATAAAAAAGATTTTTTAAGGCAGCAGTCATGATTATGTCAGTAGTATGTAATCTACTAGATTTAGCCTGTATATTTATAATATATAAAATGTATAAAATGTATATAGTGGCACCAAGGGAACTAGTACTACTACTACTACTACTAAAAGAGGAGAGAGTCAATGTCTTTAGCATGGTATTGCTATAATCGGGGACAAATTCATTTACTCTATATCTATATGACTATATAATTCCACTACACTTGAGGGTAGTCACTACCAGAGATTTGGTTGCATTCTCAGTGTTGGCCTACAATTTAACATTGTGATCCAAGAAGACACAAAGCTTTTAGAACCATTTGCAGATGTCAGAGCAAAGGCATGCAGTACCAGTTCTCCCAGTTATTTTAAGGTCCTACCTGGATTTGATCTCTGACTATCTCCTGCACAACAGACTGACACTTAACCACTGAGCTTACTGGTTCTGTGATGGGCCAAATTTTGTTCAGATAAAATTAATCCAATTCTATTAATTAAAATTATAAATACATCTGAGACATTGAATAAGACAGCATGATTTTGCAGTGATTCTTTTTATGATTCAGATTTTTGGAGAGAACTGCTCGGGTATGTGAAATGATTGAAGATACTGTAGCTTTGTAGGTTCGCTTTGGCTTTTAGTTACCCTACAGACTTTTCGACGTGATTTTACAAATCAATTATTTATCCATTTTTTAAAAATATCTCTGATTTCTCTCTTCTCCGTCCTCACGGCTTGTTTTCTAACTCGCCTCACTTTTCTTCTTTTTCCTATAATTCGTTTAAGTAATTAAGATGTGCTTGCGACTAGTTTGGTGACAATGAATGTTTGCAGCACGTCTCTGTGTACATGTGATTATGTACGCCATGTCTGATCTGGTTCTTCGACTTAATAAAATTTGCAGTTATCTTCTACTGGCATGTCTGCATTCTTCCAGAGGTTGACGTATATAATCATGATCAGAAGGTTAACACGGGATATAAATAGACTTGGTAAAAAGTACACTGACTATCGCAAAAAATCGACAAAGAAATGCAGATATAAACACGCAATGATTTCAACCTCACCGTACCTTCATGACCTGACAAGACACTGTTCAGTTTCACTTTCCCTCTCAGCTTTGCTCTTGAGTTGAAGTTGAGTTTGGCTTTGTTAAAGACTTCTTATTCAGTTGTATGGTATTGTGCAGTATATTTGAGTATACCAATCCACAGAGATTCAAATAACAAAGCCGTGACGAAAGAGAAGCTTAAACGAGAAATATTTTGTCCTCCTAGAAAAACACAACATCTTGCCATTTCTATCGAAGAAGCCTTGGTTTCAGCAGCAAAGCAACACGCTAAATCAGTTCCAATTCGATATGTGTGGATTAGCTGGATCCTGGCTTTGAGCCCTTCAGGTCCGGCGTCGTGTCGTATATAAAATCACTGGCCATCTGGGTAAAAAACGCAGTCCTTCGGCTCCGACAAGAGCGCCAGTTGAAATATCCTGAGCCTGTCATGTTGGAAGGCTTTCGCACGGTGAAGTTAAATAAAACATTAAACTGCTTACATTTGAGAGATGGGACTCCAAATTTGAGAGAAATTTCCTCACGGGTCGACCATCTTGATTTACTGTATTAAATTATGCAAATAAATTAACCTGGAGAGTGTTACGTGACCAGCACAGTGCAATCTGATTGGTGGTAAACATGGGAACAAAAAAAAATAACCGCATGGGTCAAAAGTCAAACTTTTGTTGCATGAAACAAAAAAACGAGATCTACAGTCCTCTTTATGCTAATTGACCACTTTGTCTTCATGTACATTTATGTTTACCATTTCTTCAACCTCCGATCTGATATGTTTTCTCCTTTTACAGATTTCTCAGTACAACTAGTACTAGCAATGAATTTCGCGTAGCGAGATCTACAGTCTTCTTTAAGTTGATTATCCACTTTGTGTTCATATAAATTTATGTTTACCATTTCTTCAGCCTCCGATCTGACATGTTTTCTCCTTTTACATTTCTTAGTACAACTAGTACTACTTATAACAATAAATTTCGCGTAGCGAGATCTACAGTCTTCTTTAAGCTGATTATCCACTTTGTGTTCATATAAATTTATGTTTACCATTTCTTCAGCCTCCGATCTGACATGTTTTCTCCTTTTACATTTCTTAGTACAACTAGTACTAACAATGAATTTCGCGTAGCGAGATCTAAAGTCTTCTTTAAGCTGATTATCCACTTTGTGTTCATATAAATTTATGTTTACCATTTATTCAGCCTCCGATCTGACATGTTTTCTCCTTTTACATTTCTCAGTACAACTAGTACTAACAATGAATTTCGCGTAGCGAGATCTACAGTCTTCTTTAAGCTGATTATCCACTTTGCATGTGTTCATATAAATTTATGTTTACCATTTCTTCAGCCTCCGATCTGGAAGTTTTGTTGGCATATAAGATATATACAAGTTGCATTTTCCATAAGGTTAAGATTATTCCCAGGAAAGCTTCGTCAAATTCAAACAGATAATCGTACAAAATACTAGAATATCTTTGAGCATGTACATCCTGCACAGATTATTCACATTACAATCATACACAATAATCCACAATAAAAAACCAAGGCAGATCTTTAATTTAAATTTAAGTTTACCTTGGGAGTTGAATAGTGCTTGTCTCATCATAATTCTGTGCGGAATGTGTATATTTCTGGCTTCGTGTTGGCAAGTAACAGTGTTACCGTTGCTCTCACAGTTCATGAGTTCAGATGTTTTCAGTTTTCGATAGAGTAGACTGAGCTATAACTGCTCAACCACAGTATATATATTTGCTAGTAAATCGCTATATTTCGCTATAAATCAGCTATTCAAAATTATTTTAGTGTTGGCCTACCGATCACGGTGTTTGCACTGGTATGTACTATGACCGAGAGTAAAACGAAATGTGGCATAAAACCTACCAAACGTACCTCAAACTAGCCTGTGTAGAGCCGTCCGTCACAAGATGGCGACTGGACTGAAGTCTATAAGCGTCACGAGGTACGCGCACACAATTAATGCATAATTAATAGATTAACCTGGAGAGTGTCACGTGACCAGCACAGTGCAATCTGATTGGTGGTGAACTTGAAATTTAATACATGGGAACAAAGAAAAAATAATCGCATGGGTCAAAAGTTCAAATTTTGTTGTATGAAACAAAAAAAACGCTTGCATTTTAAGACTCGGTGCTGCCACAGGCAGCCCGAGTAATAACCGCTTGCAGATTAAGAGTCGGTGTTGCCACAGGCAGCCCGAGTAATAACTTAAAGTGCCTATAACCCTTTTGCAAAGCCGAATTAATTATATGACATCAAGATGACGTAAATACAGGTATCTACCCAGGCTTTTGCTTACGCGGTCATGGATCAGGAAAGGTCACATTTACACGATTTCAAACAAGCGTAGAACATAAAGTATTCACTCAAAACCAAAACATTCTTCACAGAAGTACTCAAAACTCTTCGGAGGTTCGTAAGCAATAAAAATTGCAAAAGGGTTATATGCACTTTAACCTCTGTTGATTGCCCTCAAATACTCTGTTGGTGATAAAAAAAACTCTGGTGACCGAAAAAAAACTCTGGTGATTGAAAAAAACTCTGGTGATCGAAAAAGACTGGTAATTAAAAAAAATCACTTGGCTAGGTCGGTTATGTAATCATTCTATTCTTTTAGTATCTTTAATTTGCAACCGAACAGTTTATTCGATTACTTCGATCAATTTGATCCGACTGAGGTGGACTCTTCTTATGTCTGTATTTGTGTAGAAACATCTGATTGCGGAAACTTTGTCCTTATACAAAGACCAAATGGCACCGAAAAGAACAGCTTTGGTATGGCATATAACATGACATGTATCTAAAAATGACAAATATACGGCCATCTACAAAGTCAACAGGTTATGAACCAAGCCCGGTTGCAATTTAAAATCTTAAATCACAGTGTGTTTAGTTTATTTTTGGCCTAAGCTAGTCATGGCTTTTTGCAAAATTCCTAACATACCGTGAAACAGGAAACAGGAAACAACGTGTAACAAACATGAATATAGGCCGTTTAGGATTTATCACAATAACCATGAATAAACCATCTAACTTCAGAATCAACCAGTAAAGGGCGCTTATGTTAATGTTAGACTCCATAAAGGCGTAAAGGTATAGTATGACTATGTGGTGTAATGAAATGAGCTCATTTGGTATTGTATAATAACCATTGGAGTCAAAAGTTAAACAGGATTGTTTAGTGGCCGAAAGATGAAGAATTTGACAACGTTAAAATGAAATGAAGGCCGAAATTAAACAGAAGATCACCATAGTTACTCGGGCTGCCTGTGGCAGGCACGAATCTAAATCTGCAGGCCTTTTTTTGTTTTGTTTTTGTTTCATGCAGCAAAATTTCTGCGCATGCGTTAAGTTATACCAATCAGATTGCACTGTGCTGGTCACGTGAACAGTGGACAACATTTGCAGGTTTTTCAAGATGGCGGCGAGTGGGAGTGACCCAACCTCGTTCCCAGGGGTCTTTACGCGCCTAATCAAAGATGGCGTCGAAAGTACCCCTGGTACAGGCTAGTGGGATTCGGCCACTGATTGGCTAGACATTTTGCGCGCGCTGATTGGAGAATTTCGAATAGCGCGTACATTTTTGATTTGAAAAATGAACTGGTGATGTCGTCTTTCGCATTACGCGTTTAAAATTCGTTGAAAACAGATAGAAATTCATCAGAACTTAGCGTTTTTGCCTTTTTTAATACTCACTTCGCAACTGGGTACACGTAGAATAATGTACGGTTGGAATTCATTGGGATCGCACTTCAACTGCTAACCGTTCTTCGGCGATGATGAATCTAAGATGGCGGATGTGCTTCAAAATATGCCCATATATTGGGCATATTTTTGGGTCACATGACCAGCCTGTACCAGGGGTACTTTCGACGCCATCTTTGATTAGGCGCGTAAAGACCCCTGGGAACGAGGTTGGGAGTGACCAGCCTTTAATATCAGCTGTTTTTTTTGTGTAAACCAAAAGTTTCTTCAAATGCAATATCAAGATTTTTGTCTTTTCTAAAGCTGAGAGGTGTTTCACGGGCTTTGGACGGGAATTTATCATATTATGCGACCTGCTCGTGGCAGTCTGATCTGCGATCAACACTGAATATAAAGTAGGCTCGAAATCGTTGGGGCGAGTGAAGCGAGACCAGGTGAAATCAATGGTCGTCACGCAAAACAAAACTCCTTCGGGGAATCAAAACTCTTTCGATCCCGCCACATTACAGTATATTCGTACCTGAGCCCCTCTGGAACCAGGGTAACTATAATAAAGACAACAGCTTGTAAATGTAAGTAGCCGCTAATCTGAACATGATAACTTTTATTATATACCTGTCCAATTGACTGTCGTTGTGTTGTTATTTGGAGGACTGATGGCCCACACAAGCTGTTAAATTGGACCAGGTTATACCACGCTCGCATTGATGGCGGATAAGTTGAATTTCCCGTGGCCCACGGAAAACTCAACTATCTCGTCTATACTGCGTATGCGTAAAAACCGATGACCATGCCCCTTTAAGGACCTACCTTCTCATCATCGTATTTCTTATTATGCCTTATTATACTCGTATACATTTCCATCATCTTATGAGAAAATAAAAGCTACAAGCATAAATGTGTGCAGAACTCGCACTGGCATGATCGAAAAGTGCTTCGATACTGTATACAAAGCTATGACAGGAGTTAAACTAGAAGTAATCATAGATTATCAAAGTGCGTTCAACATATTTTATAAGAGAAAGGACTGGGGTTCCTGTGGTAACACAAAAGGCTGAAAGATTGCTGCAATGATGTGGACGCGTACGGTGTAAATAATCCTGATCAAAAATGCTTGTTTTTAACTAATTTTGAATGTCTTGACTTATATGCCAATATAAAAGGGGATGTATCTGGTTATAAAACTGTAATTATCTTTGTGTAACATTAAATCATCGGATGCGATGCTTTTGTGGCTATATGTACATGTGTGTTACATGTGGTTATCATTCATTTGAGCATTCGTAGCCGACATTTTGCAGTGTGGTATACAGTGTAAAGCAATAGTTGGAGTTAGTGTAGAACACAATCAACCCTATAGCTAGCTACAGCTATTCAGATGTGTATAAACTGCATTGAATTAATCATTCGTGTTCACTATTTATCATTGGTCTTGTGTTGCCACATGTATATTTTCTGAAACACATGTAGCTTACTGTTAATGTTACAAACATGGCTGCAATTTGCTTTCTGCTTTCCATGGAAGTTCTCATCACAGGCACCGTGTAAAATAGGATTCTTTTTACATGACTAATATAATATTCTTATTATATGGCTTCTCTGGAGACAAAGAATCACAATTCTTCTTCAAAATAATTTATATATGTAACTCTTGTAAAAAGAATCTATTCTTCTCTCAAAGGCTAAACATATTGCAAGTGTAAAATACTTTTTTAATCGAACCTGCAAAGTTGTACCAACTATTCCTTGTTGAAATTCCAGATGGCCCGAGTAAAGGCTGGTACAGCCTCTTGTTTTTTTTTCGATCACCAGAGGTTTTTTTCGATCACCAGCGTTTTTTTTTCGATCACCAGAGTTTTTTTTTCAATCACCAGCGTTTTTTTTTTCGATCACTTTCGTTTTTTTTTCGATCACCAGAGTTTTTTTTTCAATCACCAGCGTTTTTTTTTTCGATCACTTGCGTTTTTTTTTCGATCACCAGAGTTTTTTTTTCAATCACCAGCGTTTTTTTTTTCGATCACTTGCGTTTTTTTTTCGATCACCAGAGTTTTTTTCAATAACCAGAGTTTTTTTTCGATCACCAGTTTTTTACGATCATCTATAGAGGTTTTTATCACCAACAGAGAATTTGAGGGCAATCAACAGAGGTTAAGTTATTGATTGAGGTTTTGTGTAGCGTTGACAAATGAAAACAAGGACAGTTGACAATATATTAGTGATAACACATTTTGATGATTACAATAGCGATTTTTATTTTTGGACCATTAGGCGGCCTGGTATATAACGTGTTACAAGATACAATGATACGGAGATACCAAGATACGGAGATACCAAGATACAGTGATACAGTGATACGGTGATACAGTGATACGGTGTTGCAGTGATACGGTGTTGCAGTGATACGGTGATACAGTGATACGAACATCTCAAATTTCCGGCTTGGTATATAACATGTTACAAGATACAATGATACCGAGATACCAATATTCAGTGATACGAACATCTCAAATTTCCTGGTTTTAAGCGGACTCGAAATGGCCCCGCTAAATACAGGTTTCAGTATGAAACGGACTGTTGTATGGGTCATGTCACTTGAGCTCTTGCAGCCGTGGCGTGACGCTAATTTAACGGTATTATCTTTCAGCATGACTGCTTTTGTCTGACTATTTTGTTATTTAATTTTAACTTTTGAACGTTACGCATTTAACATTGAACCACTTTAATTATTGCCCTTGTCGAAGAAACGTTTTTGCAACACACATTGGCAATTAGATTTAGGGACGGACCATTTAAAATTGATGGAGAGGGGGCCCGTTTTTTTTTGTTCAAACATTTTTTACGACTTCTCAGTTGCTGCAAGAATTTTTTTCTGGCATCAGAACCTTGAATGATTTTTTTAAAGTTTCACCATTGCTTGATTTTTTTCTGGGGTGATATTGGCTCGCTCGATTAATTTTCTGTGCAAATTCGGCTTGCTCGTTTTTTGATTTTTTTTTTGATTTTTTTTGGGGGGGGGAAGGGGGGGGGGGGGAGAGGGGAGATTTTGACAATTTTCCGCGATACCGTTTCTCCGATCTAGTAAGATGGCTTTCAGAAGCTCCAACTCCAAAAATAGTTTGTGGAACACCGTCAAGAGCTCTCTAATTCCCCAACATCTTTTGCAGCAGAGATATCAATTGACATTTTGTAAAAAATTCAGACAAATCGAATAAATTCTTCTTGAGTTAGAGCTTTTTAAAAATCGAAAATCGATGAAAATCGAAAGCGTAGAAAATATAGCACAAGATTTCCCGACAATGTAATGTTGATTTCCGATCAAAGCTACGCGCCGCATGGAGAACATTTTATAGCCGGTTCTAGTTTTCTTATGACTTGGAAAATGGAAAAGACGAAAAGTCCTTGAGGGACAAAGCCAAAGCGAACACCTATAAATGACAAAGGAAGGGCACAGAAATCAAAGGCCTTAAAGACCCAGGACGGACCATTACACTTTGCGCGCTTAGACGCTGGCGGCCATCTTTTGTCAGAGTCGAAAAATGCACTCTTTTCGATCGCTCTGTGCAATCCACTTCCATCGGCCGTTTTTCCAATCTGACTTTCAGTATATTTATTTTTACATGTTGCCAAATTGTAAGGCATCATTTCTGTGGCATTTTAAAGACATTTAGGTCGTAATGTAGGTGAAATTTATGTTACGAAGGATGTGATGTATGTTTATGAAGAGGGCATCATGCGCTTGAAAATTTGTCAAGAACGCAAGAAACTTGAAGTTTCTCGCGAGTTTTGTTATTTCCAGCTAAATTTCTCCTTGAAGTTTTTTAACCGGCTCTAGAAACTAGAGATGGATTCAACAAAGTCAGAAATATACTTTCTAACTTTACTACTCGCTAAACATCTTCAATTTTTGAACTTTTTATACAATCTGAGCATATTTATCGGACACTTTTCTCGAGAGGTTGTTTGGGAAAAAATTCCCGTGAACTCAAGTCGTAAATCTTACCCCGAAAGAAGTTTTAACTACAAACCGTTTGGAGGACTAACCTTACCTGGAAATTAGCATGAGCCGGTAACATAAATAAATTAAGTGTCTAATTTGTGCAAAGGGCTCCAAAGGGCTCCAGGTTTAAGAGGTTTTACATAGCCGCTGAAAATGCGTATTGTTTATGGTGTTTCGATACCATTCACAAAATGTCGCGCTCACTGGAGATACAGTACTCACGCCGATCTTTCGTGAAGCATTTCGCGAACAGTACGAGTGGTGTTTATTGTTAATTATACCAAAAAACCAGACGATTCTTTGTTAATCATTTTACTTAAAAACAATTATGATTACCTGAAAAAGGGGAGAAATAAGTAATACTTTGGTTTATTCATTTGCGCGCTCGTAGAAAAGCAGCTTTAATTTGAGCGCACGCTCGTTGTTCGAAAATGGCGTGATCAGATTGCGTCAGCAGCGGCGCGCGAACTAAAATTGAAAACTTTTCACTCAAATCACAGGTAATTGTCTGCATATTTTCCCACTTTTCTTACGCTTTCATTGTAAAATATTGGCCAGAAATACGGGGAAGTCAAAGCTAGTCTGAACTTACGTCAAACTCTTAGGAAAAACTTTGGTTTTGAGATGCTTTGTGAAAATTTGTGCTGCTGAGGTCCGATCTCCACGAAATTCAACGCAGAATGAATTGCTCACGTGACCGGGAACATTGATAATATAGTTGCTACGCAAAGGATTGTGGGAAGGCCTTCCAACCTCCTTGATCCAGAGGTTGCCACGAACGCTCCGCGAACAATTATATCCGCTGGGGGTGGTGATGGAATCGAATAACTAATGCGCATGCCTAAACACTAGACATAACTTCCAAAGGCCAGATTTATGGCGGGCTCACATTGAAGATTAGTTTGTGAAGGAACCATGCTAGCGAATTGTTCGTGCGATAGGTACTTATTGACTGCCCGTGGGAGGACCGGATGGTATTTGGCTCGAGGTCATGACGTACAAAATGACCGAGAGCTAAATATGTTCCCGTTCGGCCCGACCTAACTTAAGTAACGACGGCTTAAAGACCGATTTAATGAACACAGACGAGCAGTTAACAAATATAATATTAAATCTAAACCCACCAGTCTCTGAACATTTCAGTCCTGCTCTAACCATTCTAATACTGACATGCAACTTATCTCTTAGAAATAATTTATTCTTCGCGAGACTCAATTCGTAAAGCCAGAGAGTCATATCCAGTATCGACATAGCTAAAACTCTCGAACCTCTCGGCATGAACAAACGTGATGAAACTTAATGTTATCTTTTAGACCCTTGTTTATGTTATCTCAAATCCATATTTTTACTTACGTCATTTCCTTTTTCCTCTTAGATTGTGTAGTCACTTTCCTATTTATAAGATCTACCTGAAGAAGGCTGGTTTGGCCCGCCGAAATATCGTAGAATCATCAATATATATATACGTTGTTCGATCAGCTTTTCTGTAGTCCTTGGACTAGGTTTCTTATCATATGCCTACTTAGTTTGTTTTAACAGCAAAACAACAAGCACCAAACCGGATTTTTCCAGCCCGCTCACGTCATGTCATGTCAAACACGTACGACCCCATCACGTGACTTTTGTAAATGGTCAGTTTGAAAGGAAAGCGCGCGCGGGGTCGTATGGGTAATATTTTGATAATTTTAAAACAATTATTCGCCTCAGTCAGTCGATATTGGTGAATATTCCCCGAGACGAAATTGTTTTAGTATACAGAACACGGGAACCTGCTTTTGGGCACTGCATTTTGTTGAATTTCTAAAATTTCCGCATCGGAAACAATCGCGAAACGTGAATTTACGCCTGCCATTTTGTTTCAAAATTATCCCGAGCTTTGTAGGTGGCTTAGTGCCATTATTCAGAGATAGCGAGCCAGTCACATTGCATGATCTATGTAGGTTCCCTTGTTGTATATACTAATATATACCCGTGGGGGGGGGGGGGTACTCCTGTTTGTGACGTGTTATGTATGTGCCGCCGGGGTGGGTCAGGGTTTTGAGCTCAGTTTGGGCAGGTAAGGGAAGAGGTCAAAACAATGGTACTCTGGCAGGACCCAATTTTGATGGAAGGAACCCACCACCTATTTTGGCAAAATCTAGATTTTTTACCACAAGTATCTTCTTGAATAAAACACTTATCGAAGAAGTAACTATATTTCTAATTTCTACAGGCAGAGAAGAACGCGTGTCTGCATTAAAATCAGGTATCCCTATTTTACAACGCGAGAAAATCACCGTCGAAAAAAGGGGTAAGGGGTACATATCAAACAATTTATTGATAAAAGTGTCGTTCCCGAGAGCACCCTGTGATATTCCATATATGGTCAATATATTCCATATTTGGAAAGCAGGACGGATCTTCGAATACTAGAACACGTTCAGGAAGTGTAGCGAGCCGGCAGAAGAGAGGCGGATACAACGTAGGCTACAGGAAGTGCGATACAAAAAATCGATAGCGAAATTTGAAAAGGATGAGCGTATGCCTCACTAGCATCTAGTCAGGCCCAAATATTACTCTGAACGACACCAATTGTTTGATATGTTACCCTCCACCCACCACCTCCCCTGACAAAATTGGGTCCCATTCGAAATCCATTGTTTTGACCTCTTACCTAAGGTCAGGGGTTTGACCCGATTTTGGCAGATCACCAGAGATTTTTTCGATCACCAGAGTTTTTTTCAATCACCAGAGTTTTTTTCAATCACCAGAGTTTTTTTCAATCACCAGAGTTTTTTTCGATCACCAGAGTTCAGTTTTAATCACCAGAGTTCAGTTTTAATCACCAGAGTTTTTCGATCACCAGAGTTTTTTCAATCACCAGAGTTTTTTTTCGATCACCAGAGTTTTTTTCAATCACCAGAGTTTTTTCAATCACCAAAGTTTTTTTCAATCACCAGAGTTTTTTTCAATCACCAGAGTTTTTCGATCACCAGAGTTTTTTCAATCACCAGAGTTTTTTTCGATCACCAGAGTTTTTTTCAATCACCAGAGTTTTTTTCAATCACCAGAGTTTTTTTCAATCACCAGAGTTTTTTTCGATCACCAGAGTTTTTTTCAATCACCAGAGTTTTTTTCGATCACCAGAGTTCAGTTTTAATCACCAGAGTTTTTCGATCACCAGAGTTTTTTCAATCACCAGAGTTTTTTTCGATCACCAGAGTTTTTTTCAATCACCAGAGTTTTTTCAATCACCAAAGTTTTTTTCAATCAACAGAGTTTTTTTCAATCACCAGAGTTTTTCGATCACCAGAGTTTTTTCAATCACCAGAGTTTTTTTCGATCACCAGAGTTTTTTTCGATCACCAGAGTTTTTTTCAATCACCAGAGTTTTTTCAATCACCAAAGTTTTTTCAATCAACAGAGTTTTTTTCAATCAACAGAGTTTTTTTCGATCACCAGAGTTTTTTTCAATCATCAGAGTTTTTCGATCACCAGAGTTTTTTCCAATGACGAATTGTTCAAGCAAGCAACCGTGAACGACAATCCTGCTGGTGTACGTTGGATCAAACTAGTGATCTAATCGGCTATTAAATAAAAAATAACTACGAAGAAGCAAATTTCAAAATTCTGCGTTGTGTCGGTCTTTGCTTGTTCATAGTTATTTTTTTCAATCACCAGAGTTTTTTTTGATCACCATCTCTAGAGGTTTTTTTGAAACAACAGGGTATTTGAAGGCAATCAACAGAGGTTAAGTTATTGATTGAGGTTTTGAGTAGTGTTGACAAATGAAAACAAGGACAGTTGACATATTGGTGATAACACATTTTGATGTAATTACAATAGCCATTCGGCGCGCCAACTTGCACGTAATCCCCGTCGTATGAATTCGATCATCATCGTCATCACATCAAGCGACAGGAGAATGTCTCTTTTCTTGCTAGCAGTTTTCTTCATTATAGAAAATACATATTTCAATATCCGGAAGCTTACTGGCCGATTTTTCTGCATTACTTTAGTTCACAGCTTGAACAAAACGCTTTAGTGCAAGGTCCTGTTATTTTTTTTTCGAGTATTGCCCATTCTAGTGTTACTAGTCCTTTTCTTTGATTCACTACAGAGGTTTATTATTGTTTTCCTCATTTCCGTGTTGCGATATGCATAAACAAATGGATTTACTGCACTGTTGCTATAATGCATCCACTTTACAAAGTCTATCAAACGAGTAAGTTTGGTCCCCTCAGGGAGGAAGTGATTGTTGTAAGTCCAGAGAAGCGATACGATGAAGAAGGGCAACCATGCTATAATAAAAAGCCCCGTTATAATTGCAACCGTCTTTGCGGTGTTTCGTTCTTCTAGCGAAACTTGAAAGCCGGACCTATTAATGAACTGTTGTTGTTGAATCTGACATATCTCCCTGGCATTTTTTACCATTCTATAAATGTTGATATACATTGCTGTGAGGACTAAAAACGGCACCAGAAATCCACCAACGAACACGAGTTGGGTACGAAACTCTGCATATTTGTGCTCTGTACTGAGTAAGCCATACAGAATCGAGATCACCAAGGCGTATATCCACGAAAACGCAACCATGATTCCACAGAACCTTTTAGAACAACCTTCGTTTTGGAGAGATGGAGAGAATAGTACGAAGAACCTCTCGATGCTTATCGCCACCAGATTCATAATGGAAGCGAGGGCGCCGAAGGTGTCGAACGGTTGGAATAAAATACGAAGGTTTTCATTAACTGTACAGGTTTTAACGTAGGGGCAGATGAGTATGAAGACCCACAATGGAATAGAAACGAGGCCAACACAAAGGTCAGATGCGGCTAGACTCACGAAGAATATGTTTATTGTAGCTCGCAGTTTTACGTTCATAATGTAGCTAGCAACGACCAAAGAATTCCCAATAATGACAGTCAGAGATAACACAGAATAAAACACAACATATATAAACACCTCTTCGCCTGATCTTGTAAACTCCTGCGTTGTAGAATTCCAATTCGTTGCGGAGAAAACAGAAACATTTGCCATGAATGATGCTGACGAGTTGAACACAAGTGACAACGCCTCTTTATCTTGGATCAACTTGCCGGGCGAGCCGCGACGAGGAAGCTCTTAGTTAATTGCAGAAGTAGTAGTCTTTGGAGTTGTCTTTGGAGTTGTTGTCATCCGGCGCACGTCAGGACCAAGCTGCACGCGACAGTTTAAAACATTATTCAGAAATTCATAGGAAAACTGACATCGATCTATACATATATCCTGAATACTGTTTACTGTTTCTTTCGGTTCGTTATTGTGGTTGCGATTGTACAGCACTTAAGCTTGAAACAGGTGATAAAGACCTACACTAACGTCACTTGATCTGTTGAGATACATATTATAGTACATATACAATTAGTTATGGAATGTTGAAAACTATTATAATATATGACTAATATATATATATATATATATATATATATATACAACGATTTTCATAAATTCTGACCGGCCCCCCTCAACTATATCGGGTGCATTGTGGGTAAATGACTGCCGATCGAGCCTCAGCAAAAGTCACCAGTTTACGAGATGTAGAGATATCAGACCGGTAGCCAGACCAAACGTTTAACCAAAGTTTTTTTCTATATTAAATTTTAACAGATTTCCATATAGTTAGATAATACATATATTTATTTTCTAACACAAACTAGTCTTCTGAAATGTGAAATAGCAAAACTCGAGGAGAAATTTTAACCGGAGCAACTGCCTCAATTTACGCCACACGAACAGCTGGTTGTAATGGAACAAATATTAGTGTAAGAGAATCCTTCGTTGGCATTGCAAGAAATAGTATGGAAGATAAATACAGAATGCAACTGGCTCAGAGCCTGTATTATACAAGTCTATACCTACTATTTCAAGAATACTTTGGCGATTTGGCGTTCGATTTGAATTTATAAATGTCACGCAAAACACACGAATTTTCATTTTTAAAATGACAAATTTTACTTATTTCAGATAGCATTATTCTATTAACTGATCTGCATTATTTGTATTCTGACGCCTCCAGTGCAAAGAAATATTTAGCACTGGAACCACGCTGTGTTTACAAAAAAAACAATAGTCCTGTACTGATGTAATCAATGAACAAAGTGCACTGGAATTTTATCAAACGAGTCTCACATCGATATCTCTGAATGTCACATGATGGAAAAGAAGGGGAAGAGTCAAATATAGAACTTAATGTAACACAGAATTACAGGCTAGACAGCTGCAATTTATTGAATCAGAATTTAAATATTTCCGTTCATGTGCGTAGCATTTATCGTTTGCCCGAAGCTTTGTTGATCACACAAATGACAGAATGATACGAGATATTGTAATTTTAACCTGGCGTGTGTACCATTTTCTGCCGAATAAGTCTTCATTTAATTAAAGTGGAGATCTCAAATATGCATGCATATGAATACTACTAATTTTAAGCCGGCAGTTAGTAGAAAATAAATATCTGCGGAGAACTGAAACTGAACTGGGAACTGAGTGCAAATCGCGAGTTCGATAAAGTAAAATAATTAATGTCAAAATTTTATTCTTTAAAATCATAAACCCGAGTGGTGATCTTTCTGCGAACTGCTATTCCACTGTGCGTGTTTTTGTCTGAGTGTGCATAATATTTGCTCATCGGAACTGTATTTACGTTTGGATTTGAAAGTGGAGTTTTGAAAAACCACATTTTATATTTTTCATTGTAAACAATAACTCTAATTAATGATTTTGCACGCACGCAATATCATTGTTATATCAGTACAGAGAACTAGAGCTAAGCTTTGAGAACTGTTTCTTGTTAAACCAAATAACCGAAGTTCCTTCAAAAAGTAGGTAGACTATACTGGCACTGTGCCAGTAGTATTATGTATTTATCTTCCATATTATTTCTTGCAACGACAACAACGGATTCTCTAAGATTTGTTCCATTAGTAGTGTTGGTTCCTGGACTCCACATTCAACAACGCGTTAGGATATAAATAAATTTATTATCTAATACAAAAAAATGCTTCGGTTAAAATCTAATATAGAAAAAAATGCCTCGGTTAAGCATTTTGTTCTGACTTTCTCAAAGTCCTTCTTAGCTCCCCGCACAAAGGACTTTTCCCACTTGCAGCGCGCCAAAGCTGACCGGTTGATTTTTCAACCGGAGGCGTGGCTTATGATGTACTAAAGTTTGCCCAATCACAAAGCGTCAATTCTTCATCCATTGTATGTTGACGTGTCAAGTCAGTCGCCCGTGGATGTGGTATTTAGAATTTGATTGTACTCAGAAAGAGTTTGTCAAAGGCGCGAAATGCGGAAGCTCCGCCCCTGAAACGTGGTTTCGCGCCAATACATAATCCCCCGATTCAATTTCCTGCAAGTGAAACTACATCTCTACATCTCTACAGCTCGATCAGCAGTCATTTACCCACAATGCACCCGATATAGTTGAGGGGGGTCAGAATTTATGAAAATTGCTGTATATATATATATATGAAGCATGTTAACACAAATGGAGCCTTCTTGTCTAAGACTGTTTTTGTGTAAACGTGCCTCATGTTGTGCACCCTAAACTCTTCAAAGTGGCGCCATTTCTCGAGCTTTTAATGGATTTCGACGTACTACACGTCAAAACAACTGTCTCTTCCAGTACTTTAATCATAGCGTGCCAGTTTTGCCGTATTTGGAGTAGAAATACCAGAAAATGTGGTTTTTGTAACCTAACCTTAATCTCTCAAAGTTACTTGTGTAGCCTAAACTCCTCAAAGTGGCGCCATTTCTCGAGCTTTCAATGGATTTCGACGTACTACACGTCAAAACAACTGTCTCTTCCAGTACTTTAATCATAGCGTGCCAGTTTTGCCGTATTTGGAGTAGAAATACCAGAAAATGGCGTTTTTTCTAACCTAACCCTAACCTCTAGCTCTCAAATAAAGAAATTATGGGATAGATCTGAGACAAAGGCATTATGGGATCGAAAGGCCAGAAAAGTCAGATACTGTCATTTGCTCTTAAAATAAAACACTGGAAAGCGCGTTATTACTCGGGCTGCCTGTGGCAGCGCCGAGTCTTAAAATGCAAGTCGTTATTTTTTTTATTTTTTTATTTCATGTCAGACGGCTTCTGCGCATGCGTTAAAGGTCAAATTCAAACCAATCAGATTGCACTGTGCTGGTCACGCAACAATCGCCAGGTTAATGTATTTACATAAGTGAATACAGTAAATCAAAATGGTCGACCCGCGAGGGCGAAAGCCTTCCAACAGGCTCAGGATATTTCAACTGGCGCTCTTGTTGACCATAAAAATACATGAACAACCAGGAGCCGTAATACATTCGATCAGCGCTGTTTGGACAGATCCAATGTACATTTAGAAACGTAAGCGAAATACAATATCCAAACACGTTTGGATATCAACGGGTATCGAATTATCATCAAAGGTTAGATCTCGTCAGGCGCGCTCAGATAAGAAAGTTCAAAGCTCTCAGACAAGGCGAGACAAGGGGATATCACTTTCAATGAGTCATTGTCGGAAATCTATTCCATCGTGGGCGGTCTTGTACAGCTAAGGCATGTTTTACGACAGAATAACCAGAGTCTTTCTACTGGATTGAGAGCTCGAGACATTATACATGTCGGCTAATATGGGGAAAACTGAAACAAAAAATGAACTTTGACGGCAGAAACCCTCAATTGAGCCAAGCGGAATATTTACATGATCCGCTAAGATTTTTACAAATCTTAGTTAAGCAGATGTTTTCAGTGTATGCCAACTGAAATGCGGCAACTACACGAACAAGAAGCATGAACTGCCAGCAACGAGAGAGGAAAAAGTATTTGAAATGCACAGCGCTAGCTGAAATAGGGCATATATGTAATATCTGAGACGTTAAATTACGTTACTGTGAAGAGGATCAAAATTCAAGTTTTGTAGCTTAAGACTGTCTCAGTTCTGCCGTGACTCGTGAGAGAAATTGGAAAAGATCTAGCTGTTTCATTCAGACACTGGCAAATTTATTGAAAGCTACGGGCTTACTTTATGAGATTATTATTCATTGTGGAATGAAAGGAAACAGGTTAGCTGAAAGTTAAGTTCGAGGTAGGCTTCGACTTTCATTCCGATTCAGTGCATATGTGCACGAAGGTGGGTGCTGTATACTCAACAACACTACCAAAAGATCCAAAACGAAAGTTCAGTTACGTAAGTACTGTAAGTAAACTCTTTTTGATTTGAATAAATTTCCTCTCAGTTTGTCTGTTAATGTACTTTTCCTTCTAATTATCGCTTTGTTTAACATCTGTGATTTAGAGTATGCGTACCTCAGAATAAATTATTTGAAAGATCAACTGAATTCTTGTGTCGATAAGCGCAAATGTTTTTTGTGTGAAACAGTCTGTGTATATGAGAAGCGGCTTAATAGAAGAGCTTTCTCATTTATAGGAATTACAATTTTTTTTCTTCCTATGAAATTTATGTTTCATTTCACATTTATTCATACAGTTTTAGCCGGACATTTCCCCGAGTTTTTGATCTATTTTCAATCAAATTCAAAGTCTGAATATGTCATTGTATTGCATTTATACACTTGAATTGCCAGTATTCTGTTGTTCGAATCCTGCGTTATCATAGTCATGCCATAAAAGCGATTAATAGACCAGTCTGTTTTTTTGACGTTCTCACTGGCGAATTAAAGCACGACTTGATACTAAGAGGATTTCAAATGAAAGTGTATTTCATCTTCAATCTCATGTGGCCCGAGTGAAAGCCCAGATGGGCTCTTGTTGCCTCTTAAAGTGAAGAAGCACACAACATGAAGCATGTTAACACAAATGGAGCCTTCTTGTCTAAGACTGTTTTTGTGTAAACGTGCCTCATATATATATACAGTCAATGCCAAAAAGGTTGTCCAGCAGAACATAATATAATACTTTAATATCCTTTGTTTTGGCCTATTGTCTTGGTCTAGACAATAGCCCAAAACAATGGATATTATAGTATTATATTATATTCTGCTGGACAACCTTTTTGGCATTGACTGTATATATATACAGTATATATATATATATACACTCGTTTTCAAAAACATTGCTTTTGATTAATATATATATACCTTTTGTTCTCCATTGTTTTAACTGTCAAATTTGACAAGAATACAAAAGATATATATATATATATTTGCAGTGCATTGTTTTTGAAAACGAGTGTGTATATATATATATATATATACTGCAATTTTCATAAATTTTCATATTATATTCTTTACTTATAATAAATTATAATAAATTAGCAATGTAGATAAATAAGAAAATAAACTGAGATATGTGGTAAATTCACAAAACTAAATCGCTCAGCTCCCAACACCACCCTCCCCCCAAAAAAATATTATGCAAATACCTAGCAACAAGGAGGCATGCTGAATTGGTGTATTGTTAAGATTGAAATAATTATTGCGGCTCGGCTTTGCGTTCAAGCATTTGTTTCTCTTCAAAGCAGCAATGTCTGATTTTTTTTATGGAAATAGTCCTTTGGTCTTCCCTGAAACGCCTACACATGGGTTTGAAAAGGATCGAACAACAAAGCCACAACAAAGGCAAGCAACTTATTTGCAGTATGTTGTCCAGTATCCGGTAAGTTCAGTTTATAACCACCGTATCTTTTCTTTCGTGGTAGCCCATTTATTTACCAACATAATGTAAAACGTGCCCAGTATACGGTCAGCTGTTCCACTATCCGGCCATCACTTTTTATCAACATTTATACTTCCTTCTAACAGTTGGTGGTCGTTTTGTAATCATAAATTGGCTTAGCGACCGATGACGGGGAATATAAAGCGACAATAACTGTAGCGGTGACTGGAGCGACAACTAATTAATTAATTTTAACGGAGAACTGACAGAGTAAACAAGGAGTGAAAATCGCTCGCTCGGCGACCCCGACCGGCCGTGAATTTCCCCAAAAAAATCACACTTCCCAAAGGTCTTTCATCTTTTAAACACCATTTTTCTAAATCAACAGAGGGCGCAGGGTTAGACGACGTATATAGTATTCACCCAGTACTCGCTCTAACCCGATGCGGTCAGGGGGACTTTGATGTCTCTCGCCAGCGCGCATGCATGCTCTCCTAGGTTTCCCTCTTGCAAGGTGAACGGAGGGAGATTTAGTGAAAGTATGCATGCTGATGAGGGATATTCGAGATTAAATGTCCCTGAACAAACAAAGGAAAGAGAGGGGATCAGGGTATTACGTTAGATATAATAGAAGAAACAACTAACAAGTGTGGAATGTGAAATTATTTGCAATGCAAACTGACTGTAAAACCGGCCTCGAGCATAATACATTTTGCGTCGAAATTTTAGACGCATATATCAACGACTTAATGACTGTCACCGAGGGAAACAGTGAGTTTTGTTTCTCCGAGATCCTCGATGTTCCCCGAGACGGATTCCCGAGGGGACAGTCATTAAATGATTTGTTATATAGTGTTTTCGGTTGGTGATGGGGATATCAAAAGGGTGTCGTCGGTTAAGTATCTCGGAATACACCTTGACGATTCGCTGTCTTGGAACACTCATATAGAAAAGCTTATTAAAAAATTCTCGTCTGGCCTTGGTGCCCTTAAACGCCTAAGACCGTTCATTCCATACTCGGCATTAATGAGTGTATACAAATCCCTAGTTCAATCTCATTTTGACTACTGTAGTTGCGTCTGGGGGTTGGCAGAAAACTTCAGAAACTACAAAATCGTGCAGCCCGCATACTGATAAATTCCCATTCCAGACTCATATCGATGATCTCTTGGGCACCGTCAGTTGGAAAAGGCTCGACAGTCAGAGAGCCACCCAAAAGGCTATCCTAATGTACAAAGTCCTGCACGGTCTGGCTCCCGCATACTCGACTAAGAAGTTTGAAAGACGAAACTCAGCCTTAAAATATGATCTGAGAAGTGCGAGTTCCAAAATATCTATGCCACAACCCCGGACTAACTTTGGCAAAAACGAATTTGCTATAACGGGGCTGAACTTTGGAATTCATTGCCTGAGGATATCAGATTATCTGAACAGTTATATTTTTAGAACTAAACTACGTAAACATACAATATTATAATTACAATCTTATAAGACACGTCAAACATGTTTAAAGCAGTAGGCATTCTTTTTACGATTTTTTATTTTATTTTTAATGTTATTCTATTACTGATGGTTTCTTACGTGTATAAATAAAGTATGTATGTATGTATATTGACATACTACAAGTTTTACTACCTGATACGAGCGAGGTTTGTCGTCTTCTCTTCGGGAAGCTGCTTATCAAAACAAAACGCTGCCAGCGTCGCTACGGCATTTCTAGTATCGTTTTGTGTCTTTCTTTCATCTTTCGATTCTTTAGCTACCAATTTCTCTCTCTCGCGCTTGATAAAGATGTAAATTGTTTCTTTGGAGCTGGTCCTATAGGTAAATTCATTGCTTGACTAGGGAATTCCACATTAAATTTCATTTGAAAAACCGATATCGCACTGATCGCTTTGAGTGCGATATCGGTTTTTCAAGTGAAATTTAATGTGGAATTCCCTAGTCGGGCAATGAATTTTCTTTGAATCCCATAGCATTTAGGGACGGACCATTAGATTATTGATGGGGGGGGTTGCGCAAATTCCCCAAAAAATATCGAGCAAGCTCTTCTATCGGAAAAAAATATCGAGCAACACAATAATCAAGAAAAAAAAAATCGAGCAAGCACTAGCTGGTCTCATACGCATTTACAAATTAAATTAATAAAGGCAAAGAAATAAACCAGGGAAGAAGACTGGTTTGTTGTTATGAACAATTTCCACAGGAAACCCAATACAGATCTGAAGATCACACAGATTGGTTACCAGGAATCAGTCAACATATGTAAATTATCCAAGATGGCCGTAATCAAGACAGCAGATAAACTGTGGGATGATCGATCGCAAAAAGTCACATGCACTCATAAATCGAAACTTACCATGTATTAACTGACTGTATATATTTCGGAAAGAAGTTATCTGGTAAACGATGAGTTCTCACTGGCCTAGTGGATATAGGGTTATAGGATCATGTGTACTGTACGCAATGTTGGCCGACGTATCGGTCGATGGTTGGCCGACATATCGGCCGACTGTCGACCGACCCGCGGGCGACTGCTGGTAGCGGATCGGTTAAGGGGTGGTCGACAGTCGGTCGTGTGTCGGCCGACACGTCGGTCGATTTCCCCCCTCCTGCTGTGTATGTGTCGGCCGATAGTGGATCGGTGGTATATCGGTAAGGTGTCGGTTATATGTCGGTTGGGTATCGGTGATATGTTAAGTTATAATTAAACTATTCTGCATACTGTTTTCACTCAAATAAACAGTGACTCTTTTGGATTTTTTTTACCTGGAAGGTTTACTGTATTGAATATAATTAAGTCTAAGTATAGTAATATTCCTTTCTGTTGCGGTATAAAATGTTCCTTTATACAATTAAATCTCTCATAGTGACTGATGAAATTACTTCAAATGCAACGTTTAATATCTTGTGTTTTTGTAGTGTCTTTTATACATCCGCTC
This sequence comes from Actinernus sp. WN-2022, assembly GCA_030867875.1. Lineage (NCBI taxonomy): Eukaryota > Metazoa > Cnidaria > Anthozoa > Actiniaria > Actinernidae > Actinernus > Actinernus sp. WN-2022. The sequence continues at coordinate 81,530,402 of JAOWCC010001589.1, forward strand.
GCGCAAGATCGATTGCGTATATAAATCGCTATATCGCACCGTTTTGGTCTGGAACGGGGGTACCGATTTTTTTTAATCTGAAGGGGAGATTTCGCCTTGAATCTGGAATAGAGTAGCAACAATAGGGCCATTTATACGAGAGGAAGTTAGCCGCACCGCTTAGCTAAGCAGCGAACGATTCGTATAAATGGGTCAATTTAAACTGAAGTTCGCGACTAATACTGACACATGTATAGGCCGAGCTATCCCAATGAATTCGTCGATACTTAAACCCCGCGCCGGCTCCCAGTATTCGACATAAAATAACATTTGAAAATATTGGGGTC
>JAOWCC010001589.1:81530827-81565789 GCA_030867875.1 Actinernus sp. WN-2022
AAGCAAAACCTGTTTGTATATTGCATTTTCCACCTTCCAATTCTCAACCCCCAAAGGTGGTCACGGTCGCAGGAGCTTCTAATTACAAAGTTTTACTGATAATTAAAACGGGGTTGCATGAGGGTGGGTTGCCTGAAGGGGCTGGTCACAAATTAGTAGGGGGAGGGGTTGTGAAAGGGGGATGATCATATTTTTTGAATCCCCCAAAATGGAGGGTCATAAATAATGGGCAACTGAAAAAGGATTGGTTATGGGGTAAAGGTCAAAATATTTCATACTCATTGTTCAGGGAGGGTTATACATTTTTAGACTTTTATGATCTCCATCCCCCACATTCCCCCCTTTTTTTTGCATCTCCACTGCTAATTTTTGACCAGCCCCTAATGTTTAATAAAATATTGTGTGCATTGATTTCATGCATGTAGACCACTTGGAAAATAAAATTAACTTTATTTAAAGAGGGTAACACCAACTAGTACACATATAGAAATCTGTGGCCCTCCTTGTAATTAAAAATTCGGAAAAAAAAACCCACCGTGATTCAGATCAATATCAATTAAAAATATGTCACTAATTAACTCTTTCGCTGCTATTGTCGAGTCCGATGTCGAGTTTACTCCACATCGTGAACAGTCCCAAAAAAAAGTTCGAAATTAAGCATATTTTAGGCAACCATGTGATCAATCATGTGACTAATTAGCATAAATTATGCAAATCGAGATTCAGAATTATATTTTGTACATATCTGGAAGATTTCATGTCAGTACCCTTAATTGAACTCGAGAAATTAAAGAAATTGTCATGGTGGTCAGAAAAGTGATTATTATGGGCAAAATTACCACACCTAATGTAGCAGTGAAAGAGTTAAGCTAAATATTGTCTGTTCATGACTGTATGTATTAATATCGGTATACAAGTGAATGCATATAAATTATATATCACTTCAATTTGTTATCTGAAAATACTTCTGAAATACTATAAAAGTAGATTGGGCCACGGATTGGGTTAGGCTTGGAGGATCAGCAATATGCCAACCATTCCGACTCTAAACCCCTTCTGATGCGCCCAAGAGAGAAATGCCCATAGGAGATCCCATTCAAAACCTAAATTTATCTATTTTTAGTATTTTACAATTTTCTGATGATAGTCATTCAATTTTTTCGAGTCGGTTCTAATTCAATATTCATTTTTCTTCGGTATTTCAAGTTGACTTTTTCAAAAAACATTTTCAGGGCAACAGTGTTCGCTTGGTAAATAAATCTCCACACCCAATTATATTTATATTTGTTCTTATCAGTTTCAGTATCTGTGTATTTTAAAAGCTCTACCAATCCAAACCTGCCCATCCCCAAGGGGTGAGGGCATTTGACCTGAGTTTTTGTCCCAGGGATGGGACATTTGGGAGCAAAGAAAAGTTGATGGGGTGGGGAATTAATTTGTAGAAAGAGTCAAAATAGCGAATTGTATGAGATTTGCACCCGTACCAAAGCCCCATAGTGGAACATTTGACCCCCCACAAATATCCGGGAGGGGGGGGGGGGGAATGGGCAGGTTTGAAATGGATAGAGCCATGACTTATATAATTGTACTGTGCAGTTCTGGTTTTAAGACAGTTCGGTTTATAGTTACGGCTTTACACGACAAATCCTGCTCTTCTTTGGCAGTTTCAACTAGCTCGGTTTCCAATTCAATTTTAATACGGTATTCTCGGTTTGTAAGTCATATCCAGTTCTGTTTATATATGGGTATAATTGGCGTTAATTTCGAATTCCTCTCTCTTCTGAGTTCTGTTTATTATTTTGACGATTTTAACTTTTTTCTTCTTGGTCTCTATAAAGTCACATACAGTTCAACTTACGCCTTGTGTTACGGACGATTTCATTTCCAGTTCGAATTACAGTCACCATTACACTTAATAAAATTTAAAAGGTAGAGAACAAATAAGATTTGTGTGCGTATATAAACACATAATTTCAACCTCACCAGTTCTGATTTCCGTTCGCGTTCAAATAAAAGGGTCAACTCACTGTTCACTTCCAGCTTTTGCGACTCTTGAATTGAGACTTGGCGGTAAACAGCCAACATAAATTTGCAAACAATCAAAATCCCTCATTTGACCTGCTCACAGTGTGTGACGGTCCCCGGGGGGGGGGGGGGGGGGGGTACTCCCTTATGTGAGGGGTACATGGATGCTCGTCGTATCTTTTAGGGGTCAAAATCAGGAGTTTGGTACCACTTAGGGTATCCACCATCAAACACAGACATTTCTATGTAAAGCGGTACCTTTTAGGGGTCGGGTGTCAATTGAACAAAAAAGCTGTTATCAATTTACATTTTTATTATCTTTTAGGGGTCAAAATAAGCTTGAGCCACGCCCATTTTAGTACCTCTTAGGGGTCAAATCGAAAATGTCCGACGAGCATCCCTACCCCTTTTATATGGCCCGAGTAATGAGTGCTATGGATTCTATTTTGAATGCTTTCTTTCGACGAAAAATAGTTAGCTTAGACATTTTGGTAAACAAATATTTCCCACCTTTAGCTAGTCAATGGCGCGCGCGATACATCACACCATCTTCTGTCACGATGTGATCAGACACGTGGCAGGCAACAATTGATGAACTGTTGCCCGCGTGCATGGGATACATTGGATTTTGATGACTGCCACGTGACCCTGAATCAGCCAATGAGAGCGTGCGTTGTGTCTGAAAAACTTATGGCTATGTAACAATCAAATTTATAACTCCCTTCCCCTTCTTCTCTCCCTCTCATGACCCTGTTCGCAGGCTAAGAAAAAAAGTGATTAGTACACTCAAGAGTATATTACACAGGAGTGTCCATGTGCCCTTGTGTTGCCCCCTAACATAGTAGATGGTGTCTCTATTTATAGCCGCGAAGTTCTGGTATAATGCATTTACGTTGTCTTTTATTCTCTTGCGCTTTAGTATTTTTTAGCAGTTTGAACCGTGTTAATTACAATTTTTTAGTGCATCCTTATTGGTTAAAAGTGATGGCCTTTGTTTCTTCTTGCGGGAAACTCTATGCTAAAAATAACACTACCGTCTACAGTCATGTGTGAGAATATAATGTGGGAAGAGGAACACTCCTCTGTAATAGACTCCGGGACTTGAATGTCTAGGCTATGTTACTGCTCCTGAATCCAATATTTATAAATTCAGACTATCACAGCTCGAAGACCCTTAGTTTTCGACAGTAAAAATATTCAGTATGACGTCACGTTAATTTGCGGCCTTTCAAATGCCGAATGAACTACGAACATGGCGATCGGCATTGAAAACGGTATAAACAGTTTCAACGAGAGAAGGGTATTCTAAGTCTGACGCCGGAGTATCTGCTGTCTGAATTGAGACATTCATACCGGCCGTGACTAAGGGCTCACTAAAACTCTTTTTTTTTTGGCAATACAGTTTTAGGGCAAAATCCGTGGCAGGAGCCAAACTGGAAATTCGTTTTAGTAAGGAACTTAGTTAAATCATGTTGGATTGCAAATTACATTTAATTATAAGACTTTCCGACAGAAATGCGGCCTTATTGTATTGCATCTTCATACAGTAATGTTACGTTTTAATAGCTAATAGGTTTTAACACTAGAAATATTGCGCAGCGGGGAAGGCTCAACGTATTAGCGCCACTAAGTGGTGACATTTAGGCGATTACCACAGCTCCACTAAAACCACATATGCCTGTATTCAGGTTACATTCTCCTTTGTTTTCTCTGAACTGACTCCCTGCCGATTAGGTTCACCAAATGTACCTAATCGGCAGGGAGTCCACTTTTTGAGTCGAGCTAAGCTCGTCATGTTCGCAACTATAATACTATGCACCACGACGTTTGCCACAGGCTAGAGCATCAATAAGGCCCTGTTAGGGTTTTAGGATTATGGATTATCAGGGTTTTCAGAGAAGGGATACGGATTATTGGCAACTAAATAAAAGGATTACGGATTATTTGGGTTGGATTTTAGGATTAAGGATTATTATCACATCGATGACTTACGGATATTTGCGTTTACAAAATAAGGATACGGATTATTACCAAAATTTACTCAGGATTGCGGATTATTCAGCCCCCCCTCCCCCCCCCCCCCCCCCTCATCAATATCAGGGTAGCTTCCGGACAAGTGGCGCGCGTTCGTTTAACGCCCTACCGTCTAGCATTAGACAAATACAGGAGTTTAGCGAGTTCAAGTCTAACATCAAACGCCATTTCAAGCGTATTGTATACTGTATGTTTTGTGATTAAGTCTAATTTACTTTTTTTAAATGTGTCCATTTTGTACACATTAGATAATACAGGGCTCTATTTAAACTAGCTATGGCTAAATTAGATGCCCCTGTATAAATATTGAGAAATAAATAAATAATAAATAAATAAAATTATTGAAATCCCATTAACGGCCCTTGCTCTGACCAGCCATCATTCCTTAAGAGACCCTTGATTCGAAGGGCCAGTAATTTCCTATCATAAGAGCCAACTTTCGATGAATGAAAAGGGCTATTTATAATCTCGCCTGGCCCGCGAGTATTGTGACAGCCGAATATCAATGCCATCATAAACGGCATAAATCAGCAGGAAGTTTTTGGCAGATCATTGAGAGGTTTTGGACCATGCACTGATTTCCTGATATTGAAGAGTAGTAATGCACCTGTCAGCGGCTTCCCCGAGGCGTCGACCTCCGGGCTAACCACGGAGATATGTGGGGGAATACACTCAAGCATGTTAAGGCATGGTTTTTTAACCGTTCTGATAAAACATTCAAAATTCGCTATCTTTGTCATTTACGTGTGAAATACCCTATAACTTTGGAATAATACGGTAATCGTGTGTCTTAACATTTAAGGATTGCTATTTTGGTGTTTTGAAGGTCACGTGACCTTAAGGCTGATAAAACAAAGAAATCAAAATGGGGTGGCGGAAGTTATTGTTTTGTTTCAGATTTTCGATTCGAAATGTTAAGCTTGTTCTGGGGAATGAGACTGTGTCCGGAATGGTTGACTTTTTATCACTGAAGAGGATATAAATGGCAAAAAATGGTTCCAAGAATAGGTCACGTGACCTGTTTTCTATATTTCCGCCTTAACAGTCTATCAGGGTCAACCATTCCGGACTGATCTTTAAAGTCAACCACAAGTGTAATCAGATAAACACAAAATCGTTACTTAAAATATAAAATGCACCACCCCGTTTTTAGTTAAATTTTCAACTTTTTGTGATCACGTGGTTGGTCACGTGATAGACATTTCACCAAAATTTTATATTAGGACGATTAAAAACGCTGAGATTAGTTATAACCACAATTGTCCTAGTATTTGAGCAAATTCAAGTGACTCTATTCAACAAAATAGATGTAGCCTCGTTTTCATGTTCAAACCATGCCTTAACATGCTTGAGCAGGAGGATTGAATGCAAACATTGCCCCTGGGGCCGGGGAAATGCTCGACTTTGTTTTAGGGTTGGAAAACTGGGGTGGGGGATTTGTTCAAATTGTTTTTGTCATGAAACTCTAAACCACGGAGATTGTTTTTCCTCAGTAATACAAGAGTTAAAGCGTAATCAGATGAGATATACAGAGACTTTCTGCCTTGTTCCTTGATTAGCTGCTAACTGAAGTACATTGAAGTGCGTCTTGTTACTTAAAGATACTATGAAGTTCATCGAAGTATTAATAAAGTTCCATTTTCTGTTGAAAATAGAACCGTTCAATGTTATAGAAATAACGTTAGTAACGATATTCAGTCATCAATTCAGCTCCATCGAAGACTCATCGATCTCATTTCGTGCAAAATGACGGGGGATTGTAGGTCGTGGAAGACCTAACCAGGGGACTTTGAAAGAGACGATTCCCCTACCCCTGGAGGAAATCGTCAAGATTGTTTCTGTCTTTTTACAATCCCCATGGTCAGCCCATGCAGGGGTCGACCCCTCGGGGAAGCCGCTGATAGGTGCATAAACACAAAGCGTAATTCCAAGATACATAATATTTTCTGAGATATGTTTCTTTCGATCCGTTATTTTTACGTAAAGTGCGAAAATTTTCAAAACGAGGATAATATTATATACAGCAGATTGCAAAAATTATGGCACACCGAAATAGATCAATTATTATATGAACGATAGTGTTTTACTGAGAAATAAACCACTCAGAACTCATACGAAACTATCCGGGTTGCATGGAGTGGCGTATTTTCCATATCGTCACTAGTGAAAATATCGATGACGCCGTTTGCCGCCTTTTGAACTACAAAGATGGGCAGGATTGTGAAAATCACAAAACGATCTAAAACTCTCTAAAGATTTTCTCGACTGCAACGAAGAGACAAGAAAACCCGATGAAAATCTCCAGAACAGCTTATAAAGATCACGAAGTTTGTAAAATGAATAGATAAGAGTTCTTAGAGCAGTTTACTTGTTCATATAATAAAAAGAAAAGTAACACGGTGGTTTGAATATATGACGTTTATCCTCTCGAGTCCAAAACATTTCACTCGTTCGCTGCACTCACCCGTGAAATGTTTTCGACTCGATCTTGAGGATATCAAATCTTCGTACCACCGTGTCATATCCTCTATGTATCGGGTGCATCATGGGTATTTTTTAGATAAAACGGCTGAAATATCGGTTTTATTATAACTTTTGTGGAAAACATTAGATAGTTGGAAAGGGGAGTATAAACAAGTCATCCGTGTGAAATCTGAGTCATAAGATCGCTATATTCAAAGAATTCGCAAATATGTAAATGAGTATATACTAGTATATTGATATATTAGTGTTTGCCATAATTTTTGCAACCCGCTGTAGATAAATATGATATATATGATATATATATATAAATGGTTTTTAGATTAACTTACCCATGAGCTTTTTTGGTAACGTAACGAGTTTAATTAAATCGGTAGACAGCAAAGACCTATAAACGTTACCGCTGTATAATATATCTTGCAATTCTGTTTTGTGTTTGCTGACCTTCAATATCAGGAAATACATGGCCCAAAAAATAACAAATATTGGCCAAACACTTCCCGCTTAAAAGTGCGAATCTTAATTATGCACTTTCGGCTGTAACAATACCCGCGGGCCACCACCATAAACTATAGAAATTATATGATGTCCAAACTAGGGTAACATTATCCGTAATACAAAACAGAATCTAAGTACATAAAATATCCCGATAACACCAGTTAATACTGGGTACTGATTTTCCTAAAATTTTGGTAAACAAAGATAGGCTCCGTTGCAGTTTCAAATGCAAATCAAGCTTGATCAAGTACTTAACTTTCTACTCACTTTAGACTTCGCAACTCGACTTTAAAATTAGAGGATTCTCGTGACTTGAGCCGGTGCGTCTCAGTCTCGTTTCCAACGATGGACTGCTGACTTGAGTCAGTGAACGCTCATTTCTGTCATTTGCCGCTTGTTTAGCTGCAACGAATACTAGAAATTAAGGTATTCTCACAGAACATAACTCCTCACCTTGTTAGGCTACAATGCTAACTGAATTTTTATAAAGCTGTCTTATAATTCTCTTGGTCAGAAGACAGGCGGCTTCTCTTAGACAAGAGTTAAGCTGCTTTTGACGCAATATCCAATTAGATAATTTTTTTGTCTCGTCCGTGATTTGTCGGAAAATGTCTTTTTAATGTAATTATATTCATATCATTTTGAAGTCACTGTGGTTCCTACAGGCTGATTGGTTCAAAGTACTATTGTTACAAGGCATATATAGTGGCATCAATTATTCAGAAGAGGTTATGATTAGATCTTCTATAGTAGTTATTCACTATTTAGGGTGTTTACATATTATCTACTCGGAGCTGTTAGCGTTCTGGTATTCAATTCACTCAGAAAAAAAAATCCATGGCATGCGGGGAAAACTATGAGAAAAAACATGGCGGATTACCATACTATGTAAATTGACTGACTGTAGTACAAGCTAACAAATTTCTGTCATTTGATTGGCTGAGAATAGTGGTATTTTAGCGTAATTTGTAATTATTACAAGTGCGAAGGAAAAATCTTGGAAAAGCAAGCTTAAACCAAGCAAATATATACATAACTGATAATTTACAAAAGTGTAGAATCATGTTGTTGAGATACCTGTTGCCAAAATATTCGTGAAAGACTCAAGTACAATTTACTTTTCAGGTCCTCGAACAATAATAATTAATTCATATTTTTAATAGCTTATATTGCGCAGGTTTCATGTGAATATGATCACCCGCACATTACATTACAGATAAAATATAAAACTAGATTTAAATTAACATATTGTGCTCTACATTAGTCGCACCTATACGTCTAGAAAAAAAATCCACTTTATAAAAACTAATAAAAAAGACAAAAAAGAAATATTTTAAAACTATACTAACGAACATTAATACTAGAAATTTCAGAGCAGATGGACTACAATAATAAAATGTGTCTAGTATAAAAATGCTTTCTTAAATAAATATATAAGTCTTAATGGAGCGCTTAAAAGATTCAAGAGACTGCTCATTGCCAATATGGCTTGGAAGAGCGTTCCACAGTCTAGGAGCCGCTGATGTAAAGGCTCTGACACCAAGTGTAGGCATCGCGAGGACGTTAGGCTGTTCTAGCAGCAGTTCATTGTTATCTTAATTAATTCCTGAATGTAAATAGGACACATACCATGCAATGCCTTGAAAGTAATAGGGGTTATTTCTCTAAGACAAAGGGAGGGGGTCCATTTCTCTTTGTTCTAAATTGTTTTTTTCAAGAGGGATTAACACCTCCGTTTCTATAGAGCCAGCCAACGGCAGAGCCTGTTTGGCGGCCCCCTTTGCTCTAAATTGGTTTTTGTTGATTTCTGTCGGCAAAAGTCCTTTGCTCTAAATCGCTCTAAATTGGTTGCGCTTTGATCTAAATTGTCTAAATTGGATAACGAGGTTACAAATGTCAAACGTACATTGAGCAGAAACATCACGGGATGGCGTTAATGTCACGTTCCGATTGTCGCTTATGCTTTCCACTTCGTTTACCATGTGTACGGGTCCGTTCCATAAAAAGCACGCGGCCACAAGAGATATTTCTAGTAGAAATGCATCTTTAATAACAAAACTTTGAGTTTAAAACTTATATGCGTTTGTGCCATCGTGCCAACAGGCAAATTTTATCATCGCTATTCGGCCTTACTAAAACTGCTAACACAATAATTATTAACTAGACTCCAAGATGGCTGAATGCGGCTGTTCACTGTCGGCACAAGAACATCGAAAATTCATACTAAGCACGCGGCCACAAGAGAGATTTCTAGTTGAAATGCATCTTTCATAACTAAACTTTGAGTTTAAAACTTATATGCGTTTGTGCCATCGTGCCAACAGGCAAATTTTATCATCGCTATTCGGCCTTACTAAAACTGCTAACACAATTAACTAGACTCAAGATGGCTGAATGCGGCTGTTCACTGTCGGCACAAGAACATCGAAAATTCATACTAAGCACGCGGCCACAAGAGAGATTTCTAGTTGAAATGCATCTTTAATAACAAAACTTTGAGATTAAAACTGATATGCGTTTGTGCCATCGTGCCAACAGGCAAATTTTATCATCGCTATTCGGCCTTACTAAAACTGCTAACACAATAATTATTAACTAGACTCCAAGATGGCTGCATGAATGCGGCATTTCAGTGACGAAAACTCATACAAAGAAATGCATCTTTAATAACCAAACTTTGAGTTTAAAACTTATATGCGTTTGTGCCATCGTGCTAACAGGTAAATTTTATCATCGCTATTCGGCCTTACTAAAACTGCAAACACAATAATTATTAACTAGACTCCAAGATGGCTGAATGCGGTAGTTCACTGTCGGCACAAGAACATCGAAAACTCATACAAAGCACGCGGGCACAACAGAGATTTCATGTTGAAATGCATCTTTAATAACCAAACTTTGAGTTTAAAACTTATATGCGTTTGTGCCATCGTGCTAACAGGCAAATGTTATCATCGCTATTCGGCCTTACTAAAACTGATAACACAATAATTATTAACTAGACTCCAAGATGGCTGAATGCGGTAGTTCACTGTCGGCACAAGAACATCGAAAACTCATACAAAGCACGCGGGCACAACAGAGATTTCTAGTTGAAATGCATCTTTAATAACAAAACTTTGAGTTTAAAACTTATATGCGTTTGTGCCATCGTGCTAACAGGCAAATTTTATCATCGCTATTCGGCCTTACTAAAACTGATAACACAATTAACTAGACTCAAGATGGCTGAATGCGGTAGTTCACTGTCGGCACAAGAACATCGAAAATTCATACAAAGCACGCGGGCACAACAGAGATTTCTAGTTGAAATGCATCTTTAATAACCAAACTTTGAGTTTAAAACTTATATGCGTTTGTGCCATCGTGCTAACAGGCAAATTTTATCATCGCTATTCGGCCTTACTAAAACTGATAACACAATTAACTAGACTCAAGATGGCTGAATGCGGTAGTTCACTGTCGGCACAAGAACATCGAAAATTCATACAAAGCACGCGGGCACAACAGAGATTTCTAGTTGAAATGCATGAACTAAAAGGCATGAACTAAAAGCTTGGCAGAATCGGTAGACAGATACTTTCTAATACGTCTTAGGTTTTGTAAGTGAAAAAAAGGAAGTCAGAGCTACACATCTTACTAACATGGTCATTCATAGATCAGTTTTTGTGTTAGTGCGGGTATTCGCACCCAGACATCAAACAGGAAGGGTGAGGGAATAGAGATGAGAGAAGAGGGTAGAGAGGGTAAAATTGTGACAGTTGTTGTTTTTGTGTTCAAGTGCCGGTATTCATATCCGGACATCAAACAGGAAGGGTGGGGGAATGGGAATAAGAGAGGAGGGTGGAGGGTAATATTGTTGAAGAAACCATAGGTGAAAAACTATGCGGAAATGAGGCCATGGAATGGTAGAAGTTAAGGGACAAGTGGATTGAAACAATGCAAGAAATGATGGTGAAAGGAGTAAAATATGTTTTTGTATAAAGAAGGAGGACTACTAGGAAGCGGAAGGACTGGATATCCCAGGACGGGGTGAAGACTGGGTGCATTGTGTGAATTATGAATAAAATAATTGGGGAGGGGAGTATAGTAGAGGGGAGGAAGGGGAGTATAGTAGAGGGGAGGAAGGGGAGATGTATAGAAGGGAAAAAGTGCCGAAGAGGGTGAATAATTGCTGCAGGGTTTAACGTGTTTCGAAATGCTAGTAGACCGGTCTTGAGCATTCTCGCCCGACACGTGATAGAATGGACATTGGACTACTCGTTCTGACAACTAAGCGCGGGACCAGGACAGACAAGAAGAAAAACACAACAAATATGGTTACCTGCATGGAGGCCGGTAAGGGGCGAAAAGTCCCAGGGATTTGGCCAGTTTTCTTGTGGGGTTTCTGATCTTAGCTCTATACTGATATTCGTGTGTCGACGTGTAGCAGAGAAAGGGAAGGAATCTCGTGGTGAGGGCAAATAAAACTAGCACATATCGGTGTGTGATTGGATGTTATATTGTGAGGGTGTGGTGAATTTGACAGTTCTCGCTGCGAAAAAGACCAGATCGAGAGGGTGCGGGGGCGGGGAAGGGTTGTCCGAGTGAACTCTACACAGGTTGCCTGTGGTTTGGAACTATGGATTTAGATCTAGAATTAAGTTTAGCAATGGGAGCCTAGAAGCACCAGATTGCCACTAAGATTTTAGTTTTGCATTAAAAACTGGGTCAAATAGGTCGCTTTGAAGAAAGGAAGGGAGCCATAACGAGCCAGACACTCTTAACAACCAAACTACCCCCTGTGATAGGGGACCAATGGTCCCCTATCACCAGCGGGTGCTCTAGGAAGAAGGAGCATTCCATTTAATTAAGTCCAGCCTCGTGTCGGGGGAGGGGAATTCCCCCAAAAAATCGATACAAGGGAAAATTATCAAAAAAATATTCATGCACAGCCAGCAACACAGAAAAAAAAAATCCTACATGGAGGAGGATATAGTAGCCTGCGAACAGCATTCTCTACTTGATAGCCTGTGTACAGCAGTCCGTCTCCCCTCAAAACTCGGGAAGGGACGTCTGTGCTACACTGTCGTTAATTGTGTTCTGGCATAATTTTGCATAAACTACTTGCACGCTTGCCAATTACTGTTCGAAACGTCGCAGACTTCGCTAATTATTTATTATTCGGACCCCAAATTATTATCGCGGATACTGAAAATAAAGCGGATGACATATCGAGATGTGAGAGATATTACCAGCAGGTTTCTCGTATCTCGTTGTTTGTAGTCCGTAGCTGCAATTCGCGACCGGTAATTCGCGTCTGCTTGTTTTGATCTGATTTGCGCAAATTTCGCGATGGGTTAGTTATGGCTACTCGTAGATAGGCTAAATATTTTGTTTGGCTTTTGGGCTTGTGTTCAATATCCCGAAGTGCTCAGGCATACTGTAGTGCCATGGACTTCAACCTGGGTAAACCAGCTGGGATACCGAACAACTCAAAAATATATTCTTTTGGCGTACATCTCTTTTGGGCTTTTGTTCAATATACCGAAGTGCTCGGGCATAATGTAGTGCCATGGACTTCAACCTGGATAAACCAGCTGGGATACCGAACAACTCAAAAATATATTCTTTTGGCGGACATCTCTTTTTCCCGGGGGGGTGACTCCCTTATGTGAGGGGTACATGGATGCTCGTCGTACATTTTAGGGGTCAAAATCAGGAGTTTGGTACCACTTAGGGTATTCACGATCAAACACAGACATTTCTATGTAAAGCGGTACCTTTTAGGGGTCGGGTGTCACCGAATGCTAGAGAATGACAGCGCTTTTGAAAACAACAAGGACAATGTGCTTGATGATATAATTATTACAACATCAGGTAATAGCAATAAAAGGCATCGAAAGTTTAAAATGTTGGCATGTTTTTATCGGTACCTTTTAGGGGTCAAAATACGCTTGAGCCACGCCCATTTTAGTACCTCTTAGGGGTCAAATCGAAAATGTCCGACGAGCATCCATACCCCTTTATATGGGAGTGCCTCCCCCCTCCCCCCGGGCTCTTTTGGGCTTGTATTCAATATCCCGAAGTGCTCAGGCATACGGTGATGCCATGGACTTCAACCTGGATAAACCAGCTGGGATACCGAACAACTCAAAAAATATATTTTGTTTGGCAGACATCTAGGCTCGTATTCAATATCCCGAAGTGCTCAGGCATACTGTGATGCCATGGACTTCAACCTCAAGTTCAAGTTCAAGTTCAATTTATGTACACTGTTTTATACTAGTTACATAAATATATACAAATAAATTAAAATAAGGGCTTCATATTTACAAAGTAGATTCAAATTGAGATTAGAGATCAGTGTGCTAGCTGGGATACCGGACAACTCAAAAATATATTCTTTTGGCGTACATTTCTTTTGGGCTTGTGTTCAATATCCCGAAGTGCTCAGGCATACCGTGATGCCATGGACTTCAACCTCGGTGAACCATATATTTTTGAACAACTCAAAAATATATTCTTTTGGCATACATCTCTTTTGGGCTTGTGTACAATATCCTGAAGTGATCAGGCATACTGTAGTGCCATGGACTTCAACCTGGATAAACCAGCTGGGATACCGAACAACTCAATGTTTGTTTTTTTGCCAGACATCTAGGCTTATGTTCAATATCCCGAAGTGCTCAGGCATACTGTGATGCATGGACTTCAACCTGGGTAAACCAGCTGGGATACCGAACAACTCAAAAAATAAATTTTGTTTGGCAGACATCTCTTATAGGCTCGTGTTCAATATCCCGAAGTGATCAGGCATACTGTAGTGCCATGGACTTCAACCTGGGTAAACCAGCTGGGATACCGAACAACTCAAAACAAATTTGGTTTGGCATATCTCTTTTGGAGATATGAGCTTGTGTTCAATATACCGAAGTGCTCAGGCATACTGTAGTGCCATGGACTTCAACCTGGGTAAACCAGCTGGGATACCGAACAACTCAAAACAACTATGAGGAGACGCAAGCGGTGATTTCCTGCACGCCACAGGGAACCGTAGTTGCTAGCGACACTTAGGTTAATTAGATTGCTGCTGCCCTATTTTCCAAGCGCGTGTATAATAATAATAATATGTTTATTCACCTTATCTCTTGGTTGAGACATAAGTATACAACAATGATTACAACAATGTTACTAAAAAAAACTAACTAGAGAATAAAAAAAAAGAAAATAACATATATATGTAGATGTAGATATATTGGGTTACCCTTGCCGCAAAAGACGGGAGCTAATGATCGTGACCAGATGACAGGATTCCGACGATTACGCAGTGCAATGACAGTGATAGCCTGCTTGCATGCCGGCTCTTCTGTATTTTTTTTCGGTCGAGTGGGCAAGCAGGCCATGACAGTGACTACCCGTGACTAGTGTTGACGCACAGTACTTTTTATGGCGGGAAATAATCCCTAGCAGTTCCTATTTATTATACTTATTACTAGTTGCCGAGTATAGTCCGCCTCGAAAATCCCACTCAGTGTGCTAATAGTTTGTCTCGGATCCCTATATTAAATTACTATATATTTTATAGCGCCGGGGAAAATTTCCCTCAATCGAAGCCTGCACCGTGCAGTGGTCCCCCTACTTCAATCCCGTTCAACAGTCATGATACATAGATATCATACTGGAAATCCTGGACCGTCCGTTTGATTGATTGAGATATATAAATGTGTCCCGAGGTTGGCATATTAGAAGCCCTACATACTGATTAAGCTGGCGAGAGTCCGAAACAGTTTAAAATAAACACGCATATACCGGCACTCATATCTCGAACTCGGTGAATTATTGTTGCCCTTTTGTTGATTTGCGAACCATTTTTGGACTACATGTAGTACACAAGGCCTGCCAGTCAAAGAAGTTAACTGGATTATACTTTATTTGGCCTGCCAGTCAAAGAAGTTAACTGGATTATACTTTATTTGGCCTGCCAGTCAAAGAGGTTAACTTGATTATATACTTTATTTGGTCATGTTTTGGGGATTTACAAGTTTGGCGCTAAATTTGAACTCGGGACTCATATTCATTCATTCATTCCAAACTCGAAGAAGAAGTCATGCTAGAAGTAGAAGTAGAACTGAAGCATGAGTTATGAAAATGTCCGCCACCGCGTCTGATTTCAAGAACAGGTCTCTTACATAGAGTGTTTGCGACAAATCGCATGGTTTGTTATCAATTCGAGCTAAATAATACTAAATCAAGCTAAATACGTTCGAGACGAAGAGACCACTCGAGTGACGAGGTTTTCGTGTCATCGGCTTTTGGACTGGTGGCAGATCTCCTCATTGCAAAGAAAGTAGAGAAATGCCCATTTATCCGAACTGACGAATTCCAAGGGCTCGTGAGGGCGATCGCGATCAACTGCCTTGGATTTCCCGCCTTGGGCTTAGAATCCGATGTCTCTACCAAAGTCAAAGAAGCTTAAGGAGACCATCAGGCGCTGGCAAACACAGGCCAAAGTATTAGAAGCACAGTTGGCTTCCACGGCTAAGGAACTTCTCGAGCTCCGTTCACAACTGCGTTGAACCACTCTGGCTCCGCCATCAACCCTTTCTACATCAATCCCGCCATTCAATACAACTTTATTAGCATTCCCATATACATAAATGGTATTGCTTTACAAGTAAATGAGCTGTCACTAAGCGAACGATTTTAAATCTCTGTGGCACGTGTAAACGATCGGTTTTTCCGATCAAATGCTTCAAAGATGAAGTATCCTACTTTTTTACATACAAATGGATCAACATTGTTGAATAAGAACAAAATCTTGTGATCATTATCTAACTGTAGAAAATTGTGATAATGTATACTGATCTCATCAATTAGTACCTTCCTGATGTCAGCATATGAAGCACAGTTGAACCACAGGCAGCCCAAGCTGAAGTTACGAAAATATAAGGGTTTGTATGGGAGCGTAACGAGCTCAAGTTACGAAAATATAAGGGTTTGTATGGGAGCGTAGCGAACTCCGTTTACTAGCCAGAAATACTGTAAAATATTTGAATAAAATGACTTACATTGGCAGTAGTTTAACAGGTCACTATGGGGAAAATACCGCCTCCTGATTGGTCGAGAAAAAAGGGGCGGGGCGATGACGTCACAAGGGGGCGATGATGGACGGTTACTTTATAGGGCAAATACGGGGCGCTGATTGGCCGACACATTTATAGGGCAAATACGGGGCGCTGATTGGCCGACACATTTATAGGGCAAATACGGGGCGCTGATTGGCCGACACATTTATAGGGCAAATACGGGGCGCTGATTGGCCAACGTTATAGGGCAAATACCGCCTCCTGAGTGGTGGACCGTAGAACTCACAGGGAGTATAAAAAAGTGAATCACACTTGTAAATTTAGTGTGAACGATGAACCCTACTTGCTTTTGCGGGTGCTACGCTAAAGTCGTAAAAGGATTAGCCGGGACGCCAGAGTGTATGTACAAGTGTGGGCAAACGGCCAATTACAAGTCACAACCGCAAGTCTTGCCGTGCAGTTTTTATTTTTCGGGGCAGGAACTTCCTTTGCTGAAAGCGGATATCCCGGACGGTGTTTCGTATACTACGTTTCCCAAGTGTGGCCATAATTTGTGGATGAAAGCAGGAGTGAGTCAAAGTGTGAAAAATCCGAACCGCGTGTTCTTTACGTGTACGGCCCCGGCGCCCAATCCCAAGTGTGCGTTTCCTCTTGGGTTTATGTGGGCAGGCTCTCCCGCGACACCTATCAGTGTGGACGGACCCCCACCCCCCAAGAAAATCCAACTCTACGCTTCGCCATGGACACCACAGGTCCCCCAACATCAGCCACCCGTCGCTTGGACCAGTCCCACCACCACTACGCCTCTTACGGGTCCGCCCGCGGAGATACCCCAGGGATTCCAGGGAACCCCACAGGGACCTCCACTGGGGACTACAACGCTCCCGGTAGGGACCCCCCTGACACCCTCCGTACCCCCTACTGGTACAATGGTCGGGGGCCCCCCGTCACCCCCACCCCCTATAAGCATCCCGACAGCGTCCTGGTCCCCCTGGAACAACAACCAGGGACAAGCGGTGTAATGCCCGGGAGTCAAGAAGACCCAGATTTGGGGGACATACCGGATAATCGGGATGAACCCACCACAAAAGCCGGGTGGGCTTTGTACAAAACGATCTACGTCATGGTGTGTGTCCGGGAATGCATGCGACAACGTGGACGGAACTGCGAGGGGTGTATTTATAGTCAACAGGGACAACAGGACGAACGTTACCATTCCTGCTTATGGTCTTTTATATCATATTACCCTAGAGGCTCTACGGGATACGGGCGTACGGGCTTTGCAGAGTTTGCACCTCGCGGGGATTATATTATTGCTCCCCTTACTTATACCGTGTTTGAACGGCTACAAAAATTAAAGGAGGCCGAGATTTACAAGTATTATAAATTGTATTATTTTGAAGAATGCGAAGATCCCTCATTGCTTACAAGAACATAATTTGGCACGCGTTGGGACAAGCTTTGATCTACGAAGACAATCCCCAAGACTATGTTGAAATTGGAGTGTCTACCCTTTTGGCTTTATTGTAGCCCCCCAATTATATGTAAGACAGGAACCTCGAGACAATATAAGAGACTTGTGTTTGTGTAACAACAACTTTGTTTTCAATTTCAATAAGTTACATCAAAAATATATGAACTACTATTTACATGAGCCCTCTTTCGTGCCCCACCATAGTTAATAGAGTGGAATGGTTATGAAACCCAGCGACCTTCTTTGTTATATGTCTTTGTTAGCTTTTTTCAACCACTACCCTGCACAAAACACAATAGAAATTCCAATGTGTTAATCAATCAGCCAATAGAAACGTGTGAGTTCAGTCGTTCAGGGGACGCTAATGAACTATGATCCTGCACAATCTTTTGTCTTGCCCCCTTCCAACATAAATCGCAGCGCCTTTGTTAGCCCCTTTGAAGTTTGCCGGATTTCATAACCATTCCATTCTATTAACTATGGCCCCACAGAGAGAGAGAGCGAATGTTTACAGTATGAGTCAGTGCATGAAAATGTACAATCGCACTATTATTTATATATTAAAAAAGACATTGGATTGTAAAAGCATGAAAATTTGCAATCGCACTATTATTTATTGAAAAAGAAATTGGATTGAAAAAGTATGAAAATGTGCAATCGCACTATTTGTTATTATTTGTTATTATTATTTACATATGTATTTGTTCTATTGGAAATTTACATAAATAAGAGCAATAGGCTCAAGTTTGAATTCATAAAAAGTAAAAATTGCAATGGAGAAAAATGGTAATTAAAACATATTATAATGGTTGCTGTAGCTTTCTTTGATTGGGACATTTATAATACAAAATGTTTCCAAATGGTAGAACAAAATAACACTCCCCGACTTTAAAAAAAGGGGTGTTTAATCACGGACAGACAACAGTAACATAGGGGTATTTGTTTTTTTAGTTCTCGGGAGATGAATCGAATAAAACAGGGTGCACAAACTGTTTCTCCACAACAGGGCAACGGCGGTAACTGCTTCTCGGGTAGGTCACCACACAAAAGACATAAAAAAAAATGTTGGATAGGATAATACATTTTTCTCCATTGCAATAGACATCACCACCCCCCGATTTATAAATAAGATTTCAATGGAAAAATTTGCTCACATAACAATAATAGTGCTTGAATTTATTTGAAAGCGGTAAATGAAAAGAAGCCAAAGTAGCACAATGCAAAAACACAATAGCGCTCACTTGCCTTATAAAAAAACTATGCTTTATTTTTTTTAAACAAATTAGGCACCGCGGTGGACGGTCCGAATGTATTGAGCCAGCTACTATAACAACAAAACAGGAGCCGCACAAGGTCCCCCCAGGCCACAGCATGGCATTGATTAATTGGCGGTAATTGATTTTGGGGATGATCCCCACACTGCAAACACTAAAAATTTTTTTTAGGAGGGATAAATAAGATTTTCAAAAAATGTGATTGTCGTTTATGTAACCATAATGGGAACTGAATTGTTTTATTAGGGGCAAGCGTATATGACGATCTCTAACCATATCATAAAAGTAACATGTGTATAATCAGATAGCTTTAGAATGCGACGTGATTCGGTTAGTTCGCCGGAGTCCTGTGGGCGCCGGTCTTACATTATTTCATACCACAGATTTCCGGAACAACCTTGTATATGTAATGTGAGCAATGTGCTCCTAGAATGACAGACTGTATGTATGATATAAAAAGGAGAAACTGGAGAATAAAGTCAGTTCTGAACTAGAAGGTTGGAGTATTGTTGTAACTTCAAAGAGTCTCGGTACGCTACAAATCTGGTGGCAGCCTAACCACTACCTGCCTTTCTTCGCGGTCAAGCGGCCAGCCATTTTTACGCTATCCCCGAGGAAAAAAGGAAGACATTTTCAGGCGCCGTGAAGGAACTTAAAACTGCGATGTGTCCGGCCGTTAATCGGGAACATTTTTACGCGGAATTTGAAGGGCGCTTGCTTCGTCCAGGTGAGGACCCAGCAGTTTATCGCTGGGAACTCGAAAACCTATTAACGAAGGCCGATCCTTCATTAACTAAAGAAGCACAAACAGCTCTTATAGCGCGACAGTTTATGCGCGGGCTTCCTCATGTCATCAAACTGAAACTATTGGAGCACGATCCAACTCCGGATATCGACAAAATGCTCAACTTTGCGCAACGTTATCGCGCTGTGGAGGGATATGTCCATCCCAGTGTGGAACTGCAAACAAACGCTGCTATTACGGCTGCCCGCCCTGAAACCAGCTAGCCTCCTAAGACGGCTGACCCGCAGCTCTCGCAGTTGATAGCTATGGTCGCTGCTATCTCAGAACACCAAAAGACTTTAGAAACAAAACTAGACCGTGCCGAACAAAGTCATCCAGAACCACGACAGGACAGGAAAGGCGAATGCTACAAGTGTGGTAAACATGGCCACTTTGCAAAGGATTGCCGGGGCGGCCGCCCAAGGAACCCTAACCAGAGGAGACAAGAGATAACATGCTACTCATGTGGAGGGACAGGACACTTTGCAAGAAATTGTGCTAATAATTTAAACTTCTAGGGGACGGTACGAATAATGGTGGAGTATGTGACCGTCCCGCTGTAAGTAACAACATTAATAGTACTAGTTGTAATGTTAACCACCCTTTTGTCGATTGTTTCATCGCGGGCGTACGTGTCCGTGCTCTACTCGACACAGGTTCCATGAAATCATTTCTTAGTAATCATATTCATAGTATAATCGATTTTGATCACTCATTAATTGACAAGTCTAAAGTGCATAAGTGCGTCTCTATAACTGGCGGTAGTTTAGATATTTCAGGAATGATTTCCGCCAAAGTCAATTTCATTCATCGTAGGCACTCTTACGAAGGCCAGTTTCTAGTCAGTAGTAACATTAACTATGACTGTATTTTTGGATGGGACTTTATCAGTAATAATCAGTTCGCGTTAAAGGCTACACAGGAAGGATACCGATTAATTGGTCCCCATGGGAGTATCCCTATCTGCTCAGACCCAGTGTCTGTGAAGGCAAGTCTTGCTGGGGTTGTTCAGGCATCTGAAGCGGAATTACGTTCTCACAATGAAGAGGATAGAATTTTGGTTCAGTCTGAAAACAAAGGTATTTTAGCAGTAACGTTAGCCAGTGCCGTTATGGTTCCCGCTAGGGCAGAAATAATCTTAGAAGGCAAGGTGTCAAAAAGTGTGAATAGCCAAGTAGGTATGATAACACCGTCGTTAAGTAGTACTGACACTTCAGAAAACGATTATAGCCGGCAGGGTTTTCATGTAGCACACGCTGTAGTTGCACCCGACCAAAACAGATTGGTGCCTTTAAGGGTTATTAACATGTCTCACAAGCAAATAGAACTAGCACCGGGAGAAAAAATAGCAGAATTTTGCCCTCTCGTCGAGTCATGCAGTAAGAATTCCGAGAAATCCACACCGGATCTCTGCGGAGCGATAAGAAACGAAAACGTTGAAACTTTTACCGACAAGGTTGAAGCGGTCGTGGACGCCTCACTTGATCAAGGCGATAAAGCACGCGTAATACAACTGTTAAATAAGTTTGCTGACGTTTTTGATGAGAACTTAGGTCACACATCACTACTCTCCCACAAGATCGATACTGGAACTAGCGCTCCTATTAAACAGCAACCACGTCGGTTACCTTACGCACATAGAGAGGAATCACAACGGCAAATCACAGAAATGTTAGCGCAAGGAATAATTCGCCCTAGCACAAGTCCGTGGTCGAGCCCAATTATTCTGGTAAAGAAAAAATCGGGCGAGCTTCGTTTCTGTATTGATTACCGAAAACTAAATTCAGTTACTGTCGGTCACGCAGACCCTTTGCCTCGAATAGACGATATTCTTGATTCATTTGGAAATTCTAAATATTTCACGACAATTGATTTACGAAGCGGTTACTGGCAGCTGTCAGTTGAAGAGGAGGATCGTCATAAAACAGCGTTTGCGACTCAAAACGGACTTCATGAATTTAACAGAATGCCTTTTGGCCTCTCCACTGCTCCTGCCACATTTCAACTTTCAACTATGGAGATTGCGTTATCAGGCTTAACATATGTCACATGTTTGTGTTACCTCGATGATGTTATAGTATTCGGCCGTGATCTCAAAGAACACTGTGATCGATTAGAGACCGTACTACTTAGACTTCGAGAGCACAACCTCCGCGTAAAACTCTCCAAGTGCACGTTTTCGGCCCGTAGAGTCGCCTATTTAGGCCACGTCATATCCCAATCAGGTCTCGAACCCGATCCGGCAAAAGTATCAGCTGTCAAGGACATCGGGTCGCCGAAATCAGTTAAAGATATTAGGAGTTTTTTGGGTTTGGCTGGATATTATAGAAGGTTTATCCCAGGTTTTGCCACAGTTTCGGCTCCGCTCGTAACCCTCACCCAAAAGAACACACAGTTTAACTGGACAGGAGAATGTGAAACGGCTTTCAGGCAGTTAAAAGAATTGCTTTGCTCCGCCCCGATACTAGCATACCCTAAATTCGATCGCGAATTCATCCTGCAGACAGACGCGTCGGACTTTGGCGCAGGGGCCATTTTGTCACAGATTGATGACGACGGGTTAGAAAAAGTACTTGCCTATGCATCCAAAGCCTTAACTCCACGGCAGCGACAGTTCTCCGCAACTGAAAAAGAGGCGTACGCGATAGTTTTTGGAACTCAACATTTCAGAGTTTATCTGCTTGGTCGCAAATTTACAATCATCACCGACCACAGCGCACTGCGATGGATCCATAGTATGGAGCCTAAGGGTCGAATAGCGCGCTGGATCATGGATTTACAGGAATTTCAGTTTTCCATAAAACATCGCGCGGGTCGATTACATGCTAACGTCGATGCATTATCTAGACTAATGCCATCCAGCCCTAAGAATGAAGGTATTTGTAGTACCAGTGCAGCGATCCATGAACCAGGGAAACCTGCGAAAGTTTCT
Source organism: Actinernus sp. WN-2022 (assembly GCA_030867875.1). Classification (NCBI taxonomy): domain Eukaryota; kingdom Metazoa; phylum Cnidaria; class Anthozoa; order Actiniaria; family Actinernidae; genus Actinernus; species Actinernus sp. WN-2022. The sequence goes on from JAOWCC010001589.1 coordinate 81,553,398, forward strand.
CCCGATGTTCCCAAACCTAAAACCGTGATTTCCGAAATACATGTTAACTTGTCAAGCGGCCGTCAAAGGCGATTATCAAATTAGAAAGTACTTATCGCGTGCCAACGGAACAGGCAGATAATGATAATCTCCGACATAAGACTGTCGACACAAATACAATTGTGGAGGGCAAAACGGAAATGCCCCCTTCGCTACATGATAAGGAAGACGCGTGTGCTATTTCGGTCAACCCAACATTTAACCTAAAGGAAGCCCAGCGGAACGATCCAAACCTCGTTAAGTTTATCAATCTTAAAATGCGCGGCGCTGCGAAACCAAGCTTGGCAGAATGGGCAAATGAAGACCAATGCTTGAAATCTCTTCATAGACATTACGATCGCCTTTTTGTTCGGGACAATTTGCTAGTCAGATCCCTTGGCAGTCGACTACCACACCCGAATTACGTCATCGTTGTGCCAGAGTGTCTTAGAGACGAGGTCTTAAGAGGAATGCATGATAATCCTTTTTCCGGTCACCTCGGAGTAACTCGGACCGAGGAAAGAATTCGTCGACGCTTTTACTGGCCGGGAATTCGACTGGCGGTCGATCAGTACGTTAAGCGATGCCCCGAATGCGCGCAAAAAACGAGCCCGGTTACCCGTAACAAAGCACCGTTAGGTAGTATAGAAGTTGGAGAGCCTTTTACGTTTTGGGCCATGGATTACATGGGGCCATTACCAGAAACCGCCAGCGGCAATAAACATATCCTCGTCATGGTCGATCACTTTACAAAGTGGTGCGAAGCTATTCCAACGAAAGATCAAAAAGCAAGTACCGTCGCCCCAATTTTAATACGTAACGTGTTTTCGCGATTCGGACCACCGGTTGTGCTACATTCCGATCAAGGGCGAAATTTTGAGAGCAACTTAATGCACGAAGTGTGTGACGTATTGGGTATCACTAAGACTAGGACTACTGCGTACAATCCGAGATGTGACGGCCAAACCGAGCGCCAGAACAGAACGCTACAACAAATGCTGGCGTCTTTTGTCTACCGTCGTAGGGACGATTGGGATTTATGGATAGATAGTGTTGTATATGCCAACAACACTAGTCGGCACGAATCGTTAGGACTTTCACCGTACGAGGTAGTGTTCGGTTGCACTCCTAGACTTCCACTCGAATTAGAATTGGGCGTACCACTGTCTAATCCAGCAGCTCAGAGCGATTATATTCGCTCGATCAGGTCGGTTTTTAGGGATATTAGACATATCGCGAGGAATAACCTCTCTAAGGCAGGAGAATACCAGCTCAGTCAAAACCAATGTAGAACAAATGCTTGGCAGCCGTTTCATGAAGGTCAGGCAGTAATGCTTAAAAGGCCCAAGGGATGGAAATTCGGCAGCAAATGGCATGGGCCTTATGAAATAGCTAAACAACTTGGGGTTGACTATAAGATAAGGTCGAGGGATGGTAAGGAGAAGGTCGTTCACCACGACCATCTTAAGCTTAGTTACATTCCATTCAGGCAGGGTCAGGTTGTTTGCCCAGCTAGGGAGACAGGCTAGTTTCATTTTGTTGATAATGAACCCAGAGACCTGGGACTCCCTAGAACAAGACCTGCCGGACTCAGACAGCAGATACGACCCCCGAAGCGTTACGGTTTTAATTCATAGCATTATATACAATGACTAACATCTATTAGTAAACCCTGTTCTCGGGACGAGAACAAAAAAAGGGGGGGGGGGAATGGTGTGACGATCTCTAACCATATCATAAAAGTAACATGTGTATAATCAGATAGCTTTAGAATGGGACGTGATTCGGTTAGTTCGCCGGAGTCCTGTGGGCGCCGGTCTTACATTATTTCATACCACAGATTTCCGGAACAACCTTGTATATGTAATGTGAGCAATGTGCTCCTAGAATGACAGACTGTATGTATGATATAAAAAGGAGAAACTGGAGAATAAAGTCAGTTCTGAACTAGAAGGTTGGAGTATTGTTGTAACTTCAAAGAGTCTCGGTACGCTACACGTAAGACTACCATAGTAAAGGAATGCAAGAACACCACCATACTCCCTTGTCTTATTAATAATTTGTAGTCTATATCTTCTGAGCAATATCTACATACTGGCTGTTTTCCAAAACTTATTCCTTTGGCAACAAGGGTGACAAAACAAGATCTACACATCGTCCATCCGCAACAAAGCAACGGGAGTAATTGTTTTGGTGGCCAATCACCACACTTCAAACACTAAATAAAAAAATAAAAAAAAATTGTTGGATGTGAAAACATAATTTCCTCCATTGAAACCTCCCCCATCCCTCCCAGTCGGATAGCTCCGTATAGACTGGGTGGTGGGGGCATCGGCGGTAGGTGATGCCTGTTTTGCAGTGCATTCTGCAGATAGTCATGTTGGAAAAACATGATTGACACCACATAAATATAAACTCTGTCAAGGGTTTGACATTCAGGGCCCCACTAACAGCGGTGGTAAACGAAAAGTTCCTGTTGAACTCCATGGGCTGACCCGTGTTGTTCCATGAATACGTTCCTTTAAAATTTGTGGCCACATGCTTGAGTAATAATAGGCTTGGATTTAATCGGGACTGATGATTCCTTTTTCGTTTGTCGATTCTCTGTTGCGTGCAAACGTACTCCCCAATTTTAGTAAGGATCTCAACGGGTAATCCGAGCTGCCTTATTATTTTTGCATGTGCATAGTGGTGATTGCTATGAAAATTCTGTTTGGGAAAAAATAAAATAAAAATAAAAAAGAGGAATGGCATGAATAATGCTTTAGAGGAATTGTTTCTGTAGAGGCACTCTTACCAGAGCGGGAGGTCCCGAGAGGACCTCCGAGAAAACCTATAAAAATTAACCAAATTGTGTGGTCGTGGGGAATTTTTGCCAATAAAAATGAACGGCCTGTTAAGCAGAGTCCGAACGCTACACTGTCTTTTTAGGGGGAGGGGACGGAGAACAACTTACATGGTCCAGATTTAAGTCTTCAACTCCATAAACATTCTAGAAAAAAACAAAAGAAAAAAATTGTGGTTGTGGTCCAAGATAAAAAAATATTTCAGCAGGTCAGCACCTCTCTCTCTCTCTGCGGGGCCTTCGGTTCGCCATCTTGCTCTGCTTTTTCTTTTGTTTTTCTTTGTGCTCTGAGCTGTAGAAATAAAAATGAAACCAAAGAAAAAAATTGGATTAGTAAAGCCACATGTTGAATTTCAAGAGAGAATTTCGTGTCATCTTACCTGGCTGAGTGTTTGGTTCAAAGGCGCCGAAGTTCATTCAACCTTCAGTATTTATGGGGCAAATCCTGGGCTCTGATTGGTGCACTTTTCTTGGCCTGGGATTGGTTTGCTAAACGGAGCGCGCGCTGTGAGTGGTGGATTTCAATCCGTTTTTTAGCTTTTTTAGCTCAAGCGTTTTTCGGGCGGACCAAGAACCTCAATTTCTACCCCAAAACCTAAGTAGAAACTTCCAAAATTTTCTAGTGGCTTTCCCCCTAAGGACTTCTTAGTTTTCCCCGTCTTTTCCCGCCTCATTCGACCCGGGAGAGGGTTCATTTTCCTACCGAAACCCCGCGCAAGCTAAATCAAGTTAACCTAAAAGTTCACTTTTTGTGAAAATCGGATCGAAAAAAAACCACCAATCCCGAAGCGCGCGCCGTAGCGTGACCTTGTCCTTGGTTGACCTTAACCTTGCTCTGGGATAAACTGGTTTGACTAGTTTTCCTAGTTGGCCTAGTTTACCTAGTGGATCTAGTTTGGAGGAACAAGGAGGGCTTTGGGAAGGCTTTTTGAGGGTGAGATTAGGTTACGGATAAAAGAAGAAAGAAAGATGGACTCCCCCCGGGAGGGCTCTAGACAATTTCGAAGAATAAGCTTAGGGGTAGGGGGGAGGTTTTGAGCCAAAAGCGGATCGAAATCCACCAATCCCGAGGCGTGTTCATTCTAGGGGACCAATCACAGGCCGATAAAAGTGCACCAAACAGAGAGGAGTGAAAAAAATAAAAAGTGAGAGAAGATTTTTTTTGGATTAGTTTCCTTGAATTATCTAGACGAAGAAGGAGAGGAAGTGACGGTAACGGTAGAGGAAGAAAAAGAGGACAACCCTTATGTTTTATCACAGCCGGGGTGGTCGGAGGAAATTCTCCCGCCACCCGCTTTTACCGACGTGGAAGAAATTCCTTTAGAAGAAAATGAGCTTGTGACTTACGAAGAAGACACTTCTTGGTACAATGAGGACGATTTGTACACCTTCCTTCAAGACATGAATCCCCCCCCGGGGGAGGACTCCTCTTTGTCTCAAGACGCGTTTGGTATTCCCGAGGAGGAGGCTCTAGAGGCCCTTCTAACCTGAGTGGAACTTTCCCGAAGTCCTGCCCGAAATTTGCCGTGAAGACCTTGACGAAGGGCTACCCGAAGTTCATTCCGAAGTTTGTGCCGAAGACAACGATTGGGATATGACCACTTGCTTAACAGAGTTGTTTCCTAGCGCCTCCCACGAACCCCACACAAATCGGAAACGCGTTGCAGAACAGCAGGGGGGTGGCGGGAAGAAGAAAAAAATAAACGTAGAAGAAATAGTAGGAGTAGAAGTAGGAGAAGAAGATGAAGAAAATTTGAACTGATCCAAACAAGAACAAGAGCCTGCAAAACATTCAAGACAACGTGCAAAGATTACGAACTGAAAATCAAGACGAAATCCCGCGCGACTCTGGCTGAGGTAAGTCGAAAGTATGACTACACTAATTTTGGCGTGACGTCACGACCGCGCGCGGTGGCGCGTGGGATTAACATCCCTGTTCAGAATTGCAAAGGAACTGGGTGGGTTCGAGTCCCCGCGCGTGGAAGCCCAATTGTTTCTATTTTTTTTTTCTCTCCACTACCCTTAATACATAGGACAACTATTTTTATTTAATTAATTTTACCGAGCGGGGGAGGGGGTCGTCCGGCCCGCTGCTGTACCACTGATTTGGAAAAATTTAAAAAAAGCAAAAGAAGTATTTTGAGAATCCAAAACGAAGACGAGTTGTGTATGGCCAGAGGATTGATCACGGCGTTGTCCAAGGAGCAGCAACATCCGCAGTATGATGCGATAAGAAAGGGGAGATCCCTACAACGTACCCTAGCCGTGGAACTCCATCGTCAGGCGGGGGTCCCTTGCCAACCGTGCGGACTACCCGAACTCAAGAAATTTCAGGATTACTTGGCAGAACAAGGCGTGGAAGTAAATCTGGTCTCTCGGGCGCACATGAATAGCATCATCTATTCAGGACACCTCCCCGAGGCGCAGTACCATCTTTACCTGTACCAAACGACGGACCACCACTTCGATGTGATCACCAACATGAGGGGGTTGATGAACGCCAAGTACTTTTGCCCTCTCTGTCAAAAGACCTACGATGACCCTAGACAACACGCTTGTGACACGACGTGTGGTTGCTGCGGTGCCAAGAATTGTTCTCCCCTCCCCCCAGGAGAAAAACGGGATTGGAAAAAATGCGAACAATGCCATCGGTGGTTCAAGAGTGAGGACGGGGCATGGGGTCCTGTACGCAAGGGAATGGAGTTATTGTGAGCGGTACACCCGTTGCGATCAGTGTGGTGTGACCGTGGACCATCTGGCTCGGGAGCGGCAACAACAACAACCAGTGGTCCACGTGTGTGGGGAATACAACTGCCGTAGATGTAAAACCATTGTCCCTCCGGACCACCTGTGTTACATGCAACCGGCTGACCAGAAGACGCCGAGGCTCGAAACAGAAGAAGAAGATGAGGATGAAGAGGGTCTGGAGAGCGCGGTCACAGAAGAAGAGGAGTGGAGTGAGGACAAGTTCCGGTACCTCTTCTTCGACTTTGAAGCCATGCCCCTGGAGGCTCAGCATGTGGTCAATTTTGCGGGGATCTCTAAAGTGTGTGAGCTCTGTGTGACGACAGACTGGACCACCTGCCATCAATGTGGACCCCGGAAAGTAGAATTTAAAGGTGAATCAAGAAGATGGCATGCTTCTCAAGAGTAGACTTGCGACTTTGTTTTTGAAAAATGACAACTTTAGTCTTCTTATCATTGACTGACATCACCAGTCCTTACAGTACTGCTGTAAAGTATTGATGCTCTTTTGAAGACCTGTGGCACTAGTGGAGATGAGGACCAGATCATCTGCATAAAATAAACTGGATAGCGAGGAACCATTAGGTAAGATGACCGGATCAAGACCACTGTATTTTGTAAAATGAACGGTAAATCATTTAAATATAAGTTAAATAGCAGTGGAGATAGTATACATCCTTGGCGAACTCCTTATATTTAAAAAAATATTAGTTCTCATGTGTTCTGACTTGATGCAGCATTCAGTTTTAGAATACATGTCAGAAATTAGACGATATAATTGTCCTCCTATTTCATATTTAAGTAATTTCATTAGTAATCCAGGATGCCAAATTGAATCAAACGCCTTTCGAAAGTCCACAAAACAACAGAATAATTTCCCTTTCGTCGTGTTGGTAACATATTTATCAACCAGTGTCCCTAAAGAGAAAATGTGATCAGCAGTTCTATTACCCGGTAAAAAAACAATTTGTGAGAGATGTAATGTGTTTTTTGTTTTAAGAAGTGTGTGTAGTCTGCCATTAAAGGGGCCGTCTCACCCACAGTGCTTAGCGTGCTTTTGTTATTGTTTATATCCGGGACTTTGACCCCTTGTTCACGGCGGGAACCTCACGAACTAAGCGTATTCTTTATGTTGGTGACAAGATAATTTTGATTTGAACATGGATGACCTTGATGAAACGAATAGTACCTTAACAAGTTGAATGTTATACAGCAGTAATTGGCTGTACTATAACATTTACCGCTCACCCGTCGCTGCTGTAAACATAGAACACTCTCCGGGTAATACTAATAATTATGAAAGCGATAGGTTTCTCTGGGGTTTCTCTCCTCGGTTTTATTTTTACTTGCAGACAGAGAGAGAGAGATCTGCTAGCAGGCAATCTCGTTGCTGGCAGTAGCAGAGAACCAGTTCAAGAGAGAACAGTGAACGAATTACAGCTCGTTTCGATGAGAAATTAGTATCACGGCGGCTCTGTTATCAAATTTCGTGCGAGTATAAACTTTGATCGATCATCTCGGCGAAATCACTGTGTGAAAGCCCTTCGAAACAAGAGAGAGAGACCTGTTTCCACAAGTTAAACGCCGAAGCCCTCAAAATAATTTTAGGGAATTGCCCAATTCTTTTCGGGTCGACCAAGCGAAGTTTCGTTGCCTATAATATTTACCGCTCATCCGTCGCTTCCGAACCCAGCTGTCATCAGTACTATAAACAGAGAATATCGAATTATGAAAAGAGAGGTTTCTCCCCTCGGTTTTATTATTCCCTGCAGAGAGAGATCATCTGCTAGCAGGCAATCTCGTTGCTGGTGCAGAGAACCAGTTCAAGAGAGAACAGTGAACGAATAACAGCTCGCTTGAATAGGAAATTATTATCATGCAGTCTCGGCGGCTTTGTTTGTCAAATTTCGTGTGAGTATAAACTTCAAATGATCGACACGGTCAATCCGAAAATCTCGGCAAAATCACTGTCTAAAAGCCTGAATCCGCCCTTCGAACCAGAGAGAGACCTATTTCCACAAGTTAAACGCCAAAGCCCTGAAAATAATGTTAGGAAACTGTTCTTCAAGTAGAGTTTTGTTGCAAATTGTGGTCACGTAACTCACCAGACACGGTGTTCAAAAACCCAAATCGGCTCAAAGACAGTAGATACTCGCTAATATATCTTTATATACTAGCGGTTTTTATCAAAAGGGGAGTGCTGCGAGCAGCTTGAAGATTTGGCCTGTAGTGATGACTGAGGTTGTTATTTAATTTCTCTGCTAGGAGACTTCTCTGAAGGCAAAGAGAAAATGAAAGACCTAACTGAGAAATTAAACATTGGACTGAACTCCCCTTTAATTCGCTGATTTACACTCTTCTATAGACGAGAACAAACTCTCTCAAGACCAAAACAATATCATCGAGATAGTTAATAAACCTGATATATCCGATAGGCATGGTACTACTATGGATGTGCCAATATCTAATGCCGAGTTAAGAAAAGCAATAAAAAAACTAAAGAATAGAAAAGCACCAGGAATTGATAAAATCCGCAATGAGATGTTAAAATGTGGAGTGAATATATTAATTCCCATAATTTCTAAACTATTTAATCTTATTTTGAGAGCCGGAGTTTATCCTGACATATGGACAAAAGGTATAATCAGTGCAATTTACGAATCAGGTGATAAATCAGATCCTTCAAACTACAGAGGAATTTGTGTGACAAGCTGTTTAGGCAAATTATTTTGCTTCGTTCTTAAAGGGCCCGTCTCACCCACAGTGCTTAGCGCGCTCACATAGCATAACGGCCATTTTCGATGCCATCGAAATCCAGCAGAGTTTTATGGCAGTGGTCTTAATCTTCTCTACATCTCTGCCATCCTTCCAGCTATCGTAAAAAAAATCATATTAGGTTGAGCCTCTTATTTAAGTGTTTTAAATTATTTGGTGATGTAAATTTTAGTTTTATTTCAGCTTGTCACACAAATTCCTCTGTAGTTTGAAGGATCTGATTTATCACCTGATTTATAAATTGCACTGATTATACCTTTTGTCCATATGTCAGGATAAACTCCGGCTCTCAAAATAAGATTAAATAGTTTAGAAATTATGGGAATTAATATATTCACTCCACATTTTAACATCTCATTGCGGATTTTATCAATTCCTGGTGCTTTTCTATTCTTTAGTTTTTTTATTGCTTTTCTTAACTCGGCATTAGATATTGGCACATCCATAGTAGTACCATGCCTATCGGATATATCAGGTTTATTAACTATCTCGATGATATTTTTTGGGTCTTGAGAGAGTTTGTTTTCGTCTATAGAAGAGTGTAAATCATTAAAGTGTTTATAGAGATTGTTTAACGGAATTGGTTGTTTGGGAGGGTTACCATTTGCATTGTTAAGCGACATTCACCATCTATCTGTCGTTTGGTCTGTCCGGAAAATGAGACTCCATATATAGAGACCTACCACAGCACTTATCATTCAATCTGAAGATGGATGGGCGCCCATTCTGTGGTAGGTGTCAATTTATAAAAAACACAATTTAAAAAATATATATATTCTGATATTGAAATATATTGTTTTGATTTGGAAGATTACGAAACAGTATACTTTTGTTTGGTCCTAAATGATTACTATTCTTGGTGAAATATTCCCAATTAGCTGTGACACAAGGAGGTAGGGGTCGGGTAAATTTAAAAGTTTCCAATTAATCTTAACAAACATTATTTTGCTGCTTTAATTCAGTTATAAGCAAAGATCAAGTGATAATGGGGATTGTATGATCCCCTTGTCGATCGATGTGCAGACATCGATGCAAAGTGCTAGCTAAGTCTGTATACCCCCGCCGCGGCTCGCCGAGGGCCAGTATAGACCAAATCAGGGCCTCGGAGTGGTCGAAACCGTTATAGGACAAACCCGGTCTCCGGAGTGGTGGAAATTAGAGACCTAAGGGAGTATAAAAAAGTGATCCTTTGTGGAGGGGTATTCATGTTGTTTTGGTTCTTCGCCGTAGTATCTATGCTCCATCAGGAGTACCGAAAGGTGTGGTTTCTTTGGGAAGATGATCAACACAATGAAATTCCTAGCGGCGGACGAGGTGGAGAAAGTGAGCCGCGAACAATTTAAAGCGTTGACCCAACATTTGTACGTGGTTTTGGTGTCCGCGGACATCCCTCAATGGAAACAAATTCGGCCGAAAGAAGGGTTCGCCGAGGCTTGGGTGATTGCTCGCGAAGGCTTCGATGCGGAGCACCTGAAATAATTTCTGCCTTTTTGGGGGCAGATGTGTACGGTAGCCGTGACGGAAGAGATGAGAGACGAGAGGTTGGCCACCCTAAAGCAACTTTCCGCCGACCAGGCGTACGGTATTTTGCAAGATTGGCAAGGCAAACTGTGGGAAAAGGGGACGGACGACATGGCGCGTTTGTTTGGGGGCTACTTGCAGAGGATGAAAATAATGAACACCGAGTTGAGGAATACCTCCATCCCTCCCATGAGTCCGATGCACATCACCTTGGCTGCCCTGTACATGGCGGTGGTGGCCTACGCGCAAGGGGATTGTTTCCAGCGGGTGCAGCAAGCGACCCAACGGGAGGCCAAACGCAAAGCCTTGACCTTGAAGATTCCCCGCTGTACGACGAGAACAAAGTGCTCATTTTCAAGTACCAGGAGGATTTGAGGAGGGTGTGTGTGTGCCTCTTGACCCAACTCTACCGAGAACTGTTGGTCGAACGGGAGGCATGGAACCGGCAGAATCTAGACCAGGTGGTGAAGGAGTTCCCTGTCTTGAAGAGCTTGTTCGAGAAGACGTATTTGAAGGAAATGCAAGACATGATGACGGGCTGTTTGTGGTATTTGCTCTCCATTGATGTGCTCCCCGAAGAGCTGGGGACGTTGCAAGCGATGATGCGTGAAATGGTCTTTGTGGAATTCGCGAACATGGATGAGGCTGCGCTGTGTTACCATTTGAGCGAGAACTCCAATTGGTCCCACAAGTCCTTGCGCAACAATTTCCAGAGGGAGATGGCGAGGTTCTTGTTCCGCTGGATTCCCCTGAAGCAGTGCCTGGGGCTGACATGGGACGAGTTGTGCGAGACGCGGCTGCGTGAGGACCTGGTCTGGGGATCGCAGGGTTTCTTGCACCGATGCCGTACCCAACGCATCCTTCCCTGCGAGTATTGGTACCACGCCGAAACCCTTGGCCTTGTACCATGGCCACCATGGTCTCGAGATTGACAACCGCACGATTGCGCACGTTGAGACGCAACCCTTTGACTTTGCATACCGTGCGACCCTGGCTCGTCTCGTACCCGTAACTTTTGGGCCCCGTGCAGGCAAAGCGTACAATATGCTCTCCTTCTTTCAGGTCGTTGGTCAAATCGCCTAGAAAGCGGTCTGTCTCGGGCGCCACTTGATCCACTTTCCGTGTAAAATAAATACTGTCGGTGTCATGGTACACAACACGCTCCTTCAAGAGATGGAGGTATGAATACAATTTCAGGCGTGCGTGCGCCGTCGTGTAGGCTGCGAACATGACGTTGGTGTATGGGTTCAAGTCGATGTGCTGCGCCGTGGCTTGGTATACGTAATGCACCTGGACCATATCCTCGTGGACAAACAGGATGTCTTCGTCTTCGTCCCCTCTTCTTCCGCCAGGAGTACCGTGTAGGCATCTTCTTCTTCTTCTTCTACTTCGAGCCTCGGTGTCTTCTGGTCGGCCGGTTGCATGTAACACAGGTCGTCCGGGAGGACGATGGTTTTACAGCTACGGCACCTGTATTACCCACACACGTGGACCACTGGGTTGGTTTGCCGCCCCCGGGCCAGATGGTCCACGGTAACACCACACTGACCGCAACGGGTATACCGCTCGTAATAACTCCATTCCCTCGAGTAGAGGTTACCCTGCCCAGTCCTGTGGGGTTGGCGACGGCTAGAATCCGTTGCAAGGGTCTCCCCTTTCTTATCACGGGGTACTGTGGGTGCTGCTGAACCTTGGCCAACGCCGTGACCAACGCTCTGGCCATACACAACTCGACTTCGTTTTGGATACGTAAAATACTTCTTTTCATTTTTTTATTTTTTTCCAAATCGGTGGTACAGCAGCGGGCCGGGCGGCCTCTTCCCCCGCCCGGTATTTCCACGTGAAAGACGTGGATATGGAAATTTCCCTGCAGCACAAATTCTTGGTTGGATTGGGTGAGTTCTCCAATTCTAGACATGACCAGGGCGGGGGTCAGGGTAGACCTCATCAGGTATGGGAAGGCAAGGGGGTAGTCCAAGTGGGGGGCGTCGTCTTGAAGGGCCTGAAAATAAACAATAAATAAATACAAAATTTAAAAATTAAAAACAAATTTAAAATTTAATCGCGGGATTTTGTCTTGATTTTCAGCTCGTAATCTTTACACGTAGTCTTGATTTTTTTGCAGGCTCTTGTTCTTGTTTGGATCAGTTCAAATCTTTCTTCTTCTTCTTCTTCTTCTTCTACCGCGTTTATTTATTTTTTCTTCCCGCCCCCCTGCTGTTCTACCACGCGTTTCCGTTTTGTGGGGGGATCGTGGGACGCCGTAGGAAACAACTCTTTTAAACAAGCTTCCATATCCCAGTCATTGTCGTCACCCTTGTCTTCGGGACAAACTTCGCGATGAACTTCGGGTAGAACTTCGTCAAGGTCTTGACGATCAATTTCGGGTAGGACTTCGGGAAAGTTCCACTCGACTACAATGGTCTCTAGATCCTCCTCGGCTGTTTCGTCCGTCTCTATTTCCCCGTCCTCGGGAAACTGTACCTCG
>JAOWCC010001589.1:81565889-81602997 GCA_030867875.1 Actinernus sp. WN-2022
GGTTCATGAATATGATGATTAAGAAATATTGATCACTTGGTCGGGTTGGAAATCTGATCAAACACTTCAGTGCGTTTGGAACTGGTGTTTCATTGGATGTCAAGATGCATCCACCTGACGAAGCTTCGAACAAGGGTTTCACCCGGTATCAAGACCCATGCATGTGACCAAATACAGTCCCTCCATTGGATGACTATCTCATGAATTATTAATGAGTTTGAGAAATTATTTTCCAACGGTTTCGATTGAGGATTGCAAATATTAAAGTAAATGACAAAAGCTGTCACAAAAATGTTTCTAGAAACTTGATTTCTGTTACAGTGAATCGATTCCAAGTTGCTCTAAATTTCTGTTAAAAGCAGATTTTGTTTTCATCCACTCGAATCTTTCATCAAAATTGTCTAAAACGAGTAGTTGTTTTTGTATATCTTCATGAGAAGGTTTATCAAAAGTTCTCATTTGTTGTGCCGGCATGTCACAGATGTCAGAAGGTCATGATATTGGCTGATGAATTTTCTATTGTTGAATCTTAAAGTAGAATTGATCACGGTACTGACCTAATAATATACGAACAATGCGGAATTCAAACTTAAAAATAGATAGCACTCACATCTAGTCAATCATACACAACTGGCTGTGTTCCATTCATCTTCCTGCACAAGTCGCTTTTAAAGCCATGGATTATGAAGGTACCCCGCTATTTTTTATATGGACAGCTCTAAATAGATCTATAGTCGCTCATTCTACTCCTAAACACAACTACAATTAATGTATTTCGTGTACTTTGTTTGGTTATTCATTGTCGTTTAATTGTTGTGTCATACATCCTTTAAATCGGCAAAATGAATGCTAATATGTCTTACACAGTTTATTGATGTACGTGTTAGACAGAAACCCTATTCTCTTACTAAACTCCGTGTCGACTATCAATGATGATTACTGAATTATCTCTTAAAATGCATGAGTATTTATGACTCCCTATAAGTGCGAGTATTTACGAGTTAGGAAATCTTAATGTTTATATACATCAGGCAATGCGGAAATTTCTTGGTATGCCCTTCACTGAGAGGGAAACAGCTTCAGTGAGTTGTATGGGCCTAGTTTAATAGATTTAGAGAGCCAACACTTCAGACACTTATTAATTAGCTATTTAGTCAGTTATAATATTGTACCTTCCAATGTAGATCAGATTGAAGTAGTTGAAAAACTATGATCATGCACTGTACATCTAGCTACAACTTACTTTAAATTCGAGATTTCTGTTTCATCGACTTTGACATTGTTTACTCTTCTATCTATGTAAATCAAGAAACAGCACTTGAGTTGCTTACTAGAGGTTTCAGTGATTTAACTAAAAGGATCAGTTTTAGAAATATAGAGGTTATTCGGTCAGCTAACGAGCTGATATGGCTGCGTATTTTTACGAGTCATTTGTATTTTGGTATTTTTGGCGAGGCTGATTAGCTAGCCGACTGCAGATAAGTGTTTATTATGCCAATCTTAAAAACGATGCACTATATTTTGTATAAGTATGCGTCCGACCTGTAAGCCATTATCTTTACTGCCCCAATTACCGATCTCATATTTTTTTCGTTCTTTTTTTTCAGTTTGCAGACGTATATAATAAGATTAGTTAGTGTTTATGAATCCCCAAATTATGCCAGTGTTGACGAGTTATGAAATCTGACGGAATGCGGAATTTCTCGGCATGCTCATTGAACACATGCACGCACGTACACCTTCGTGATATTAAGATTAAAACTAATGAAGGTGAATTGAATAATACATTTATAGTCCACGGAAGTTGATAATACTCCCCAAAATAAACGTAATTTGAACCTACCATGCCCGGTAAGATGTGCTATTGAACCGGAAAAAACTAGCCTGCAGAACAGGCGCTTTGACTTTGAGGAGAGACCCCAGAAAGTAGGTCTGGTGAGCGAAGCGAGTTCTTCAGTTGTGAATTGCTATTAAATCAGGTGAAATTGATTTGTCACTTTGGCATGTGATTGCCACGACCAACAGTTTTACAACTACGCTAAGTTATAACTAGTTGAAGAATCATGATCAATGTACCTCTAAATGAGGGTGGCCAGGGGGTTCTGATCCCGTTTCACACTAAATTAAATGCCCATTTCACGATTCCCGGATAATAAAATGGCCATTTCACGAAGAAAAGAGCCTGTGAACGAGGTTTTCCGCACCGCTTACGGGATCAGCGTTATTTGAAAACCAAGAAGAAAGGCAATCACGAATCTCGCACATTTGCCAGAAATCACAATTAACGGTAAATTAATTTAGTAGTAATTACTCAATTCTCATTTCACGAACACAAAAAAAGACAATTCACGGGTCACGGAAATTAAACAAATCACGATTCACGTGCAAATAAGCAGCCATTTTTCGAAATTACTCCGTTACCAGGCCACCCCCCAACCGTGATGCTTAGCGGCCTTTTGCCTTTGTTGTTTATTTCCGCTTCGTGAAGCTATCAAACTAAACAGGAAAACTACAAAAGAAACTTTTCAAAAACAGATTCATATTGAAACTGTCCTACAAAACAACAGGATTGCACTGATTTTCAAAATATTGGAAGACAAGTCGTACTAAATTGAGAAAATGGCGGTCTATATACTTTAAGAGTTCTCATAACTTTTGTGCAGCTTAGAGTCATGATATTGTCTTATGTATCTTTTATTGTTGTAAAGTAGCACTTGGTGGCAACAGGAATTACAGTGCTGAGCACTATACCAATAATGCAGAATTCAAACTTATAAATTGATTGTAGGTCAAATTAAAAGTACTTGAAGAACTAGGATCACTGTAGCTGACATTATTTATTCTTCTATTGAAATAAACCAAACCAAGAAACAGCACTTGAATAAGCCTATAATGTTGCCTACGACAGGTTTCAAGGGACAAACTAAATGGGTTTTTAGAAATATACAGATGTTCAGTTATTCGTCGGCTAACCAGCTAATACACACTATGCATAACTCGCGCGGTCACAACACGAAAAAGAGGCCAGTAGGTCCTCTGGAATGTTGAAGTTGAAATGCTAGCAGGAAGTGTGAAACGTGATGAACATGATTGTTTAGTTGAAAAATGTTTCTTTATAGTACAACCAGCCAGGCGCATAGCAAATTAACGGCATTGTTTCACTGAACATTCCTTCAGTGCATTTCACAATCTCCCCGGGCGCTTCAATTTCAACATTCCAGAGGACCTACTGGCCTCGTTGACATGCTAGTTACCAGGACTTATGCATAGGGTCTATACGGCTGTGTAATACGAGTCAATTATATATTTTGACGAGCCGTCAGGCGTATCAGCTGCATCTGAGCCAATGAGCACGCACCATCATTTTGTGGTAAACTGCAACGGCTAATAGTCTCCCTTCAAATTCAAAACTAGCATATAAGCCGTCGAACTTCGTTTTCGGGCTAATATTATTTTGTTTAAGAACACCAAATTTCCGCGTGCAACTGTCAGCCGTTACTAGTTCGGCACATAATTTTCGTGCGCTCTCATTGGACAAAAGCGAGCACGTGACGTGATAGTGTTTGTCCGCCACTTGGCACTTATATAGTGAACTATAAGCTAATATATGTTATTTCGGGCAATGCAACATAATATTCAAAGTCTTAGACATTACCGATAACACATTTTGTTTTATAGGAACTATTACTAATGAATATGCTGAGTCACTGCGAAAGAAACTTTATCCTTTGCTGGAAGACGATGCAGAGAAAAGCCGCTTTGATGACATTATCGCAAACGTGTTGAAGGATGACGAGGAAAGGAAAAAAGAAATGGCTGTAGTACCAGAATTTCTCCTTGAGAAGCCTATATCAACTGTGGCTGAAGTGATCTCTGCAGTGCTCGATGCAAAAATAAAAAATAAAGTGCTTCGGGTTGTTGGGTCCAGACATTCAGCAAGGGATGCCATATTCCCAAAGCACGGCGGCACGACTTTAGTGTTAATGGGTGAACTTCGTAAGGTTGAATTCCTAAAAGAACAAGAAGAGAACGGAAAGAAATGGTTGTATTGTCGCGTGGGAGGCGGTTGCAACCTTGGCAAGGACCCCATGAACTGCCACTCGACTGTAGACAACTCAGTGTGTTATCAGGTGGCTCAAAAGGGGTTTGGCTTTCCCGAGCTAGGAGGAATAATCTACCAAACAGTTGGCGGATTCATAATGACGGGCTCTGCTGGGGGTAGCCTACGTCACGGATTTGATGACGTCATAAGAGAGATTGAATTCGTCGACGGTACTGGTACGCTTAAGAAAGCAGCTCCTGAAACAGATTTGTGGCATGCCGTAGGTGTTTCTATGGGTCTATTTGGCGTCATCACCCATGTGACGTTCCGGCTTCCTGAGTTAAACCTAATAACAGGTGAAGAGTCTGGTTACAAGTTCGCAGATTCATCACTGGGCCCCAATGATGAAGGCAAGAGCAGGCTAAGGGAAAGCCTCGAAAAACACGAGTACTTTCGTGTGAACTGGTTTCCACAGAAAGATGTTAAACGCGTGCAGGAATGGGTAGGCGAGCAAACCATAACGGGTGATATCATCCCATACAAGTCCGTTATTTCGTGTCTTTTCGTGGCCGGTACGGCTGCTGTTGTACTCAAGGTCTGTAATTCAATTCTGCAAAAGCCTAATCCATCCCCCATTGATTACAAGATAATCGGCATCTTGCTGACAACATTTGTACCTAGTAAGTCCAAGAAGTTCTGCGACAAGTGGTTCAAGACACTACCCATGGATAACGATACTCATGTCGACAGTATCGTCAAAGTGGACTTCACAGAGAATTGGATGCCAATCGATCAGTGCCAGACTGTGATAGATAAACTCGATCAACTATTCGAGAACCAAAACGCGGCTGGCAACTTTGCAACAGAAATTTACAGTGCAAAAAAGGCCCCTTTCTGGCTTAGCATGTCATATGGCGGTGATATGGTAAGAGTTGATCCTTATTGGTGGGCATATAACAGGGGTGACATGCGCCAGTATTTCTCCTTGTTCTGGGATGTTCTGCTTGATGTGCCGGGGACTCGCCTCCACTGGGGGAAATACCTTCCGAAACCGGGTCAGAAATGTGGCACGAAAACCTTCAACTTGGCATACCTGAAAAGTGTGTACCCAAAGATGGACGACTGGTTGAAGAAACGAGAGGAAATGGATCCAGACCAAGTGTTCGTCACTGAGTACTGGCGTGGCATCTTCGAAATTCCTCCAAAAAGAAACGGATTTCGAGATACTTCTTGTAACTTTATCTAGAACAGAACTCTGCATTGGTTTGGTTATAGTGACGTCACAACTGGGTTTAGAAACGGCACAAAATTAATATGCTTATTGAAACTGTTAATGAGCCAAGTAGATTGCTGGATCCCGATATCATATAGAACGATATCATATGTAATCATGATGTAATTCCATAGTGTAATGGTTATGCTAAGGTCATCATTATGAATAATTTTCATTAATGTTGTCGGTAAGGTTTCAATATTTGTAGTTGATTATATTTTCATTGCCCATGATTAACTAAATAAAGGTGATAATAATGTTCTTGTACCGAACTTTAGTTACATTTTTATAGTATTTTAATTGAGAGCCTATAGAGAGTCAAAGAGAACGGGAATTACCCTTAGCTTCTTATTTTACATATACCTCGCCTGTGTTACATATATGTAGTTCTGCGTAGTTATTTTAAAAACATTTTATACCAGGTGTGTGTAGTTGAAGAGCCTGTCTGGAAACATATCACAAAGTTAACGTATGCATGTATGTATATGTATTCCATCATATACAACTTTTATAAAGGCACAAAATAAATACAAAAACGTACTACGTGTCATTTGTCTCATTGGAAGGAGATCTAGATGTGAAGGAAATATTAGCGCCAGATTTTTCTTTTTTTATTACGCAATCTTCTACCATGCAGCACGTACACACGGCAATTTCCAATCTACAAAATTAGTAAACAGAAGGCTTCCTCTTTCGGTTATGCCTCTCATATATAACTGAATCAAGAGATCGCTAGTGACTTTAACGTCTCGACTGGAGCTTGGTAGATAAGACCGGAAGCATTGGACAAGCTATGAACTTACTTTCTGTGTGTGTTTTTAACGAAAATAAAGATGATTGTTTGCAGTGTCAGTATAATACAAGAAAGCAGTTTTGAAGTAGTAATCGCTGATTTGGGTGCAGTAAATTGTTTTAAATCTTGTTCAACCATTTTTGGAGGATTTAAATGGTCGTAATATTGCTTTAAAATGCGTTGAAAGAACGTCATTTATGGCGTCAAATTATGCTAATGATTAGTTGATTGGAACTATTTAATAGAGGGTGCTGCTCAGGAAGCTGGTCATATAATATGGCCGCCGAAAAAGCAAAAGACCTGTGACCAGATCTAGAATTAATCTTAGAAAGGCGAATGTTATCCTTGCCTCTGGTGGTATAATTATCAATTGTCAAATTGTACTAAATAAATTATACTTGTCAGATAAGAAATAGGCCAATCATGTAGGCATTTGTAAGCTGCCAGACATTTATGAAGCTTCCAGCACTTCGCTGCATGATAGGTATCCACTCAAGTTGCTTAAATAAATCAGCACATCGATGATCTCTAATTCTCTTTTGGAAAATAATTCGCGCTCCTCTTTTCTGGTAGCTAGGTAGGTACAACCGGCTTTATTTAAACATGCTTGGCCCGTCAACTATTGCTGATTTCCACAAGGGGCGTGTGGATAAACAATTAACACTTTAAGAAAATATAAACCTTAGTGTACTATAAAATAATATTTTGCTATTGATTGTCTATAGATATATCTATTATAAATGTATTATTTATCAAGTTAATTAAAAATTCAAGTTAAGTTAAGGATCGAGTAGGAAAGATGTGAACTTGAATGAGGGGATTGACTCACATTTGCGTAATTTTTCTAGAATTCCATACTTTTGCCCCACTATATGAAAAACTATTCTTAACGTTTTCTGTTTTAGGGTGAGGTAACTGTAGCGAGGTAGTGGAACCCCTTACATTATATTTGGTAATATCATGCTTTTTAGTGAAAAGATCTGTAAGGCAATTTGGGGCCATGTCGTTAAGTAATTTAAACATGTGTTTGGCCTTTATTATGGTTCTTTGAATTTCAAGAGTTTCCCAGCGTAAAGCGTTCGAAGATTCTTGGTGGGGAATTTCGTTACTCATATGTGTAATTATTCTTGCAAATCTGTTTTGCAGACGTTTTGAGAGACTTTCATGAAGGGACTGTCCCATACCTCACTACAGTAATGTATCAGTCAATTCCAAACCCGTGCATCCCCCCCCCCCCCCCCGGCCCACCCCTGGGCATTTGATCAGAGGCTTGCTCCCGAGGGTGGGGAATTTGACGAGTATCTAAGCCCTCAGGGGCGGGCATTTGACGAACAGTGGGGGTGGGGGTTGGGGCATTTGATCGGTGTTCAAAAAATACATTCTTTCTGTCTACAAATTCGCATCGCTCGCGTCGAAATGGCGAACGTACGTGTCTTCGAGGAATTCCAGGATAATGATTGCGCATTTGTAGAGGCTTGATAGAGTAAACCTGCCAAATTTGAAGGCCGCTTTCAGAGGTAAATTGCTTATGTTTAAGCCTATAAACGTTTTGCTTCATGAACTTTGACCGACTGCGTGATATTAAGTGCGTGACAAGATTTGTGATAAGTTGAATTTGCTGCGACCCTCGACAGCGCGCGAGTTAAAAACTTAATTATTATATCGGTAAAAGACGGGCCGATTGGTGCCTGTTGCATACTTTATATACCAAGAGCATAAGCTAACATATTCAATTTCAAACCATTAATACGTTTATTATCAAATATATAACTGAAACCAAAAACGATCGAGCCGGTAGAAATGATTGTTCTCATCCCGGACCGGTTGAAGGTGGTTTTCACCGTCGGTGTTTCCTGTGAATTGCTTGAGTCAGAGATTCTGAATAAAACAATGATGTCATTTATTTTTCAATAGTCTTTTCTAGGCTAAGTAATATACATGTTCATGCCAAGTTAAGGAAGGATCTAAGAAGAAAAGGAATAGCTAGAATTGGCCAAGCGTTTGTTTGAACCAAACAGCATCAGGAACACCCAACGGTAAAACTTCATAAAAACAAACATTCTGATGTTTTTATAACAAATCAGATGTATTTAAACATATTTAAGGGAATTGTTTTTCAGCTGGCAGACGAACAGCTGTTCTGCAGCGCCAGCCAGCCTAAAGTTCATGAAGAATTTCTAAATTTCCCAGCTGAAATATTTAAGTGCAGAATTTGCCAGCAGCAAAAATATTTTTTTGAATATATTCCCAGCTGAAATATTTAAGTGCAGAATTTGCCAGCAGCAAAACATTTTTTTACATATATTCCCAGCTGAAAAATACAAGTGAAGAATATGCCAGCTAATAAAAATGCACGATATCTATTCCAATTTTAAGAATAAAAACCTGAGCAAACCTGCAGAATTCGGTATTTTTAAAAACCTGTGAAACAACAGGTACGTGCAGAATTTGCCAGCTGAGAAATATCGCTCTGTTATATTATTATTATGTAATTATATCGGACTGCAGAATTTACCAGCTGACAAATATCGCTCCGTTATATTATTATTTAGTATCAGACTGCAGAATTTGCCAGCCAAGAAATTCCAAAGTGCAGAATTTGCCAGCCGAGTGGCCCAGAAGAACAGTTATTTTGCAGAACAGTTCGTTGGGTGTTCCTGCAGCATGAACTTTGTTTTCTTTGTGTTGATTATGAGTTCATTATTATCAAACCAAGTACTAAGATATTTAACTCCGATTATAGTCGGTAGAAATAAATTATTTAAATAATATCCTTGTTAGCGTAAAATAAAGCTGTATCATCTGCATAAAGAATGACCTTACAATTTAATATTGTCAGAAAGATCGTCTATAAAAATAATAAAGCATGATAGGCCTAGTACTGTTCTTGTGACACTCCCATTGAGAGTTCCATAGTATTAGTGCCATATGATGCTAATATGTAAGTCTGATTCCAACAGGATTCCTACGATTACGACATATTCTTACCAGTCATGATTCCTAACCGCAACCCTAACCCAGGGTTTAGGGTGGAGTATTTAGGGCTAATTCCAGGTTTAGAGTTTTCCTACGACTACTCCCGATAGGATAATCCTTTCAGTATTATTGTTAAAAAAAGACTTATACTATATTATTTTTTACTATCAGGGGATTGATAATTCTTAATAAATTATTTCATTTTGCGCACGATACGGAGAACTCTAATTGGCGGTTTACAATGCAACTCATGGCTGAAACATCAACTCAAGGAAATCCTCCGCTGGTTTGAACGCCAGGTTACTGTAGTGCACAACATCATTCTTGGCAGGTACATGACTAGCGTGGGTCCCAGTCCCCCAGGGATAAGAATCAGATAATGGGTAGACATCTAGTACATCAATTCCGCCAGAGCATATGACCGATGTGGCGTAAGCATTAAACAGCAGAACACGCTGAGAGAAATTTCAAACAGAGTAATTAATATGACAGCAGTTAAATCAGGACTTCATAATGGGTAACTGATGTGGGCCCGGCATCTGCGGAAGAGGTATGCTAACCTCGTAAGAAGTGAGGTGCGGTTATAACGTTTCAAGCAGTAACCAGCCCTTTTGCTCTAAAGAAAGGCTAGCACTAGGAACGTTAAGTTAAACGATAGCTGTGCCTCTCTTGTCACGGTTAGCATACCCTTGCTTATAAGGGTTCTATCTAGTGGGGGAGGAAGAAGTCCCTCCCCTCTCCCAATGTTTTGATAATTGCAGTGTGTTGAATATTTTGCATTTTATTATACAATGTAACTGGCTGAGTGTGTTAACTTTTCATCGTTGCTTCCCAAAATGCACGACATTGTATCTCAGTGCATCTAAATTTTAAAAGTTATCAGGGGGAGCATGCCCCATAACCCACTCCAAACTTCCTCCCCAAACCAAAAATCCTAGATAGAACCCTGTTTATCTATTGACGAAACCGCCCAGGGCCGTAGCTAGCGGGGGGGGGGGGCATAGCTAGCGCCCCCCTCCCCCCCAAGAATCTTCATTTACTTTCAAGCCAGTCAAACAAGAAGGTATTTGATGATACATCATAACGATTAAATGCATCGAAAGTTTAAAATATTGGTGTGCTTTTATTGGTTCCTTTTAAGGTCAAAATTAGCATGGGCAACTCTCATTTTAGTACCTCTTAGGGGTGAACACAAAAATGTCCGACGAGCATTCCCGCCCCTAATATACGGGAGTCCCCAGTAGCTGTGCAGATTCTGCCCCCCCCCCCCCCCCCCCCCCCCTCTCCAGACATAAAATCCTATAGCTACGGCCCTGAAACCTGCGTCATTCCTCTAGCCTACGATACTTGTATGGAGAATAGAAGATAACACATACAAATGTCAAACTGGCATCATGCATACATGCGCGCCCTTATCCACCGAATGCGAATATGGCCGCAGCTAATTTGCATAATCATGTTGCAGTTTGATATTTTCAGGAGAGTAAACTCTACTATTTAAAAGGGAATGTGTATGTTATTTAAGGTTTATATGTTTGGAAGTGAAATATTGAACCCTTGTGAATTTATCAAGGTTTTAAATGTGTGGGGAAAAAAACACGAGGCTAGTCAGTCCTGACTACCAATTCTCTTACAAGAGTCTGCGCTGCGATATCTTTAAAACCTTAATTGCTATATCATTTATTAAACTTTGCAAACCTATTGATTTCAAAGTGATCTTTTAGACGGTAGGGGCAGTTTTATACTTGAATAGTTTTGGTAAACGAAACGACAAAAACGCCATATTCGTATTCGGTGTCGTCAGTACTGATTCCTCTACGAAAGAAAACTAACATGTTTTGACGGAAAACGGCTGGTTTTTAGCATATATATATATATATTCCTATATATTATATAGGAATGGATAAGGTAAACTTGGCTTTCCAACGATGATGTCGCTAGCTAGGAGGATCCAACTGCATGGATACAAAACGCTTGTACACTTGAAGAGTAGATTAAATAGTAAAAATGAAGTGACTTGACGAACTCCTCACTGGTCCATATATATATAATGCAATGCAATGCGCACTAACGCTTTATTATGTTCAGTCGGCGCTGGTATCTGGAGTGGTCAAGTGGAAAAGAAAACCTTTCTTTTCAAAAGAGTCTATATGACGCAGTGACAGTAGAGAAGTATTTATATTATGTTATATGTTTATATTTTCTGTTATATATCAGTCTGTGTTTATGTATATATATTTTACATTATTTCTTATATTAATATATCTTTTTAAATTTTTACAACATAGGTATAGTTATTCTTTACTATAGTTAGTTATTTTTTACTATTTTCTATTTTTTAATATAGTCTTCTCATACTCCATGTAAGCGCATTGAGATTTTTAAATGCGCCATAAAAACCTATAATTATTATTATTATTATTATTGTGTGTTGACTCATTTTTTTGTCATGCTATATATTCTGACACTTGGACATTTTCCTGCAAAGTCAACAGTGCATTCCAACAAAATGCTGATATTTATTGCTCTTCCTTCCAAATTGCCTTTTGCCTTTTCCCGTTAGCTCAGTGGTTAAGCTCCGGACTGTTGAGCGGAAGGTCGCGGGTTCAAACCGGCCCCAGCGGACCAACACTCAGGGTCTTAAAATAACTGAGTAGAAGGTGCTGCCTTTGTGAAACAACTGCAAATGGTTAGACCTTCACGTCTTCTCAGATAAGGACGTAAAATCGTAGATCTCCCGTCGGTCTCAAGTTTATCAGTCTCACCAGACTGTCACGAGTCACCGACGTTAAATAAATAAAGTTGCTTTATAGATAGATCGATAGATATAGACAGGTAGATAGATAGATAGATAGATAGATAGATAGATAGATAGATAGAGATAGATATAAACAGGTAGATAGATAGATAGATAGATAGATAGATAGACAGGAAGATATATAGATAGATAGATATAGACAGGTAGATAGATATAGACAGGTAGATATATAGATATAGACAAGTATACAGGTAAACACTGGTATATAATCAACTAAAGTCGATTGAGGTATGCTAACCGCCGTGGAAAGCGAGTAGCAGCTGACGTTTCGAGCGCCAGCCCTTCGTCAGAGCAAAAGAGGGAATTGTGGGTGGGGAAACAGTTTATATAGTGTTGAGTGCATGATTACTGCTGAGGAAACATGTATACTCGGATCAATTGGGATCAAAGAAAATTGCACCAACAATAGAAATACTAATGAGTTGTAACAGGAAGTGTTGATGAGTAAACATGCTGATATAAGTGTGAGTGAATACGTGAATTCTGAAATTAAATGAACGAAAAGCGTTCATTAATACCGTGAGGTACCAAAGTGCCTAATTTGAAAATAAAGTTATGTTCTTTAAAACAGTGAGAGTGAAGAAAGGCTTTCTTTGATATGAGATAAGCCCCTCTCCCTGCCTTTATAAGTTGAATCACCCCAACATCATAGGTAGACAGGTATAGATAGATAGATAGATAGATAGATAGATAGATCGATAGAGAGATAGAGATCGATAGATCGATAGATATATATATATAGAGAGAGAGATCGATAGATCGATAGATCGATAGATCGATAGGTCGATAGGTCGATAGATCGATAGAGAGAGAGATAGATCGAGAGAGAGAGAGATAGATCGATAGATCGAGTGTATTTGTAGACGTCCGTACGCGCATATGGAACTAATAACTGTAAGGTATTAGTATTTCTTAAGTTACGTCCTGTATTGCGCCACGCAAATAGATTAGTAGGAATATCTACAATGGGCTTTTGTCACACGGCGGCCATGTTGGCTTGAAACAATAGATTTCCCACGTGTAGCCTCGTACTGGGCAGTTTCAGAACGAGTTCACGCGTGCAAAACAAAGGTTTTTATACTCCTGGGATTAAACATGGCCGCCGTGTGAATAAGGTCCATGCCATGGCGAACTTTAACAAAGATGGTAAGGTCGCATATAAAGTGGCAATTTAACAGCTTAAGTTTATTAACCTATATCTTTATAGGCAATCTCCTAATCCAAAATCAGCCTTGAGGTCCGACGCTGAATTTGTTCAAGCTTACTGATATTACGTTTGGTATATGAATCCCAGACCTGACTAGCATACTCTAGTGAGGATCTTACTCATGTGATGTAGAGTAAGCGTTTATAATTAAGTAATGGTTCAGATAAGAACTGCAGTAGAATCCATTGTTCTGCGACAATGAGCCTCCCCTACATACGATTTTGCTTGAATATGCCTTAAGTGCTTTAGGTGTCTACAGTCCAAACTACATCCCGAAAATAAAGTTTTTTATGCTATTAGCTCTTTTTTCTGTGAAAAATCAGACAAGCCACCATCCAGCCAATCGGATATAGAGAAAACAAAATATTTTTCAATCGCAAATTTGAGAACTTTCCCACACTCAATATTCTTCGAAATTAAACCATAGTTAGTTTGATAAAAAATAAATTCAAACCACAAAAAATATCGAATGAAAATGCATTATTTTGATGGTTTCTATTGAATTTATCAACCAATGAAATTACGAGAAAGAATAACAGAAAATTAACACCATTTAACATTCCTTGCCGTGGAGCACTACAGTTCTCATCTGGACCATTACTTAATATTGTGATCATCAAGATCCTTACAAGTACGATGTAGTAAGCTAAGCATATTTTGTGCCTTGGCAGCTATATTGTCTGTATGGGAATTCCAGCTCAGGTTATGTGTTACCCACACCCGAGGTCGTTTTCAGTATGAACTTGAGAGAGTGGCTTATTTCCTAAGTAATACTGACGGTCAATACAATATTTAGTTCTAGCAACTCTCAGTAATAATAATTAATAATAATAATTCTACATTTATATAGCGCCTTAATCCTAAACGTCCAAAGGCGCTTTACATAGCTGTAAAACAGGCAAGTTAATTTACAAGAACTATAAAATCTTACGATCTAAGCAATAACTAAACTAATAAAAACTTTCCTTAAATAAATATGCTTTTAACTTAGCTTTGAAGACTCCCATGCAGCGAGGGGCATAACTTAATAGTAAGTGGCAACAAATTCCACAGTTTTGGCGCAATAACAGAAAAAGCCCTTTATCCATAGCTCTTTAAATTGACTGTAGGAACCTTCAGAAGGAACTTATTGGCAGACCTAAGATTACGAGGAGGAGTATAGTACTCTACCATATTACGAATGTAAGTAGGAGCCAGATTATTTAGAGCTTTATATGTAAGAAGTAATATCTTATAAGTTATTCGTTTTTCTACGGGTAGCCAGTGGAGACGCTGAAGAACAGGTGAAATATGATCATACTTTCCACCACCAACAATAAGGCGAGCGGCGCAATTTTGAACTGACTGCAGTTTCTTAATTAAGTAACCCGGAAGTCCACTTAGGAGCGAGTTTCCAGTGTCTAGCTTACAAGTAACAAAAGCATGAACTAGGATTTTTATACTACCTTCCGATAAGTACTTCTTAATTCTAGCAATATTTCTAATATGGAAAAAAGCACCCTTACCAATAGCAGCAACCTGACAGAGTTATCAAATATAATGCCCAGATTTCGAGCATGAGCTGATGGTGTGACACGCTCATTTCCAACTAACAGGAAATCTAAGTCTGGGCGTGGACGGTGTTTCGCATTAATAACTAGAACCTCTGTCTTATCATTATTAAGCTTTAGTTTGTTGATTAACATCCACCTGTTAATATCACTAATGCATGCCTGGATGTTACTTATACAGCGGCGTCCTTCTGTATATCTGATGTTCACTCGAAGGACAAATAAATTTGCATATCATCAGCATAAAAATGAAAAAGCATACCATGATGCCTGACAATATCCCCAAGAGGAGAGGTATATAGCAAATAGAGCATTGGGCCTAATACCGAACCTTGGGGTACTCCACATAAAAGATCGCGACTTGAAGACATCCCCTCGCGTACTTTAACGAACTGATTTCTATTCGTGAGATACGAATAAAACCAAGACAGTGCCATGCCCTTTACACCAAACCGGCTAGATAACCTATGTAATAATATAGTGTGGTCTACCGTATCAAACGCTGCAGACAGATCTAATAACACTAGGATAACTGAGCGATCTGCGTCTACAGCTCTTAAGATATCATTTGAACACAAAGTGGAGCAGTCTCAGTGCTGTGTAACTTACATTTATCTACAGAGAGCTCTATGCCCGGCCCAGGTTATCAACCAGTTGTAAAGTGTGTTGAGATGGAACTTGAGCTTGTCCTGGTCAGAATTACTTAGATAAATCTGAAGCTCTTAGAATCGTCAGCGAAAAATGGCAGATATGTTTCCTTTGAGACAGTGTCAGGCATGCATGTCATTGATATATATTTGAAAAAGCAGCGGACCGAGTACTGATCGCTGGGGCGCTCCGGATGTAATAGGTAACCATTCCGACGAGTATCCATCTATGGCTGGACACGGTGATGCCTCGATCCCAGAAAGGTAACTTTTGAATCAAGATAAATTTGATTGGTTAGTTATCTATAATTGCGTTTACTTTTTCTCATGATTGGTTCAAGTAAAACCAATCGTGAATTACTTCAGTTCGTGATTGGTTCATTGGGTTTTTACTTGCTCCTGTGTTTGGCTGAGGTTTTGGTTTTACGAACATAACTCAATTCAAAACCGCACTGACTATTTAATGATTAATTAAGAGTAATAACACCGGAGGAAAAAGATGATGCCGGTTTGGTATGGAGTACGTGGTCAGTCTAGGAGTTAAATAATCAGTTGCATTCTCTCACCTGATAAGTAAAAAATCGTCTGCGTCCAAGATGGATCTTCGATGCTCTCTGTTTATTGATGGCCGTTGATGACTTCCAAATGATACGACCAGGAAATTTCAGCTTCATAACATTCACATGTGGATCAACGTAGTTCTCCTTAAAAACTCCGACCAAACTTTTAATGAGTCTCTGGTACGTTGTGAAGTTAATGCTCTCCACGAAATGAAGTCCGAAGTTTATGATCAGAACACTTTCATTGTCCATTTCGGGACTTCCTAGTAATGTCCGTACAGCGTCTAGAACTCGTTCAATGTCGAAATCAAGATCATCATCTTTGCTCTTATCGACTGTAAAATTTACCACGGGGTAAATCCAGTTGTACTTTTTGGTGCAATCTTTGAATATCCCTCGACAAAGTCTTCGGTGATAAAGGGAATCTGCGAAAAATACTCCTAAAGAGTCTCCGTACACACATAATGTTCCTTGACGCTTGTGTGGTTCGTGGTACTTTGGAATATCTGTAAAGAGTATGTAACACGAATTACATGCCGAAGATAAATGGCTGGATAAAATGCACATGCATGTAATTGTTTCCGTAGTTCAAATTAAGTCATAATCACTTTCAAATTAAATTGAGGGTCGACTGCGATTATTTTACGTGGCATTACATTACGAAAACTCAAGACATTTAAATTACGATTTCAGTATCGAGAAAATGAAGATAGCCCTAGTGCTTAAAGACCAGCAACATTGATTTCAATATGCCCCAAAACAGTCTCAAGAAATTACAGTGCAGTGAAGATAGCTCTAGCACTTGTAGCGTCAACTTCCCTTCATGTAAACAGGTCCTATAAGTGCTGTCTGGCCTGAGACGTCCACAATCAAAGTTAAAAGCAGAACATAAAGGAAACTGGCCTTGTTTCTGTCAAAACTTAAAGAAAAGATCTTTGAATCACAAACATGAAAACTAGCTCCCTCGAATACGATTTTCTTTGAAATCAAACCATAGTTTGATCTAAACATATTATTGAAAGTTCAAAAGTTATGAAAATATGTTGCTTTTTGTTGATTTTCTTTTGAATGTATAGGTATGCACCAATGAACCTTATTCAAATAGGGCTACCGAATGGTCAGTCAAAATTTGGAAGTGCTCGGATGCTCGCAAAAAAGGATTGTGTGTGCTCGAATTGCTCGTATCGAATATGCTCGTGCTCACGAAAGGTAAAGTGAATATGCTCGGTGCTCACGAAAGGTAAAGTGAATATGCTCGGTGCTCACGAAAGGTAAAGTGAATATGCACGGTGCTCGTGAAAGGTAAAGTGAATAAGCTCCGTGCTCGCTGTGATAAAATAAAATTGCTCGTAATCGCCGTAAACACAAGATGCTCACCTGCTCGCCAGTGCTCGAATTTACCATTCGGTAGCCCTTCGAATGTTGGATGGTTGAAGCCAAAGCAAACATGCAGAAATGACTAACAAATTGCGTGTGTGTAGTTCGAGATTTCAAAGGAAATATTGATATCAATTACCCTATATCATTATGACGTCACGGCTTGTTTATGAGGGGGACAGAATCGACTTGAACAATAGAATTTTGAACTAAGTCTGCTCTGCTGAGGAAAATTTAACTTCGAATTGTCTGGTTTCCAGATATCAGCTGTATCAATGTTTATCCCACAATATTTACCGTATTTGGTGGCTGTTAGCGCTATTCTACGTTCTTCAAAATGCATTTGATAGCGATTTCCTTTGTGTTGTTGCTGTTTTGTCCCTGTTTTGTCCCCCTCCCACGACCGTGATCCTTAGCGTTTAAACAATATATTGTTTTGATATGACGTCATAGTGATATAGGTCAATTCAATCAAGCATTGAGGGAGGAGACTGTTTGTAGCCAATTGTTGTCCACTAATTAAACATTGATTCCAGACATGCGCAACACGCACCATTACATTGCCCTTTAATACACTAACTGGAATCTCAACCTAAATACTTACTTGGTACAAATGGCACCCATCGATTACCGACCCATCTTCCAAATCCATCCCAGAGGAAGTTGCAGCCGATACCGCAACTGTTTTGCCGCGTAAATACACTATATGAACCATACTCGTTCCATTCCTTCAAATCTGTAAAACAAAGATACCAACATAACAGCGGTTATTAATCATTTCTCTTTTACGCTAAACCCGACGCATGCGCGTTCAGTACGATATCAATCAAGACACGGGTTACACCATGAAGTGTATAATAGCCATTGCCAGGTGCACGCTGTTATGTTGGGAAGCCGGAAATAAACTTCCCTAATCCCAACCCTCTATCCTTGTTGTTACTGTTGTACGTATAGTCGTTATTGGTATTCAGCAAAGATCCGAGAAAAAGGGGGATCTATACCTTCAGAGCTTCGTAGCTTTCCCACATGCAACTTGCACGCGACCTTTGTCTGTTGAATCTGTGAATCAACCGATGTGATTTCTTGAGAAAACATATAATTTATACAACTCCGCGTAAAAGAAAGAGCTGCTTCCAATCTAAGTTACTGCATGCATTTTTCAATATTTTAGCTTTGCCTTAATGCTTCGTTGTACTTCAAAATGAAGATCTAACAAAACATTTGTAAGAGATTTTCTTTCAAATAAGGATCTTATTTGGCAGTACGAAACAACTCGTCGAAATACCGGCAAAGCTTCTCGGAAAATCCCTTATTCACCCCTTTCACCTGGTAGTCATCTTAGATTCACAGCGAGGCAATCCTTTGTTTTTGCAATGTTAGCCCCTCACTGAGGGATAACGAGTTTAGCCTAGCAAATACAAAGGGTTGCCTCGCTTTGAATCCAAGATCGCCACCATGCAGGTGAAAATCCCATATTACCTTCAGTTGAGGGCGGTATAGTTAGTTCTACTGGAGCTCCATTCCAAAGTGGTGCCAAGAGGTAGTCGCGGTTCGCGTCGACAACTGGATATCGTTGGCCCTTGCCCTGCATGTTACCTATATAGTAATACGATATTATGTGATACGATATTTAAGAAATAGAAAACATTTCCCGTGTTTCTATAGAGTTATAGAGAACGAGAAATGGCAGTGGGAACACGAGCCCGAAGGGCGAGTGTTTCCACAGCTATTTCGAGTTCTTCCAAACTTCCACAAGTGTTTCTATAACTCTATAGAAACAAGGGGGAAATGTTTTCTATTTCCTTTATAAAATAAACGAATATAAGCACGGAAAGGCTCGCTTAATTTGATAACCAAAACGTAAATTCTCACAACTAGCTCAAGCGCGCGCTCAACTGTCTATGTTTCTATAGAGTTATAGAAACACGGCTTACAACCAATCAGAGCGCGCGTACTATCGAAACTATTTATAATTAAGAAATAGAAAACATTTCCCGTGTTTCTATAGAGTTATAGAAACACGAGTGGGAGTTTGGGAGAACGAGAAATCGTAGTGGGAACACGAGCCCGAAGGGCGAGTGTTTCCACAGCTATTTCGAGTTCTTCCAAACTTCCACAAGTGTTTCTATAACTCTATAGAAACAATGGGAAAATGTTTTCTATTTCCTTTATAAAATTAACGAATATAAGCACGGAAACGCTCGCTTAATTTGATAACCAAAATGTAAATTCTCACAACTAGCTCAAGCGCGCGCTCAACTGTCTATGTTTCTATAGAGTTATAGAAACACGGCTTACAGCCAATCAGAGCGCGCGTACTATCGAAACTATTTTATAATAACTTATGTGTTATTGTTCTGATATTGCGCCATGCAGTAATGATTGCAAATGATAAAGGCCGGGTTCCTATTTGACCTAGGATGAAGACCGTTGCATCAAAATACATTTTTATAGCTTTTGCGATGTTGAAGCAATATGTCGCAATCAAAACATCCTGGTACGTAACCTTACTAGTTGGCGTTTGTTTAATCCACCGTACCGATATAGATGGCGGCTGCACATTTGACCACAATTCCTTGCGAACTTAACACGGTCAACATAATACGTAGAAATCATCTATTCTCTTCAATAACGGTGGATTGGCAACAGCATTTGTACTGGCTTGATTGTAAGATTTAAAACCTCTCTACCGCGATTTTATAACGGTTTAAAGTTTTTCGCGCGCAAAGGGTTGTGGGTAAAAGTGCAAGCCGCCATTTATTTCGGTACGGTGGATTGTTTGTTGGCTTACATGACGTACTGAACCAAACATGTGTGAGATGCATGCGTGAAAAACACTGGCTAAGATTTAATTGTTTACAACTTTGTTTTTTTTACAGACACTCGCTAGAAAGCTGGACATAAAAAAAAATGATCTATTTAAATTTTCGCAATGCCCAAGCAAAACATTAAAGACAGTGTAAAACGGATTGGTAATTGCGCCACTACAAAACAAACAAAAGGAAAGAAAAAGCAATGCGTTTTTTTATGTCTTACCCTTAATAAACCAATCAGCCGGTGGATCACGAAGTCCATTACACAGAGAATAATCCAGCATGATCTTTGCCCGATAAATCCCATGCTCCATTGCGAGAAATAAAACCTCGTACGAACCATTCCCATAATCCATTACGGTCGGTGCAATGAAAGCTGGTCCACTTAAATGAACTCGCCATGCATCTCCACCAATCATCTTCGGCTTTCCCTCGGCGGTTTGTGAATGGATGAGAAATCGACTGAACTCTCCAGCAGGATTGATGTCCCAAAGGAAAATATAACTAGTTTGTGCGTCAGTAGATTGTTCTTGCTGCCAACGAAGCGGGATTTCCCCCCAGTTTGTATTTCCATGGCATGACTTAATGATTGCCTTCCAGTCAGTTCGTGCCTTCTGCAAGCGACACCAATGGTGCTGAAAAGTTTTCTCCTTATGTGACAAGATCGGTCTTGGTGTGAAGAGATGTTCTATTGTCGAGAAAGTAATTTCTTGTCTCCATGAGTACCAGGTGAAAAGTGTTATGAAAATAAGAGCAAACACCAATGATAGCTTGGATACTTTGCGTCCCAGATTGTGTCCGTGACGGTGTCTTCTAGGAGAGTAAACGATTCCATGCATTTCATCATAAAATGCTCACCTGAAACAGAATTACAAATAACTAGAGCGGTTTTCAATTGTGTGTCAGTAAAACCGAAGCCAATCACAGGAGCAAGTAGAAACGTCAATGAACCAATCACGAACTGAAATAATTCACGATTGGTTTTACTTGAACCAATCACGAGGAAGAGTAAACGCAATCTTGGATAACTAGTAACCAATCAAATTCAAAAGCAATCTGATTCCTTGACCCTTTGTGTTTCGTTATTATTCCTAATTTCATAACAGGAAAGAAAAAGAAAAATGATGATTTCCTATGGCAAATAGAAAATGAAATTCGTCAGTCCCTGCCTAGTTATATTTCTCCTCCGTAACACAACAACTGATCATAATTATAATATATATATAATCATAATCATGATTATCATAATCATTATCGTAATACTCATAATAATTATAATCATAAGGAAGGATTACTGATAATAATAACTAATTATAATAAATGATCATACTCCTGGACTCCCGTAACACTTCGCATGCTCAGAAGAGATACCAGTGCAGGGGGAAGGCTATGCTAGCCATATAAACACTAACCTAATTGTGGTGTTGCAATATGCACTAGTTGATATTTGTCTCGGATGTTATATGTTCCGAGAAGCGAACACTTTCCGAATGCGAAGCTCGAGGAAGCCTGTGACTTTCGAGGAACAGATAAATGTCCAAGGACGAAACATCAGTTCATATTTGAAAGCCACAAAATAGGTTTTTGCATGGTAATTATGATATTCAAATATTGTATTTTACGATTGTATTTTGCGCGCTTCGCGGCTACGCTGATTCTGATAACAGTCTGCCGAGGAAGAGCAGTTACGGGTCACGTGACCCGATTCAACCAATCACGCGAGAGAGAAAAGATTTGATGGATTGTAAACAAATTATGTCAGCTTCTTTTGCAAGCACTTTTATGAGTCAAGATACACAATATCCATTTTACATTGTTTAAAAGACCGGTGGCCGTGGGTTGTATACAAGGCAAGAGGAGGCTTGTGCTTTTCAACTGTCATTTATTAAGATTGGCATATTAATTATTCTAGTAAACCATAATTTGTCAGTTATTATAAGTCGATTGGCTATTAGTGTAAGCCTTTTCTAGACATCAAAGTTAACTTCATGTTCGATACAAACGAACACTGTCTCATTCAGCTACCTCAATTAAGGTCCTCTGGTGGTACATCATTAATTGTCAGTAACGCTAGGACTAATGATTATAGTATTTATCAGGTTAGAAAATCATTTGTGCGTAGGCAAAAACATTTGATCACATTTTATCTTGCGTTTGTTCAAATACGCCGGTATTTTTATCTTATATACGGCGACTCAATATCTAGTGGTTTTGTAGTTGTTTTAATACTGCATATTATGCAAGACTTTGATACTAACCTTTTGATGATCGAG
Organism: Actinernus sp. WN-2022; assembly: GCA_030867875.1. Taxonomy (NCBI): domain Eukaryota; kingdom Metazoa; phylum Cnidaria; class Anthozoa; order Actiniaria; family Actinernidae; genus Actinernus; species Actinernus sp. WN-2022. Next base: position 81,588,219 of record JAOWCC010001589.1, read on the forward strand.
ATAATTAGCTTAGGACTTCAGTTTATCCATTTTCGATTGCATATTCCTTTTGAAAGACACTTTCGTTTTGTTTTGTTTTTCAGGCTAGGTCACTAGGACGGCTTCGACTGGAGCGGGTACCAGTATTGGACTGGTACTTAACACAGCATTTGAACTTCTTCTGGTTTTCGTCTGCTGCAACTCCCTTAATCAACTCTTAGTTGATAGAACGTTTCAATAACAAAAAAACGATTAGGTGAACGGAACCTGAAAGAACCACGGGCTAACTAAGGACAGGGCTAAACCATTATGATAAATCGAAACATAACTGATTTCGTTTGCTGTTGCTCCCGATTGGCATGGCTTACTTATATAGTACTGACCATAACATATGATCGCTTCGCGTCGGCAAATTCAGAACAAGAGTGCCAAACTACTTAGTTTTGATTGCAGGCCATTTTGCAGGAAACAGTCACGAGGTCGTGCTGATAAAGAATAAACTTTATTAGTGGTTTTCATCATCATTACCCTCGATCGCAAAATTGGTTTGCTTTGATAAAATAAAATAAAATATATTGGTCCTTGTAGAACTACCAAAAGACACTTATAACCCAAACTTTGGAACATTAGATTATTTCCTAATGGAGCTGTGGGCCAATGAATGTACGATAATTTTACCGGTACTTTGGATGCGGCCGCCATCTTGGTGTCCCTCTCACCAACATGGCGGCCATAAATCGAAAATACAAATAAAGCTTAATTTCCCATCAAAATCATTGGGGTTTACTTCAAAACTCTTTGAATGCGACTTTTGATGATTTATCGAGTTAATTACGTGGATTTAGTAACTTTAAGCTGTGGCCTTAAATGGAACGAAAACACCTTGACCATGGTCAAAAAGGCTTCGAAACGACTGTATATTCTCAGGCTTCTATCCCGAGCCGGTTTATCATCTGAAGACATAATACCTATATAGCTTTATCGCTCTTGCTCGATTCGTACTTGAGTACTGTTCCCAAGTTTGGCACCATGTTTCTTCCTGTCTACCTGTGCGATGCAATTGAGTCCATCCAGATGAGAACGATGCAGTTAATTTTCCCTGTAATGCACTATCACGAAGCCCTACTGTTTGCTGATCTCACCTGGTTGGACACACGGCGCTCTTTGATCTGTGATAAGACCATGCGGAAGTTATATACGTCCCTGGCTCCAGGCTCCTGCCTCAGACTAGGGTACGGTCGCATGGCCTTACAGTGCACCTAACCCCTAGGGTACAGTCGCATGGCCCGCTTACAGTGCACCTAACCCCTAGGGTACAGTCGCATGGCCTTACAGTGCACCTAACCCCTAGGGTACAGTCGCATGGCCTTACAGTGCACCTAACCCCTAGGGTACAGTCGCATGGCCTTACAGTGCACCTAACCCCTAGGGTACAGTCACATGGCCCGCTTACAGTGCACCTAACCCCTAGGGTACAGTCGCATGGCCTTACAGTGCACCTAACCCCTAGGGTACAGTCGCATGGCCTTACAGTGCACCTAACCCCTAGGGTACAGTCACATGGCCCGCTTACAGTGCACCTAACCCCTAGGGTACAGTCGCATGGCCTTACAGTGCACCTAACCCCTAGGGTACAGTCACATGGCCCGCTTACAGTGCACCTAACCCCTAGGGTACAGTCGCATGGCCTTACAGTGCACCTAACCCCTAGGGTACAGTCGCATGGCCCGCTTACAGTGCACCTAACCCCTAGGGTACAGTCGCATGGCCCGCTTACAGTGCACCTAACCCCTAGGGTACAGTCGCATGGCCTTACAGTGCACCTAACCCCTAGGGTACAGTCGCATGGCCTTACAGTGCACCTAACCCCTAGGGTACAGTCGCATGGCCTTACAGTGCACCTAACCCCTAGGGTACAGTCGCATGGCCTTACAGTGCACCTAACCCCTAGGGTACAGTCACATGGCCCGCTTACAGTGCACCTAACCCCTAGGGTACAGTCGCATGGCCTTACAGTGCACCTAACCCCTAGGGTACAGTCGCATGGCCTTACAGTGCACCTAACCCCTAGGGTACAGTCGCATGGCCTTACAGTGCACCTAACCCCTAGGGTACTGTCGCATGGCCCGCTTACAGTGCACCTAACCCCTAGGGTACAGTCGCATGGCCCGCTTACAGTGCACCTAACCCCTAGGGTACAGTCGCATGGCCCGCTTACAGTGCACCTAACCCCTAGGGTACAGTCGCATGGCCCGCTTACAGTGCACCTAACCCCTAGGGTACAGTCGCATGGCCCGCTTACAGTGCACCTAACCCCTAGGGTACAGTCGCATGGCCCGCTTACAGTGCACCTAACCCCTAGGGTACAGTCGCATGGCCCGCTTACAGTGCACCTAACCCCTAGGGTACAGTCGCATGGCCCGCTTACAGTGCACCTAACCCCTAGGGTACAGTCGCATGGCCCGCTTACAGTGCACCTAACCCCTAGGGTACAGTCGCATGGCCCGCTTACAGTGCCCCTAACCCCTAGGGTACAGTCGCATGGCCCGCTTACAGTGCACCTAACCCCTAGGGTACAGTCGCATGGCCCGCTTACAGTGCACCTAACCCCTAGGGTACAGTCGCATGGCCCGCTTACAGTGCACCTAACCCCTAGGGTAGAGTCGCATGGCCCGCTTACAGTGCACCTAACCCCTAGGGTACAGTCGCATGGCCCGCTTACAGTGCACCTAACCCCTAGGGTACAGTCGCATGGCCCGCTTACAGTGCACCTAACCCCTAGGGTACAGTCGCATGGCCTTACAGTGCACTTAACCCCTAGGGTACAGTCGCATGGCCTTACAGTGCACTTAACCCCTAGGGTACAGTCGCATGGCCCGCTTACAGTGCACCTAACCCCTAGGGTACAGTCGCATGGCCTTACAGTGCACCTAACCCCTAGGGTACAGTCGCATGGCCCGCTTACAGTGCACCTAACCCCTAGGGTACAGTCGCATGGCCTTACAGTGCACCTAACCCCTAGGGTACAGTCGCATGGCCCGCTTACAGTGCACCTAACCCCTAGGGTACAGTCGCATGGCCCGCTTACAGTGCACCTAACCCCTAGGGTACAGTCGCATGACCCGCTTACAGTGCACCTAACCCCTAGGGTACAGTCGCATGGCCCGCTTACAGTGCACCTAACCCCTAGGGTACAGTCGCATGGCCCGCTTACAGTGCACCTAACCCCTAGGGTACAGTCGCATGGCCCGCTTACAGTGCACCTAACCCCTAGGGTACAGTCGCATGGCCCGCTTACAGTGCACCTAACCCCTAGGGTACAGTCGCATGGCCCGCTTACAGCGCACCTAACCCCTAGGGTACAGTCGCATGGCCTTACAGTGCACCTAACCCCTAGGGTACAGTCGCATGGCCCGCTTACAGTGCACCTAACCCCTAGGGTACAGTCGCATGGCCCGCTTACAGTGCACCTAACCCCTAGGGTACAGTCGCATGGCCCGCTTACAGTGCACCTAACCCCTAGGGTACAGTCGCATGGCCCGCTTACAGTGCACCTAACCCCTAGGGTACAGTCGCATGGCCCGCTTACAGTGCACCTAACCCCTAGGGTACAGTCGCATGGCCCGCTTACAGTGCACCTAACCCCTAGGGTACAGTCGCATGGCCCGCTTACAGTGCACCTAACCCCTAGGGTACAGTCGCATGGCCCGCTTACAGTGCACCTAACCCCTAGGGTACAGTCGCATGGCCCGCTTACAGTGCACCTAACCCCTAGGGTACAGTCGCATGGCCCGCTTACAGTGCACCTAACCCCTAGGGTACAGTCGCATGGCCTTACAGTGCACTTAACCCCTAGGGTACAGTCGCATGGCCTTACAGTGCACTTAACCCCTAGGGTACAGTCGCATGGCCCGCTTACAGTGCACCTAACCCCTAGGGTACAGTCGCATGGCCTTACAGTGCACCTAACCCCTAGGGTACAGTCGCATGGCCTTACAGTGCACTTAACCCCTAGGGTACAGTCGCATGGCCTGCTTACAGTGCACCTAACCCCTAGGGTACAGTCGCATGGCCTTACAGTGCACCTAACCCCTAGGGTACAGTCGCATGGCCTTACAGTGCACCTAACCCCTAGGGTACAGTCGCATGGCCCGCTTACAGTGCACCTAACCCCTAGGGTACAGTCGCATGGCCCGCTTACAGTGCACCTAACCCCTAGGGTACAGTCGCATGGCCCGCTTACAGTGCACCTAACCCCTAGGGTACAGTCGCATGGCCCGCTTACAGTGCACCTAACCCCTAGGGTACAGTCGCATGGCCCTTACAGTGCACCTAACCCCTAGGGTACAGTCGCATGGCCCGCTTACAGTGCACCTAACCCCTAGGGTACAGTCGCATGGCCCGCTTACAGTGCACCTAACCCCTAGGGTACAGTCGCATGGCCCGCTTACAGTGCACCTAACCCCTAGGGTACAGTCGCATGGCCTTACAGTGCACCTAACCCCTAGGGTACAGTCGCATGGCCTTACAGTGCACTTAACCCCTAGGGTACAGTCGCATGGCCCGCTTACAGTGCACCTAACCCCTAGGGTACAGTCGCATGGCCTTACAGTGCACCTAACCCCTAGGGTACAGTCGCATGGCCTTACAGTGCACCTAACCCCTAGGGTACAGTCGCATGGCCTTACAGTGCACTTAACCCCTAGGGTACAGTCGCATGGCCCGCTTACAGTGCACCTAACCCCTAGGGTACAGTCGCATGGCCTTACAGTGCACCTAACCCCTAGGGTACAGTCGCATGGCCCGCTTACAGTGCACCTAACCCCTAGGGTACAGTCGCATGGCCCGCTTACAGTGCACCTAACCCCTAGGGTACAGTCGCATGGCCCGCTTACAGTGCACCTAACCCCTAGGGTACAGTCGCATGGCCCGCTTACAGTGCACCTAACCCCTAGGGTACAGTCGCATGGCCCGCTTACAGTGCACCTAACCCCTAGGGTACAGTCGCATGGCCCGCTTACAGTGCACCTAACCCCTAGGGTACAGTCGCATGGCCTTACAGTGCACCTAACCCCTAGGGTACAGTCGCATGGCCCGCTTACAGTGCACCTAACCCCTAGGGTACAGTCGCATGGCCCGCTTACAGTGCACCTAACCCCTAGGGTACAGTCGCATGGCCTTACAGTGCACTTAACCCCTAGGGTACAGTCGCATGGCCTTACAGTGCACTTAACCCCTAGGGTACAGTCGCATGGCCTTACAGTGCACTTAACCCCTAGGGTACAGTCGCATGGCCCGCTTACAGTGCACCTAACCCCTAGGGTACAGTCGCATGGCCTTACAGTGCACCTAACCCCTAGGGTACAGTCGCATGGCCTTACAGTGCACCTAACCCCTAGGGTACAGTCGCATGGCCTTACAGTGCACTTAACCCCTAGGGTACAGTCGCATGGCCCGCTTACAGTGCACCTAACCCCTAGGGTACAGTCGCATGGCCTTACAGTGCACCTAACCCCTAGGGTACAGTCGCATGGCCCGCTTACAGTGCACCTAACCCCTAGGGTACAGTCGCATGGCCCGCTTACAGTGCACCTAACCCCTAGGGTACAGTCGCATGGCCCGCTTACAGTGCACCTAACCCCTAGGGTACAGTCGCATGGCCCGCTTACAGTGCACCTAACCCCTAGGGTACAGTCGCATGGCCCGCTTACAGTGCACCTAACCCCTAGGGTACAGTCGCATGGCCCGCTTACAGTGCACCTAACCCCTAGGGTACAGTCGCATGGCCTTACAGTGCACCTAACCCCTAGGGTACAGTCGCATGGCCCGCTTACAGTGCACCTAACCCCTAGGGTACAGTCGCATGGCCCGCTTACAGTGCACCTAACCCCTAGGGTACAGTCGCATGGCCTTACAGTGCACTTAACCCCTAGGGTACAGTCGCATGGCCTTACAGTGCACTTAACCCCTAGGGTACAGTCGCATGGCCTTACAGTGCACTTAACCCCTAGGGTACAGTCGCATGGCCCGCTTACAGTGCACCTAACCCCTAGGGTACAGTCGCATGGCCTTACAGTGCACCTAACCCCTAGGGTACAATCGCATGGCCTTACAGTGCACCTAACCCCTAGGGTACAGTCGCATGGCCTTACAGTGCACCTAACCCCTAGGGTACAGTCGCATGGCCTTACAGTGCACCTAACCCCTAGGGTACAGTCGCATGGCCCGCTTACAGTGCACCTAACCCCTAGGGTACAGTCGCATGGCCCGCTTACAGTGCACCTAACCCCAAGGGTACAGTCGCATGGCCCGCTTACAGTGCACCTAACCCCTAGGGTACAGTCGCATGGCCCGCTTACAGTGCACCTAACCCCTAGGGTACAGTCGCATGGCCTTACAGTGCACTTAACCCCTAGGGTACAGTCGCATGGCCTTACAGTGCACTTAACCCCTAGGGTACAGTCGCATGGCCCGCTTACAGTGCACCTAACCCCTAGGGTACAGTCGCATGGCCTTACAGTGCACCTAACCCCTAGGGTACAGTCGCATGGCCTTACAGTGCACTTAACCCCTAGGGTACAGTCGCATGGCCCGCTTACAGTGCACCTAACCCCTAGGGTACAGTCGCATGGCCTTACAGTGCACTTAACCCCTAGGGTACAGTCGCATGGCCCGCTTACAGTGCACCTAACCCCTAGGGTACAGTCGCATGGCCTTACAGTGCACCTAACCCCTAGGGTACAGTCGCATGGCCTTACAGTGCACTTAACCCCTAGGGTACAGTCGCATGGCCTGCTTACAGTGCACCTAACCCCTAGGGTACAGTCGCATGGCCTTACAGTGCACCTAACCCCTAGGGTACAGTCGCATGGCCTTACAGTGCACCTAACCCCTAGGGTACAGTCGCATGGCCCGCTTACAGTGCACCTAACCCCTAGGGTACAGTCGCATGGCCCGCTTACAGTGCACCTAACCCCTAGGGTACAGTCGCATGGCCCGCTTACAGTGCACCTAACCCCTAGGGTACAGTCGCATGGCCTTACAGTGCACCTAACCCCTAGGGTACAGTCGCATGGCCCGCTTACAGTGCACCTAACCCCTAGGGTACAGTCGCATGGCCCGCTTACAGTGCACCTAACCCCTAGGGTACAGTCGCATGGCCCGCTTACAGTGCACCTAACCCCTAGGGTACAGTCGCATGGCCCGCTTACAGTGCACCTAACCCCTAGGGTACAGTCGCATGGCCGCTTACAGTGCACCTAACCCCTAGGGTACAGTCGCATGGCCTTACAGTGCACCTAACCCCTAGGGTACAGTCGCATGGCCCGCTTACAGTGCACCTAACCCCTAGGGTACAGTCGCATGGCCTTACAGTGCACCTAACCCCTAGGGTACAGTCGCATGGCCTTACAGTGCACCTAACCCCTAGGGTACAGTCGCATGGCCCGCTTACAGTGCACCTAACCCCTAGGGTACAGTCGCATGGCCCGCTTACAGTGCACCTAACCCCTAGGGTACAGTCGCATGGCCTTACAGTGCACCTAACCCCTAGGGTACAGTCGCATGGCCTTACAGTGCACCTAACCCCTAGGGTACAGTCACATGGCCCGCTTACAGTGCACCTAACCCCTAGGGTACAGTCGCATGGCCTTACAGTGCACCTAACCCCTAGGGTACAGTCGCATGGCCTTACAGTGCACCTAACCCCTAGGGTACAGTCACATGGCCCGCTTACAGTGCACCTAACCCCTAGGGTACAGTCGCATGGCCTTACAGTGCACCTAACCCCTAGGGTACAGTCGCATGGCCCGCTTACAGTGCACCTAACCCCTAGGGTACAGTCGCATGGCCCGCTTACAGTGCACCTAACCCCTAGGGTACAGTCGCATGGCCTTACAGTGCACCTAACCCCTAGGGTACTGTCGCATGGCCCGCTTACAGTGCACCTAACCCCTAGGGTACAGTCGCATGGCCCGCTTACAGTGCACCTAACCCCTAGGGTACAGTCGCATGGCCCGCTTACAGTGCACCTAACCCCTAGGGTACAGTCGCATGGCCCGCTTACAGTGCACCTAACCCCTAGGGTACAGTCGCATGGCCCGCTTACAGTGCACCTAACCCCTAGGGTACAGTCGCATGGCCCGCTTACAGTGCACCTAACCCCTAGGGTACAGTCGCATGGCCCGCTTACAGTGCACCTAACCCCTAGGGTACAGTCGCATGGCCCGCTTACAGTGCACCTAACCCCTAGGGTACAGTCGCATGGCCCGCTTACAGTGCACCTAACCCCTAGGGTACAGTCGCATGGCCCGCTTACAGTGCACCTAACCCCTAGGGTACAGTCGCATGGCCCGCTTACAGTGCACCTAACCCCTAGGGTACAGTCGCATGGCCCGCTTACAGTGCACCTAACCCCTAGGGTACAGTCGCATGGCCCGCTTACAGTGCACCTAACCCCTAGGGTACAGTCGCATGGCCCGCTTACAGTGCACCTAACCCCTAGGGTACAGTCGCATGGCCCGCTTACAGTGCACCTAACCCCTAGGGTACAGTCGCATGGCCTTACAGTGCACCTAACCCCTAGGGTACAGTCGCATGGCCCGCTTACAGTGCACCTAACCCCTAGGGTACAGTCGCATGGCCCGCTTACAGTGCACCTAACCCCTAGGGTACAGTCGCATGGCCCGCTTACAGTGCACCTAACCCCTAGGGTACAGTCGCATGGCCCGCTTACAGTGCACCTAACCCCTAGGGTACAGTCGCATGGCCCGCTTACAGTGCACCTAACCCCTAGGGTACAGTCGCATGGCCCGCTTACAGTGCACCTAACCCCTAGGGTACAGTCGCATGGCCCGCTTACAGTGCACCTAACCCCTAGGGTACAGTCGCATGGCCCGCTTACAGTGCACCTAACCCCTAGGGTACAGTCGCATGGCCCGCTTACAGTGCACCTAACCCCTAGGGTACAGTCGCATGGCCCGCTTACAGTGCACCTAACCCTAGGGTACAGTCGCATGGCCTACAGTGCACTTAACCCCTAGGGTACAGTCGCATGGCCTTACAGTGCACTTAACCCCTAGGGTACAGTCGCATGGCCCGCTTACAGTGCACCTAACCCCTAGGGTACAGTCGCATGGCCTTACAGTGCACCTAACCCCTAGGGTACAGTCGCATGGCCTTACAGTGCACTTAACCCCTAGGGTACAGTCGCATGGCCCGCTTACAGTGCACCTAACCCCTAGGGTACAGTCGCATGGCCCGCTTACAGTGCACCTAACCCCTAGGGTACAGTCGCATGGCCCGCTTACAGTGCACCTAACCCCTAGGGTACAGTCGCATGGCCCGCTTACAGTGCACCTAACCCCTAGGGTACAGTCGCATGGCCTTACAGTGCACTTAACCCCTAGGGTACAGTCGCATGGCCTTACAGTGCACTTAACCCCTAGGGTACAGTCGCATGGCCCGCTTACAGTGCACCTAACCCCTAGGGTACAGTCGCATGGCCTTACAGTGCACCTAACCCCTAGGGTACAGTCGCATGGCCTTACAGTGCACTTAACCCCTAGGGTACAGTCGCATGGCCCGCTTACAGTGCACCTAACCCCTAGGGTACAGTCGCATGGCCTTACAGTGCACCTAACCCCTAGGGTACAGTCGCATGGCCCGCTTACAGTGCACCTAACCCCTAGGGTACAGTCGCATGGCCCGCTTACAGTGCACCTAACCCCTAGGGTACAGTCGCATGGCCCGCTTACAGTGCACCTAACCCCTAGGGTACAGTCGCATGGCCTTACAGTGCACCTAACCCCTAGGGTACAGTCGCATGGCCTTACAGTGCACCTAACCCCTAGGGTACAGTCGCATGGCCCGCTTACAGTGCACCTAACCCCTAGGGTACAGTCGCATGGCCCGCTTACAGTGCACCTAACCCCTAGGGTACAGTCGCATGGCCCTTACAGTGCACCTAACCCCTAGGGTACAGTCGCATGGCCCGCTTACAGTGCACCTAACCCCTAGGGTACAGTCGCATGGCCCGCTTACAGTGCACCTAACCCCTAGGGTACAGTCGCATGGCCCGCTTACAGTGCACCTAACCCCTAGGGTACAGTCGCATGGCCCGCTTACAGTGCACCTAACCCCTAGGGTACAGTCGCATGGCCTTACAGTGCACCTAACCCCTAGGGTACAGTCGCATGGCCCGCTTACAGTGCACCTAACCCCTAGGGTACAGTCGCATGGCCCGCTTACAGTGCACCTAACCCCTAGGGTACAGTCGCATGGCCCGCTTACAGTGCACCTAACCCCTAGGGTACAGTCGCATGGCCCGCTTACAGTGCACCTAACCCCTAGGGTACAGTCGCATGGCCCGCTTACAGTGCACCTAACCCCTAGGGTACAGTCGCATGGCCCGCTTACAGTGCACCTAACCCCTAGGGTACAGTCGCATGGCCCGCTTACAGTGCACCTAACCCCTAGGGTACAGTCGCATGGCCTTACAGTGCACTTAACCCCTAGGGTACAGTCGCATGGCCTTACAGTGCACTTAACCCCTAGGGTACAGTCGCATGGCCCGCTTACAGTGCACCTAACCCCTAGGGTACAGTCGCATGGCCTTACAGTGCACCTAACCCCTAGGGTACAGTCGCATGGCCTTACAGTGCACTTAACCCCTAGGGTACAGTCGCATGGCCCGCTTACAGTGCACCTAACCCCTAGGGTACAGTCGCATGGCCTTACAGTGCACCTAACCCCTAGGGTACAGTCGCATGGCCCGCTTACAGTGCACCTAACCCCTAGGGTACAGTCGCATGGCCCGCTTACAGTGCACCTAACCCCTAGGGTACAGTCGCATGGCCTTACAGTGCACCTAACCCCTAGGGTACAGTCGCATGGCCTTACAGTGCACCTAACCCCTAGGGTACAGTCGCATGGCCCGCTTACAGTGCACCTAACCCCTAGGGTACAGTCGCATGGCCCGCTTACAGTGCACCTAACCCCTAGGGTACAGTCGCATGGCCTTACAGTGCACTTAACCCCTAGGGTACAGTCGCATGGCCCTTACAGTGCACCTAACCCCTAGGGTACAGTCGCATGGCCTTACAGTGCACCTAACCCCTAGGGTACAGTCGCATGGCCCGCTTACAGTGCACCTAACCCCTAGGGTACAGTCGCATGGCCTTACAGTGCACCTAACCCCTAGGGTACAGTCGCATGGCCTTACAGTGCACCTAACCCCTAGGGTACAGTCGCATGGCCTTACAGTGCACCTAACCCCTAGGGTACAGTCGCATGGCCTTACAGTGCACCTAACCCCTAGGGTACAGTCGCATGGCCCGCTTACAGTGCACCTAACCCCTAGGGTACAGTCGCATGGCCCGCTTACAGTGCACCTAACCCCTAGGGTACAGTCGCATGGCCCGCTTACAGTGCACCTAACCCCTAGGGTACAGTCGCATGGCCCGCTTACAGTGCACCTAACCCCTAGGGTACAGTCGCATGGCCCGCTTACAGTGCACCTAACCCCTAGGGTACAGTCGCATGGCCCGCTTACAGTGCACCTAACCCCTAGGGTACAGTCGCATGGCCCGCTTACAGTGCACCTAACCCCTAGGGTACAGTCGCATGGCCCGCTTACAGTGCACCTAACCCCTAGGGTACAGTCGCATGGCCCGCTTACAGTGCACCTAACCCCTAGGGTACAGTCGCATGGCCCGCTTACAGTGCACCTAACCCCTAGGGTACAGTCGCATGGCCCGCTTACAGTGCCACCTAACCCCTAGGGTACAGTCGCATGGCCCGCTTACAGTGCACCTAACCCCTAGGGTACAGTCGCATGGCCCGCTTACAGTGCACCTAACCCCTAGGGTACAGTCGCATGGCCCGCTTACAGTGCACCTAACCCCTAGGGTAGAGTCGCATGGCCCGCTTACAGTGCACCTAACCCCTAGGGTAGAGTCGCATGGCCCGCTTACAGTGCACCTAACCCCTAGGGTAGAGTCGCATGGCCCGCTTACAGTGCACCTAACCCCTAGGGTACAGTCGCATGGCCTTACAGTGCACTTAACCCCTAGGGTACAGTCGCATGGCCTTACAGTGCACTTAACCCCTAGGGTACAGTCGCATGGCCCGCTTACAGTGCACCTAACCCCTAGGGTACAGTCGCATGGCCTTACAGTGCACTTAACCCCTAGGGTACAGTCGCATGGCCTTACAGTGCACTTAACCCCTAGGGTACAGTCGCATGGCCCGCTTACAGTGCACCTAACCCCTAGGGTACAGTCGCATGGCCTTACAGTGCACCTAACCCCTAGGGTACAGTCGCATGGCCTTACAGTGCACTTAACCCCTAGGGTACAGTCGCATGGCCCGCTTACAGTGCACCTAACCCCTAGGGTACAGTCGCATGGCCTTACAGTGCACCTAACCCCTAGGGTACAGTCGCATGGCCCGCTTACAGTGCACCTAACCCCTAGGGTACAGTCGCATGGCCCGCTTACAGTGCACCTAACCCCTAGGGTACAGTCGCATGGCCCGCTTACAGTGCACCTAACCCCTAGGGTACAGTCGCATGGCCGCTTACAGTGCACCTAACCCCTAGGGTACAGTCGCATGGCCCGCTTACAGTGCACCTAACCCCTAGGGTACAGTCGCATGGCCTTACAGTGCACCTAACCCCTAGGGTACAGTCGCATGGCCCGCTTACAGTGCACCTAACCCCCTAGGGTACAGTCGCATGGCCCGCTTACAGTGCACCTAACCCCTAGGGTACAGTCGCATGGGCCCGCTTACAGTGCACCTAACCCCTAGGGTACAGTCGCATGGCCCGCTTACAGTGCACCTAACCCCTAGGGTACAGTCGCATGGCCTTACAGTGCACTAACCCCTAGGGTACAGTCGCATGGCCTTACAGTGCACTTAACCCCTAGGGTACAGTCGCATGGCCCGCTTACAGTGCACCTAACCCCTAGGGTACAGTCGCATGGCCTTACAGTGCACCTAACCCCTAGGGTACAGTCGCATGGCCTTACAGTGCACTTAACCCCTAGGGTACAGTCGCATGGCCCGCTTACAGTGCACCTAACCCCTAGGGTACAGTCAGCATGGCCTTACAGTGCACCTAACCCCTAGGGTACAGTCGCATGGCCTTACAGTGCACCTAACCCCTAGGGTACAGTCGCATGGCCCTTACAGTGCACCTAACCCCTAGGGTACAGTCACATGGCCCGCTTACAGTGCACCTAACCCCTAGGGTACAGTCGCATGGCCTTACAGTGCACCTCTAACCCCTAGGGTACAGTCGCATGGCCGCTTACAGTGCACCTAACCCCTAGGGTACAGTCGCATGGCCCGCTTACAGTGCACCTAACCCCTAGGGTACAGTCGCATGGCCTTACAGTGCACCTAACCCCTAGGGTACAGTCGCATGGCCTTACAGTGCACCTAACCCCTAGGGTACAGTCGCATGGCCGCTTACAGTGCACCTAACCCCTAGGGTACAGTCGCATGGCCTTACAGTGCACCTAACCCCTAGGGTACAGTCGCATGGCCTTACAGTGCACCTAACCCCTAGGGTACAGTCGCATGGCCCTTACAGTGCACCTAACCCCTAGGGTACAGTCGCATGGCGCTTACAGTGCACCTAACCCCTAGGGTACAGTCGCATGGCCCTTACAGTGCACCTAACCCCTAGGGTACAGTCGCATGGCCGCTTACAGTGCACCTAACCCCTAGGGTACAGTCGCATGGCCCGCTTACAGTGCACCTAACCCCTAGGGTACAGTCGCATGGCCCTTACAGTGCACCTAACCCCTAGGGTACAGTCGCATGGCCCGCTTACAGTGCACCTAACCCCTAGGGTACAGTCGCATGGCCCGCTTACAGTGCACCTAACCCCTAGGGTACAGTCGCATGGCCTTACAGTGCACCTAACCCCTAGGGTACAGTCGCATGGCCCGCTTACAGTGCACCTAACCCCTAGGGTACAGTCGCATGGCCTTACAGTGCACCTAACCCCTAGGGTACAGTCGCATGGCCTTACAGTGCACCTAACCCCTAGGGTACAGTCGCATGGCCCGCTTACAGTGCACCTAACCCCTAGGGTACAGTCGCATGGCCCGCTTACAGTGCACCTAACCCCTAGGGTACAGTCGCATGGCCTTACAGTGCACCTAACCCCTAGGGTACAGTCGCATGGCCGCTTACAGTGCACCTAACCCCTAGGGTACAGTCGCATGGCCTTACAGTGCACCTAACCCCTAGGGTACAGTCGCATGGCCCGCTTACAGTGCACCTAACCCCTAGGGTACAGTCGCATGGCCCGCTTACAGTGCACCTAACCCCTAGGGTACAGTCGCATGGCCCGCTTACAGTGCACCTAACCCCTAGGGTACAGTCGCATGGCCCGCTTACAGTGCACCTAACCCCTAGGGTACAGTCGCATGGCCCGCTTACAGTGCACCTAACCCCTAGGGTACAGTCGCATGGCCCGCTTACAGTGCACCTAACCCCTAGGGTACAGTCGCATGGCCCGCTTACAGTGCACCTAACCCCTAGGGTACAGTCGCATGGCCGCTTACAGTGCACCTAACCCCTAGGGTACAGTCGCATGGCCCGCTTACAGTGCACCTAACCCCTAGGGTACAGTCGCATGGCCCGCTTACAGTGCACCTAACCCCTAGGGTACAGTCGCATGGCCCGCTTACAGTGCACCTAACCCCTAGGGTACAGTCGCATGGCCCGCTTACAGTGCACCTAACCCCTAGGGTACAGTCGCATGGCCCGCTTACAGTGCACCTAACCC